>JAWRVF010000251.1:0-422436 GCA_036785485.1 Physcomitrellopsis africana
GCCCTACCTTCTACTTGGTTTGATAAATCCTCACAAGCCAAAACTAAATACATCATTTGCCATAGTCCCATTGGCATAATAACCAAATTCATAACCCATTTAAAATGAATCGCCAAAGGATATGTTGGATGCAAACCATCTTGATGTCGTATATTCGAATACACTTGACAAGCCACACAAGATTCTACAAATGAAGTTACATCTCAATACATATTCTTCCACCAATATCGCTCCTTCAACTTAGCAAAAGTAGCCCAAATTCCTCTATGCCCTGTCCATAAACTATCATGAAATTCCTTGAATAATTCTTGTTGATCTTCTTTGATACCTTCTACTCATTGTGGCATACCAATGTTTGATTTTGGCCTCCTCCATAGAAATCCCCCTTGTAATATGAACCTGTATGCTTTTCTCCTGATCTGTTTAAATTTTTCAACTAACCAATTAGCATGCTTGGTTAACGTGCTCAAATAATATCCAATATCCAATAAATCTCTTTCATAATTTTTTTCATGAAATGGCTTATTTTCCTTGCTCAATTGTGAAACTAAATAAAATTTAGTACCCACATCATCAATATCCTCTATCATTTCATCTTCTCCGTTATATCTTGCTCGAGATAACATATCTGCTACGGAATTGTCCTTTCCCGCAACATGCTTAAACTCCGGATTTAATGACTTAATATAAACAATCCATCTTAACATTGCAATGTCTGGAGTTGTGCAATTAATAATCATTCCAAGCAAAGGCAAACAATCTGTTTCCACCACTACTGTTGCCCCAATTAAATAATCCCTTTTAGCTTTCATAGCTGAAACAACTCCCCATAATTCCCTTTTCACTTGAGAATATGCACATTGGCGTGCACTTAAAACTTTAGCTCCAAATCGAACTGCAAATCTATGTCCATTTGAATCATCTTGACCCACTACCCACCCAATGGCAATTGGACTAATATCCACTATAAGAATCATTGGTCTATTGCACTTATAATCAATTTTTCTCAATACTGGAGGTGATATTAATAATTCCTTCAATATCTGCATTGCTTTGATATGCTTTTCTTCCCATTTAAAACAATAACCTTTGCATAACAATTCATACAATGGATCCGCTATATGAGCATAGTGAGGAATCCAAATACGATAAAACACACATGCACCCAAAAACCTACGCACCTCTGTTAAAGAACTGTAATCTTCTTTTATTCTTCTAATTGCATCAACCTTGGCTGGATCTGGTTTTCTTCCATAAAATCCACATAAATGTCCAACAATTATAACTTCTTATACTCCAAATATAGATTTTATACCTGATAATGTAAGATGAACTTCTTCAAGCCGAGTCAATATCTTTTCACAATCTTGTATATGATTGACAACATACTTGCGACACCCCCTTTTATCTAAAGTTTCATCCTTGTCTTCTTCTTTGCACCCTTTAATAGGAACATCTTCTAAACAAGGCATAGTCTTCTCAGGAATAAAATCCCTTAATACCTTATTCATCCCCCTCATCATATGGGCAACTGAATAAGTAGCACTTTGAAGAAGAGTACACATTTTAACCAATCCAAGTGGAATTCTCATTGTTGTCATGTCTCTACTTTCTTTTGCTAGTTGAAATTGGTCATAGCCTGAATACAGGTCACCCATTGAATAAATTGCCCTTCTTGCAAAAGCTTCAGGAAGTTCATCTACTATTGGTCCAATTCCTGCATTTTTGATAGTCACTGCATTTACTAGCTGCATATCTTGAATAAATCCTAATGATCCATTTTTCTTAGGCATTGTAAACCATCGGCTAGAATATGGTGCAAAAGAAGGCTCCAAAATCTTCATCTTCATCTTTTCTTTTAATAATTCTATCAAATTTGGTAAATGTACCCTTGGCATTGGAATTGGTCTCAAATTCCAAGGTACATGTGGTATAGTGAAAATAACCATAGGAGTTACAACATTTGGATCCACACACCCAATTTCATAAGATTCAAAGGCAAATGATTTACCTTGTTTTGCTAGCATTTCTTTGAAGAACACAATTTCCTCTAGCAATAAGGAACCATCAGAACCAATCTTTAATTCTTCAAAAGTTTCTTCAGTAAATTTATGCCCAATATTTCTTGGATCCCTCAAGCTCTTTTCTCTTGAAGCTCCTTCTACCTGTTCTTTACAATCTTTTGGCAAAGGCCCAGCAACGGGTTTTACTTTCTTATCTACTGTCTTGTATTTTGTTTCAACCATAATCTCTGGCGTTTGCAAAGATTCAATCATATCATAAACTTCTTTCGAATGAATCTGTATAATTTTATCATCATCACCTAATCCAATAGATGTAATCAGTTCTAAAGGATCTTCCAATCCATTTTTTTTCATAAATATCAATAATCTTTTCATCATCTTCTTATATTTTTAATCCATATAATTCTCTTTCAACAACACATAATCTTTTTCTCTCATTTCTTTTTAAATCCTCAATCCTCTTATACATAACACTCCCATTTTCAAAAAATGCCACAAATCCAAAAAGATCAAAGGTACATATATTCACATCCACTTTATACAGACTTCAAAAATCCGTAAATTCTTCAACGACTCTTGGCAATGGTTTCTCTCTCAATTTGTCTTGATTACGTTCATAATTTGGAGGAACAGTCAAAAATTGTACTACCTTTTTTCCATCTTCATTACGAATCCGTGCATAAGCTGATCCATCATCAAGGACTTTTGTTTCCATTCGAGTCGCAATAATCTACGGTTGTCCCAATATAAGAGGATAAGTTGTTGTATCTTGAACAAAGAAATTTTGTTCCATTGCAACATCACCTATCCGAACCTTCACATCTGGACAAGCACCATACAGCTCACCTCGTGTATTATTAGGTGCCCGTATTATCCATCCATGCTCCATATCAATTTGCCACTTCTATTTCATGTAAAGATCCTTAGACATAAGGTTTATTTTTGAACCATGGTCAATCAAGGCAACAACTGGCTCATCTATATCTCCAATCTTTACTAATACCTCTATAGTTGCTCTAGCCCAATGCTTTCGAGTATAATGACTCAAAATTTCTTTCTCCTTATCACTTGGATCATCAAAACATGCTTTTTGATTATAACTCCTTCCTCCATTTGTTGATTGTTTATAACAGTTGCCAATTTCATCTTCTTCATCCTCACATATATGTGCATCAATAGCATGATTTGATCCAGATTCACCCATTAATTGCATCTTTCGCTTAATACTATCAATAATGACATCATAGAATTTTTTCTTTGCAATATCCAATATTTCCTTCAATGCGAATTCAACTTTAGCATTACAGACACGTTCTTCAAGCACCCCCTTTAAATCTGTTGCTGCTTCTATATCAGAGAGAAGTTTGTAAGCCGTTCACTTACCTTTTTTTCCTAAGTCCTTTGATTTTTCTTTTGAAGATATTGAAGCATCCTTTGTTAGTAATTCTTGTGATGCCATCTCACGAGCCTTATCTCCTCGAGTCTATCTTTTTGAAGAATTTCCTTCTCTTGTATCGTTAGAATCTTGTCTTCTCTTTTCTTCTATCAAGGCTTCATGTTGATTTTTAGCAATATATACATGTATTGATAAAGCTTCTACAAGATCCTCTCAACCCGTATTCCAATAAATTATTATATAGCCTAATAAAGCTTCACAGATCTTCTTCCATGATTATAATGACAAAGACCAAACCCCATCATCTCAATATTTCCAAAATTTTCGCTAAAGATTATCATCTACTCAGCATTTCATAACCTCGCAATTTCCATTATCAAATCCCATTCACGCCAAACAATCCTAACTAAATACTTTCATACTCCCTACCAAAGTTGGTTCGAGAATATCACCGTAAAGATTCCTTCGATGCCATTTTTCCATCTCTTCCAAAAATAATGCCTTGCTGACTATTTCATTAAATCACCAACCTTTCAGAATGGGAATCACCACCACACCTGACATTTCGCACATACCTTAAGTAGATTTTGAATTCATTACAGAAGTCTTCTCCTCAAGCCTTACAAATTTAATTTGAAGATCCCGCATTCCGCGTATAAGTTCTTCAATCCCTATATCTTCTTTCTTTGACGTAGTTGTTGAAGGTTGAACAATAGGTATTGTCAACCGTGAAGTGGGCACTCGAATTTTAGGTACCTGCACCATTCTTTAGATACCCCCCCTGTCCTTCTTCCTTTCTTTTTTTGCCAACAATCCTATTGCATTCTCGACCTTCTTCCAATTTGTTGTTAATCCTTCATCTTCTTCTACATCTTCAAGAGAAATTTCCAACCTTTCTTGTAATTCTCTATCTGCTGCTTGAAGAAATAACTCAACCTTGTTTGGTTCCAAAGTTACCTTTTCTATTTTTGATAATCGAGAATATTGTCTTTCAAACTCCTTTAATAATTCAATAGCTTTCAATTTCTTATTAGGATGCTCAATCCATTTCAAAAATGATTTCTTAGTGACTCGATCACAGTCTTCTAAGAAATACTCATTTCTCAATGCATGAGAGAATTCCTCCCAAGAGCTTCGAAATTACTCTGTAACTGATTTTACATATTCTCTTATCTCCGATATTGTAGCAAGTCCAAATAATAAATTATCAAATATCAGAGACTTTGATTCAATTATGTTTCCCCGCATTTAATAATTCAACCATTAGATATGTCCTTCCATCAAACCGTCAACCTGATTAACTATATTTTTGATCACAAAGCCTCCCTTTCTCGATTCTTTTCTGCTAATATAATTTAATGTAAAGCATCGACTATTATCGGCAAATGTCTGATCTAGACATACACTCATTCACCCCAAAGAAGCCCACTAGAAGATCCAATTTCAAGTCTAAATTCCAAAGCCTCCATCAATACCTTAAAATCCAATTTTTGCTTGCGCTGCTAATTTAAATAACCACAACAAAAGCCAATACCTTCCATCCTGAATCTTCACGTCGAGTTCAACACGATGCTATATTGCAGGTTGTCTCGTCGTAACGCACCGCACTTTTAACAGTACAGAAATATTGTTTGCAAATACTCAAGAAATCCTAATAGGTTTCACTCAAGTATAAGGAATATAATTCAAGCTTCAATTCAAAAGTGTTTAAAAACACTCCTCTTAGTAAAATCAACCTTATATATATCCCAATTACCTCGTTTCCTTTATAATTAAGCAATTTTTATTTTTGTTTATAAGCCCTAACTCTAATCAGTGAGCTTTGACAAGCTATAATTTTTAATCGAACTGTCCATTTAGTGTGAAATTTTGCACACATATGTTGGTATAAGCCTTTTATATGCTCAAAAAAATTTAGCCCAACCCAACTTACACATTGCAAGAAAACGCCCAAAAAGCGCACTGATGACACTTAGCCGCCAACTTGAAGATTGATGCAAAAACTCCAATGGTGATTTCTCTTTCTTTCACCATTAACTTTAGCTCAAACTTAGTGTAAAGCTCAATCTAAAAATCTTCTATGAGCATACCAAAAATTAAGTTGATCCAATTAGTGGATCTTTAGTTATTACAAAAACCCTATCCAACCCTAAATTACCAACTTCCAACAACCCTTTGTATCAAAACTCAAATATCTCCTGATTGAATTGGTAGATTAACACAAATTTCTGTAAACACTTAGCATACCTAACAATCTAGACAATATCATATTTTGAACTGTGGATGCTTCATAAATTTTACGAATCACTCAACAATGCAAGCCATTATTGTCTTATATACAAATCCAAATCACCAATACAAAACCTGACTTTGAATAATAATTGCTAAGTCTTCCAAAATCCTATGATTGCAAGCTGAATGCCCTTGGAACTTTTTTCAAGCTAGCTATTGAATCCTAATCACTGATCTTTGAATGTTCCCGTCCCTTGCCTTCGGCAGTCGTTTTTGTTCTTAGAGGTCCAATTTCAACCTTGTTTCATATCCGGTCTTTCCTTGGATATCAATTCAACTAATTTTAAGGAATTTTAAGTTAAATCCTATCCTCAATTTAATCCTAGTATCAACCATAATAATTACTTTTATTTTCTATCCTATTCTAATTAACATATGACTTTTCAAAATTAGTAATAGAGTTTGTATAGCCTAGAAGAAAACTTTAACAACTAACTTTTATCTGTTAGCTATTAAAACAAGAAAATAATCTAAGAGGCTTTCATAACCCTTTTCTTAAATATCTTAAGTTCCTATTGAACTAAGATAATCAAATATTAAATATAAATTACTCTTATCTATACCTTTCACTATTTACACGTGCTGCAACATGATACCATGCACAAGAGTTATATTTCAAAAAGTTATAGAAGATATAAAATCAATACTTTAATTTTGAGCATTTATATCTTCTTTACAAAAATTCCAAATCATTCAATTTTTGTACCAAAACTATAGTCAAAAATCTAAATTTACTAAATTTTATCTTTGATGATTGAATTCCTTCAAAAGAAAAATCTTAATCTATAATAAAGCCTCAAACATCCTCCTTAAAGCCCATTGGATATGACTTTTAATTAATAAGAATGGATATTTCTATCATCCATTTTTATTCATCCATATAGATAGTCTAACTACTCTTTTTGATACTAAAAATCCCTTTTTAATCCTTTTTTTAATAAAATTTATATCATATGTGTCCTAAATATCAAATAAAAGAAATAAATTAAAACTTCAAGGATCACTAATGTTTAACAAAGATGACTCAAAATATATAAAAGTCATTATCAATATAAAATCAATTTCAAATTTTACTATATATATATATATATATATATATATATATATATATATATAATCCTTAATAATAGCCTTTTTAAATAAATTCTGTTCAAAATAGTAATCTAATCATATTTTTTAATCAATAAAAATCTACTAATATGGCTCTCATTCAACTACAAAATAAATTATATATTAAATGTATATGTATATTATTTTCACATAGTAGCTAAATCACAACACAATACCAAAAAGCAACAAAGATTGTCAGATACTTTATCAAGACAATCATATCTTGCATCAAAAAAAAAAAAAAAAGTAGCATATAACTAATAATAGATAACATTCTTGAAACTCAAGAAATTTTATATTTGAGCAACTTTTATATCAATTCTATTAGATTCTTTGTTTTTTTATCAAGTTTATGCAAACTTGATAATAAACCCTCTTATTTTTTATGTTAAATATTATTTTAGCAATATCCACAATAATTTGAGTAAATTTAAATTTGAAGACAGTCTCTTCTACTTTGAAGAAAGTCTATATATCTCAGAAGGGCCATTGCACCTTTGTGTTTTTCAAATGCATCATGACTCTCTAGCTACAAAATATTTTGGATTCAGCAAGACATTGGAAGTCATTTTTAGAGATTTTTAATAGATTTAAATATAAAAAGTTGTTAAGAAATTTGTCCTCTCCAATGACATATGTTTTAGATCAAAAATCCTTGATATTATCTATATAGAATTCTTCAACCGCTACTAATCCAAAATAAATGTGGTCTTTTATATCTATGGATTTCATCACAAATCTCTTATTATTGGATTCTTTTCATACCATATATGTAATTATTGACCAATTTACAAAGATGGCACATTTTTTCTCTTGCAAGATGATCAATACTAATGAAAAAATGGCCACATCTTTTATTGATAATGTCTATCTATACCATAGATAGTCAAATGATAATATTTCAAATTGAAAACTATAATTTTTATCTAAAATTTGAAAGTTTTTTTTTTAGATTCTTCAAGTAGATATTAAGCTTTTTTTAATATTTTATCAAATTTTGTTCAATGTTTCACCTACAAATCACTGGCCAAATAGAATAAGTCTATCAAATCTTGAAGTAATATTTAAAGTGTATCATCAATTATTAGGAAAACAAATTCGACATTTTATTTATCTCTAGCTAAATTTACCTATAACAATATAGTTCATGCATCTACTCAACAAATTCTATTCTATTTCAATTATGGCGACTATCCAAAATTAAATCTAAAAATCTAATAACAAAGAACTTTATAAGTCAAATTGCTAATATCTAAGCTACTTTAAAACTTCAAATAAAATAAACTTAAGTTTATACCAAAGAAGTAATTAACATGTAGAAGAAGGAACAATTTTTATTTTAAGTTGGCAATAAAACATGGTTGCTTTGACACAATATGAAGACTACTTGATCATCTGACAAGTTAGAATATTAAAGGTTGGAATTATTTTTTATTAAAAAATAAATTAATTATGTTACTTATTAATTGAAACTACTAGCATTCATAAAGATACATCTTATTTTTTACACATCTCTTTTGGAATTTTATAAAAAATCAAATATATTAGAAAAAATATAACCACCACCACCTTGTATTGAAGTGGATAGCCATGAAGAATTTGAGGTAGAAGAAATACTTGATTCAAGGCTAAGACAAGGATAGTTGGAATATTTTGTATATTGGTGTGGTTACAAGATGAATGAGCACACATAGAAATTAGCCTCAAATTTAATCAATGCATCATAAAAGATATGTGAATTTTATTGAAAACATCCTTCTAGACTTAAAGTGGCAACATGAGCTAGATAATATTTCCATTTGATATATCCAAATGTGGTGCATTTTAGACTTTGTAATTTTTTGTATAAAAGGTGGAAGCAATCTCAAAAGTTTCAGAACTCAATTCTTATATACATATAAATTAACAAACCAAGAAGTAATTCCATTCTACTTTAAGATTGTAACACATCTTTGATTTAGCTTGCACAGTAGGATATGGATAGTCAAGTAGACAATACTATATCAATTAAGCCATCTCAACCAATCATTTTATATTATCAACCTTAAGATGAAGAATTATCTAAATCAAAAAGATGTTAAAGAATATTTAATAGTTGCTCTATAATAATTATTATTAAAATAAAATTTATTCATAAAGGACTAATTGAAGTAATTTTTAAAAGATATTTTTGCAACAAAGATATAAAAATTTAAGCTTAGTTTATAGTAGAAGATATTGGTTATTATTATTGGTTGCAAAGATTGATGAATCTTGTAACTTACAAAAGATAGCTTAAGTATGTAGAAGATACTATGCAACACATCTTAAATTTCTTTTATCTTTGATCAACTTTGACTTTACACCTTATTATAGAATTTTAAGCTAAAAAGAGGAGGTGATGTCACAAATATACTATGGAAGATGATTTTAGCAAATTCTATAAAATTTTAGAAGATTTTATTTGATGTAGAAGGTTCTAGAAGATTCTTAATGATTTTGAAAAGGCCCTAGTAGATCCTAGTAGTTTCTAAGAAGATTTTGGAAGATCTTAGAAGATTCTAAGAAGTCTTAGATAGACATTGAAGAATCTTAGGCTTATTTCACCTCCAAGCATCAAAAAAACTCCTAAAGAAGCTTCTTTGCACCTAATATATATAGGAGACAAGATTGAGGGGATTCTTAGTCTCAACAACGTAATTATTATGGCTTAGCTTAGACCTTCTAATCTTATTCTTGTATCTTATCATAGTTTTTTCTTTGCAATATAAAGTAAACCTCTTCTATTTTTGTTCTTTGAATTTTTAGAGTCTTATTTTATTTAAATGATATATTTGTAAAACAAAGACTTCAAAGAATATCTAGTAGTTGATTCATGGTAATCATCATTAAAATAGAACTTGCTCATGAACATTGTCTAAAAGCAATATTTAAAGGATGTTTTTATAATCAAGATATAAAAGTGCAAGATTAATTTTAAATAAAGGATGTTGATTATTATTGTTAGTTACAAAGGCCAATGAAATTTTTCACTTGTGAAAGATAACTAGAATATGTTACACAAACCATGAGATACATCTTTGATTTTCTATGCCTTTGAGCAATTTCAACTTTATTACTCTTTAGAAAACTCATAGCTAAAAAAAGAAGTGATGTCACAAACATCTATCTAAAGTAGGTTTTAAAAGGTTCTTAAAGATCTTGGAACTTCTTAAAAAATCTTAGAAGAATCTAGAAGATTTTAAAAGATTGTAGAAGATTCCAAGAAGTTGTTAGAGGAGGTTTTCTAACTTGTTTGATTCCCAAGCAATATAGGAAGATACAAAAGAAGGTTTTTAAGATTTCTTTACATCAATGTAACAAAAAAGCCACTCAAGAAGCATCTTAGGATGACTTGGAGATAAATACTTTTACAAAAAGTTACTTGAAAGCTTCCTAATTCCTAGTATATATAGGTGTCGAGGATGAAGGGCTCATCAATCTCAATAATGCATATCTTTTGGTCTAGTTTGGACCTCCTAATCTAGTTTTTGTTTTTGTATTACATTCTTATTATCTTATTATAGTCTTGTATAAATTCCTTGATATGATTCATAATACTACTACCATTTGAAAATATTTTAATGATTCAATATATTCTTATATATTAATAAAAAAAGATAATTTTAATTATTAAAAATAATCTTAAGATAGTATATTTTATTATTAGAATTTATAGTTTTATAATAAATTTATAATAATTTTATCTTAAAGCAAAAAATATATTTTAAAATATATCAAATATATTTTAAATTTAAAAGTATTATATTATAATTGATTATATTAAATAATAATTAAGATTATAAAACTTAATTTCTAATTAATACTAATATAGCTTAATCTCTAATCAAAAAAAATAAATCAAAAGATTAGAAGGAATATATATATATATATATATATATATATATATATATATAGCTTAGAAATATTTTTTAATAAATTAATAAAGTATATTCTAAACTATTATATTAATATCTTCTAAAAGTCAAAATTATTTTTTAAATAATTATTCATTATGAAGAATTTAACTTAAATGTCTATTTTAAAAATATAAAAAATAGATTATTAAGCCAAAATTAAATATTTTTTACTTTTTTTACTAATAATTAAATTTATTAAGATCTCAAAAAATCAGTTAATTCTTCTATTTAATTCAATTGTAATAATTAATATCTATTAAATTACTAAAAAAATCTAATCTTCTTTTATCAATATATATATATATATATATATATATATATATATATATTTAAATTTATTATAATCTTATTAGATATAAAGTTTCAATATAAAAATATTAAACTTAAATATATTACTTCTACTATTTAATAAAGTAATATTTCTACCAAGTTTTAGATAAAAATAAAATTAAGACAAATAAACTATATGTAGAAATCTAAAATTTAATTTTATAAATATTCTTTAAAAATTCAAATAAAAATTTTAAAACCAATTTATAATTTGAGAAAGGATATTAAAAATATCATCCAATAAATTGTGACTAATACAAATCCACTCCTAGATGAGAAACTTGGAGGAATCATTTTTGAAATAATATATTTATACAATTCAAAAATTTTGAATAAAGGAGTAGATCTTGAATATTTAAATTTGCTTGCTACCTCAAAAAGAAAGAGGTATGAATGTAATTCATGGGCCTAGAGATAGAAGAATTAAAAGAGATATGAGTGAAGCCCACATGTCTAAAGATAGAACGGAATATAAGAGAGGTGAGAATAATTTGAATGTCATATCCTTATTCACACCATTATTTACACTGGGAAAAATTGAATTTACAACTTTGTAGATATAGGAATATTGAACTAACATGCAAAGCCTTAGTAGGACATATCAATTTCTTAGAGAAAATATTTATTTATTAGAAGGATACAACAAATAGATTATTGCCTGTCTAACACTTAGGCACTTGTGCCTTCCAAATTTCAACCTATGGATGAAATTTTGCTATGTGGTTTTCAACCAGTGGTTGAGCCTTGGGACTTGTCAACCAAAGAAATAAATTATTCCTTATCTAAGTTCCATTTAGTAAGGATTTCATCTCTAATGTGATTGGGATTGTACAAGAGCACTTTGGCAAAATCTCCCCTAGAACCGTACCTTATCGCATGATTTCATCCATCCGCCCATCCGCCTCAGTTCTGCCCAGCCCGCTGCCCATGGGTAGCGGGCTGGGCAGAACTAAGAGTAGTTATAAATAATGTGAGATAAGACGTGTAGGACAGGTACTGGGAAGGCTGGTGCACTCGGTTGCATCGTACACGTCTCGAGACCGTTTCCGGTCGCCAACCCAGCAACCTTGACCTCTCCTCTCGGCCCGATTTCTGCGGGCGGGCGGGCAGGCAAGGGGCAGGGCATATAAAACTTTCTTAAATTTGCCCGACATCCATTCATGGATGAAGAAAAAACGCTACCATAGTACGGTTCTAGGGGAAACTCGGCCCCAAGAGTACACAAACCCTTGCTTACGCTCATTCAATCATCCTGTTCTGAGTTATTTTTCATTGTAAGTGAAACTCCAAGGAGATTCCTGTAACCAAGAAAAGGAATCCAATTAATATAGAGAAGTGTTGCTGAAAATCATGACGGGAGTGCATCATGCATGCATATAAAAAACCGTAGAACGTATAAACATATAAAATTCCGAGGATTATGTAGAACGTGTGACCCAAGTTCATAATCAGCACCAAGAATTTTCACGACCTTCACCTGAGAAGTTAGATTACCATTTTAATCCCAGATATTAATCTACCTATTTAATGCATAATCACTCTAGATCTCACAACCTCTTCTCAACTCTAAAATTGAATTTGATGGGTTCTTCATTCTAATTCAGTTCATTCAGAGGCATTCCTGCCTGTCTGAGTTGGTGCTACTTATGCAGCCCTCTGCCTTGGATGCATAGTAACCCTTGGCAAGAACTGCAGGTGTGGTGCCACTTGCCAGTTTGCATACTACACCGTACATTTCACTTGATGTTGGATTACCTGGGATCTTAAATATAAGATATTATTACGATGCATCAAACTCTTGGTGGCTTTGTGTTGATACCTCCACTACAGTTGACTTCCTCCGTTATGACCCAAAATATGTTCAAGTTTTGAGGCCACTCTGCATGAATTACAAATTGGGCGTTTATCATAAAAATTCTGTGGGAATACATTTCTCAGTTTTTTTTGTGTATCTGTCCTGTTTCACCAGATAATCTCCAGGCTTTCCTAGTTCTTCATGGCAGACAGAATTAAGAAGGTTACCTGCTCAAAATACGGTCAAATTCAAAACCGTTGATGATCCTGTTCAAATCAAGTACCTAAAATGAATCAGCGAAGTCCAAGACAGATTTGGGCTTCATCGATTGGACGACCCCACACAGTGGACATTCGTGCTTACTATCCTGCCAAAATTCATCTGCACAGCGCATACATGTATCGATGTGTCCACATTTTTTATACAAGGCTCGTTGTCGTTCTTTCTCCACACCAAACTCCTTGAAGCAGCAGATACACTACAATGTCCACAAGAAAGCAAATCAGTGCCAACTTCAGCCTAAAGGTTCAGATTTGGTTAAGAAAACGTCTAAATTGTCAAGTAATTCATTCAACATACAAAGCATGTTCAGTCTTGTTCCCCCTAAACAACAGTTGTTCAGATTTTGTGGTGCATGATTGTGATTCTAAAAGATCAAGGTTCAGGATCACGTTCGCTGATATTTAGGCTAAGATCAATGCAAGGATGTTAGGTGTATTCTCTACTTTAATAACATGTTTCACATGAAAACACTCATTGATAATTGGCAATTATCCCCGAGCCAGACTTGATTTTCTCAGGTATGCATGTACATTGTAAACAATTAAAGACGACTTACGGAAGCAACCGCCTGGGAGTTTATCGTTTGAACAATTGTTTTTGAGACAGCTTTCTCAGGAAACTTCACGCTTGCTCCAAGATAATCGTCCTCATCATCATCACTCAGATCAACAATAATCGGATCTAGAGGCTTCACTACAGAGCTGACGTGTTTCTTTTCGTCAAGGGGCAGCACAACAGCAAGGACCTGAATAGGAACCGAAAATCTGGTTAGAACATCTGGCATTAAAGGAAAACGTCGCCTTTTTAAGCTTTCAATTGCTCTCAACTTTGGTACATTCCACGCTGTGTTTTTGAAAACCAGCAGTGTGCGGAATAAAAATAGAGGAAGGGTTAATATAAAAGCTTAGCATTCCTCGACATATCATGTTGCACACGAAACCTCAAGGTACTTTATCTTCCCAAAGCACAAGCTTTTGAGAACCACAAAACAAATATGCAGATATGAAGAATCAAGATGAAGGAGCGGTCATTAAGCACACCTCACAATCTGGACCATCGGTGAAAACACAATCACCTTCCTGTGTCTTGTTCTCTGACAAGAGAGCCCAGGGCTTGTAAGCGCCTTCCATGCATGAATGCTGAATCCAACGTACCCAAAACAGAGAACCAATCGCACGTAAGCAAGGTTGCTTTGAGTGGTATCCTCTCATGTCATATACTGAATATGAGGCAATTTTTCTACCTGTAGTGACTAAGAATGGGATTTCATGTGCTTACCTGAAGCCAGAAGAAGAAACCACGTAGTAAAGTCAATTTGTCTGATGTATCTAAACACTCCTCAAGCTGTCGAGCTAAATCTGTTGCATAGGCATCCAAACATTCTTGTCATCAGCCTGCCAAAGGCATTAAGTTTTGGTGCAGAAATCAAGAGAATTCTAGGAGTGTGAATACAATTAAATCTTCAGCACTTTTTTCAAAGTATACGTTCGTTTCATTTCGGTAATTGACGTTGTAGAGACAAATCCACGACAGATTTCTAGCAGGCTAAAGGAAGAATCGAACTTTGAAACAAAGGAACAGGCACTTGCCAGGGTGATGATCGAGGTACGAAAGGCCTTCACCATCTGTAGGGACATGCATAGTGCGACCGCGCATTTGACGCAGCTTTAACACAGGCTTACGTCGAGTGGCAAGCTCCCATATCTCTGAAAACTCTTTTAAGTCCAACGGCTTGGAGAGGATTTCTTTCAACTTACAAGAGAAGACACCGCCTTGTACATCCACTGGGAGACTCCACTTGCCTCCCAGTTCCACATCCTGCAATGGTACACAATCACTCCATATAACAAGATTTTATTCAATAGCTACTGTAATATTCAACGACTTAACATACCACTCCTGATTTTGTGTGAAAAATCTATACAATGCATAAGCCAAAAAGAGCCACATGACAGACAAACCTTTTTCTGGCGCATGCCGCTGGTGGTACAGCCTTCATTGTCACAATCATCTGCTAGGTCAAAAATTTCGGGGGAGGGCAGCTTGGGGAGGCGCTTGTCGTGAATATTTCCCACATTAGTGTCAACCCTGATTTCTTTCAATCGAGACCTATTCTGTAGATAGCTGTAACTCGGTAGCAAATTTATTGCAGTAGAAACAACCTGTGAAGGATTATTGCTCTTTTGAGAGAGGGCATCTTTGGTCACAGATTCAAGGTTGTCGCTTGCTTTATGGGAATCAGTAACTGGGATCACTGGGGTGGCAGGTAGTTCACATGTCAAGCTGTCGTCATCTTCACACGACACTTTCTTCGATGAGATCTGAGCTCTTACTAACCCATCATAACCGTGATCATAATTTGGTCTTTTCAGAGATGACTTCGTGTATTGAGGTTCATTACAGTAGGTGGTTAGAATTGAGGTTTTAGGCATGCGTGCATCTACGCTACTATTCGTCACGTCCTGAAATCCACAAAGAAACAGAAATCATGAATTACTACTCTTCAAACAAAATACAATAAATAAATTAAAGAAAATCCCAGTTTCGGCTTCTCAGTTAGCACAATGACCACATACCTCCAACTCGGCTGCCTTCCGCTTAGTGCCAGATCCTTCATCCAGTTGATTGCAACATCCGCAATTCGAATTGGCAACGGTGGGACTCTGCGAGTTTGTCTCCGACAAGACGGCATCATCCTTCTCTATTACCCGGCTGTGAATGATTTTGTCATCATTCTTCAACTTCAATTCATTCATATTACTCCAACTTGAAGCTGAGGGTAAAGTTGTAGCGAAACTGCCGAGTCCAGCACTCTGGTTTAGACGACAATCTACGGGTGGGACAACTTTACCAGTAAAGTTTCCAATGACAAGGATCGGTTTCTTGCTCACAGTTTGGGCCGTAATAATGACATCTTCGACGGTCACATCCTTCTTCGAGGGAGGACACAATTCTGAGAACTTCGCACGCGCAGTCTTGTAAAAACCCGATAACCTCGTTTGCAGATCATGTGAATCCATCTCGAGTCCAACAATCTATGAAACCGAAGAAAACATCAAGTCGTTCGAAAACCCACGAAATGACAAATGTATACTCCTAAGACTACACAATCCCCCTCCGCATTTGCCTGTCCTCACCGCAATCACCCCTCGAATCATCTACTGTCAGCAGAGAACTTGAAACCTAAGAGCTCCTGTACGCAATACCCACAGACGCATCAAGAATCGAAGTAAACTGCAAAGTGCAGATGATACATTCTTGAACAGATCATCCCGAAGCAAGTTCTCACAATAGTGAGCACGCCCTGCATTGACCCATCGTGATGGAAGACCCAACTCGCAAAACACACCCACTACGGCGGCGCAAACTCCGAGACTGCTCAATGCACCATCGCTATGCATCCACAACCGTTGACGCAAAAACAAAAACAAAAAACAACAAAATATTATTTAAAAAAAACCCTCTGCAACGGAGGAGGACGAGGAGAACGCATTGGACTACTCAGATGCTCTCGATGAGGTTGACACTTTGCTGCTCGCTCGCATTGAAATCTCCGGAGGAATCTGCGAAATAAATTTGAATTGTCAGCTGTCACCAGTCTCCCACTTCCCCCAGTAATTACATCCCATCCTCGGAATTTACGCACCCATCGACAGTCTTAAAATTAGTACCAGCTTCTGTTCTTTTTCTGTGGCTCTGTCCCATGTTCATGTTCTATTTAGCATTTTGGCAATTGTAAAGTGGACCAAGCGTAGCTTTAGAGTTTGTTAATATGTTTTGGAAGTGTGTATGTGATAGTCTTAGCATGAGGTGGTGATGTGAAGTCATGCTTTGGAACATCCTTTTTCAAATGTCTTTGTCGACTTTTGTTGATGAGAAGTCAAGACTTTGTTCATGACAAACTAACATAGTTTTTCAGTCTTACTATGAATTAATAATCATAATTGCCTAAATTGTTCCCAATATATTTAAGAAAAAACTCCATGAATCCACAAAAATGTCGTTGATAAGTGGAATCAAGATTGTTGCTCATGGCTCGTAGTACAATGCTTAAGACAATGTGCAATTCCATTCCATTGGTATCAATTGTGAAATCAACATTTGAATTTGCAAGAAAATTTATCATGTATTTTTTTTCAAGATGTTGCATGGACTTTGATCTAACACTTTCTGTAGTATAAGTTTACATATTAGGAGAGATCATTCTCTCTCTCTCTCTCTCTCTCTCTCTCTCTCTATATATATATATATATATATACTTATATACATATACTTTGAATTTAAATGGATTTTGTAAATTTTCATTTACAAACATCTGCAAAACAAAACCATAGGGTGTTTTTTACCATCTGCAGGAGAATTTCATCAAATAATATACCCGTTACATTTATATCATCAACTGGTTGCTCGGATACATATTTCAAAAAGTACATAAATAATTTTCTAGTTAAAATAACATTAGTTTGTGAGTATATTTCTTAATATGAATTGAACAATGTAAGAACATGAACTGTGTACTTCATAACATATACATGTGAAATCCAAGTACAAGGCATTTACATCGATGATTCATTGATACAAAATGGTACCGTAAATATGAAAACATTAATAATAATATTCCAAAGTACTATGTCCCAAATAATTTCTATATTATTGAAATGTGCTTGGAAACAGGAAAACTAGTTCTTAGTGGTCCACTAAAGCAGTTAGGTAAGAAAGTGGGCGTCGATGAAACTTGCTGTCCGAATCAGATGCTTCAACCTTGAAAGATAGACCTCATGAGATACGAGATGACAATGATGGTCTCAGAGGTCTGACAAATCAAT
The DNA here is from genome assembly GCA_036785485.1 of Physcomitrellopsis africana. Classification (NCBI taxonomy): domain Eukaryota; kingdom Viridiplantae; phylum Streptophyta; class Bryopsida; order Funariales; family Funariaceae; genus Physcomitrellopsis; species Physcomitrellopsis africana. Next base: position 17,994 of record JAWRVF010000251.1, read on the forward strand.
GCTTCAAAGACACATCAGGATCTAGCCTTGAATTGGGCAAAATTGAACATAACAGACGTAGTTATGTAAAAACTGTCTCACAATCCAGGCAATCAGAATCACAAGATTGATACCATGAGTAGCTTGTCTCGATTATTGACAAAATTACAATTGGATTGCTAGTTTGCCATTTAAACTGGATACTAGGATATTCCATGTAAGAAAATGGAGCAAAAGTTCAGTGTGGCATTGAAGGCCACTAGTATGCGGAATACTAAGTTCCTTTTGGGGTTGCAGTTGGCACAGATGTGTCAGGCTTCACTGCTACACCCTTCAAATCCAACAAACAACGATCCTTGAGTTTTGGGTCAAAGCGCAGCACATCAGTACACTTTCGTTGCTTGAAGATTCCCTCGAGGTCTTTCTCGATTCGTCTAGCAACATTTTTTAGTACTTTCGCTTTCGGAGGTCCAGGTGCAGCCTCTTCATGAAAAAGTTTCTCCTCGTCTGCAGTGAGCACAGAAATGCAACTTTTGTGATAAAATGCAATACAAAAGATAATTATGGCTTCTGAAAGCAGTTTTTGCAGAACTAATCAGAAAGATATTTATTTTACAGAATATCTCCATAGTAAGCAAATTTGAGAGTTTAAACTAATTTATCCAGGGCTCATTTGCAGACTCAAACCAGAGAAGGTGCAACCTCAAACTTCAATCCGATCCAGTCCATTTGAGTTTGCAATGAATACTAATGCTCAAATTAGTGCTTACCAGTCATGAAAGGAGTACAATCTAAGGCATTCTCCCAAAGATTTTGAATTTCACCGTTGTCGTTGCCAACTGGAACTGATCCATTTTCAGAGATCCACGCATCACGTGTGCCTTCTAATAGCGCCCGACTGGGTTTTGTGACATGCATAACCTTGACATAATAGCACTGCAAAGGCCTCCTAGCAAAATGTAACCTCATACTTTGGTACACCTGTTTGTATCAGTCAAAATATCATACTCGAATCATTTAGAAAATGCATTTACACGCAGAACATATCATATCACGTCCGATTCCTACACGACGTCAATCTTGAGCATTACACTAAATAAAACCTCAAACCATGTAAAGACTCTGCAATATGCTAGAACAAAAGTGGAGACGAGGGTCGATGAAAAGATAAGGAATGGCATACTTGACGTGAGATGCCAATGAAACAAAGCCTCTTGTTCTCATCAAAGATAGCATACAGACTGGCCTTGGCGCCAGGTTCAGTGCAATCCGCAATGTGACCGTCTTCCGTTAAGTATGAAATATACTCGAGGCCACTTAAAGAAACACCCTCTCCTCCACCTTGCATAGATTGTCTCCGCAACGCGTCTTGCCTTTTCCTATATTCTTCCTGAGCCTGCAGGTCATTACCAGATACTCGTTTTCACCTCTGCCACTAAATTCAAAAAGCATAACCTGATGGTTCAGGCTAAAAACGTATTAAAAAATTCCATCAACCGCCTTGGCAAAAAGAACGAATCTCGGACCAGTGAAATTCCTCCCCGCCTAAACCCTACACGGAACACCAAAAGGAATTAGAAAGAACTTCCTACAGCACTATACTTAAATCCAGAAAGGTACCTGAGCTGTCGCCTGGCGTGTTTTCTCTTGGTGCTCGTCCGCAGCTGCTAGCTTTTGCTTCCACTTAGGTTCTGCACATTTTTTTTTGCAAATAATATCACCAAAGGCAACCTCAATGATCACTTCCAAGCAATGCTGCAATTAGAGATTATGTGCTGAAGATGACTTAATTTCGCTACGTAAGTTACAAGCTTCCCTACTGTGGTATGTATGCACGCAATTACTACCAAGCATTTCGGTGCCCTTCCATATGCAAAATTACTTGCCACACTTACATTGGTTGGTCAAGTTGTTAATAGGGAAAAAAATCATTGTGATTAGGTCGTTTGTAAACATTTCACAACAGACGTAGATAATCACCTGCGGCAGAGGCGAAGACCACAGCATGTGGCCTCTGATATACTCTCAGATTACTATGCTTAATATTGCAAAAGAATTCCTTCCTAGACAAACATCCGCGAACAATAGTGAGTTGCTAACACAATAAACATTTTCTCTTCCGAATGCAAGTAGCTGTCATACCTACAACACAACACGTACTTGCCTCCAACAAAGCGCATCATCAATAACAAAGACTTGGATATGGTGCCTTTCTGGATATAAGTATAGTGCTGTATTTCCAAAAAATCCAAAAAATTTCCAAAAAATCCAAAAACTGACCCCAGGAAAGTAGATTTCGGCAACGATGCAGATGCGACACCGTCGTGGTGGCTCTGACCAAGACTGCTCTTAAATACCAAGCCGTGGCCTCCCAAGCTCGCCGCAACCGCCGCCATAGCTCCCAGCTCTCAATCAAAATTCGAACTCAAATCCTAAATGCAACAAGCTCACTGTCCAGCTGAGCTTCCTCACCTTCTGCCACCATCCACGAGTCAGACTTCCTCTGCAAACTGCGACAAGCTTCTACAAGCATGCCCTCTCATCACCATTCTCCCTACATAAAATCAAGCTTTACTTCAAATTTAACACCAAAAACCTAGCACCGAAACCAGACCGTTCACTAGAAGCAAAGCGAGCGCGCAGCTCGCTGTGTCGTCGTCCTCCCGTGCAAATCCGAAGATTGCCGAGGTGAGCTCCGCCGCGGGGAAGGTAAGCTCACAATCTACGGACAAATCCGAAGGCAATCCGAAAACGATCCATCTCTCATCTATAGGATGAATGTCTATTGAGGGTTCTGCACATGGATGAAGAATCCGGGAACCGATCTAAATATCCACGTGACGATATCCGGATGAACCCCCCACGTGTCCGTGGATTATTGCTGTTGTCCAAATTCATATCTCCTTTTTCGTTGTATGGGGAGTTCCCCCTTCTGTTTCAAATAAATTAATAAATAACTAAGTAAATAACAGAAATTAATGTCTTGACCAAACTAAGTAGATGCTGTTTTCTGTGGCTTTTGGTTTTTGGTTTCGGATTTATTTTTTATTTATTTATAAATATATATATATATATATATTCCTCCTAGTGACTTTGTTTTTTAGAAATTAATTCATATAATATATGTAAAAAAATAAAGGAAAATTCAATTTTATCTAAATTTTAATTATTTAGGATTATAGGTTGAGTCTTGTAAACCAACTATTAGTTATTAGTAAATGGTTTTAGTATGTGTTTTTATTTTAAAAAATAAATAATTTATATAAATTATATAAATTACCACAATTTCTAAAAACTAAAATTTAAAAATATCATTTTTTTAAATTAATAAAGATTACTTGATGATTTAGTATTTTAGGTGGTAATTCATTTCTAATTACTGATGTTCAAAATAAAAATATTGTGATTAACCCTACATGAAATTTTTAACTTTTTTCCATTAGTACAACAGTTTTATTTATTTGATGAAACTAAATCAGTTGAAGGAGTTGATTGTTGCTTGTGTATTAGTTATAATTTTTTCATTTACTTGGTTTTTGTTTTTTTGTGTTTTTAAACACAGATTCTACATAGACTCATTTCATTTTATGTTAATTCATAATAAAACACTAATAGCATCAATAAATTTTTGGTTGATTGTTTGTTTTATACAATGTTCTAAAATTTTATTAAAATTTTATTAATTAAATTAATCACGTAATAATTTTAAAAATCTTCAACACATAGAATATTTTTTTAAATAGCACTCAAATCAAGTATTTAAATTTTCAAAATATTTCTACTAGTTGAGACCAATTTACTAAAATAACAAATTTTCTATCCAACTCAATTCTCTTTTACTAGCTTTTCTTGTGCTCTTAAATTTTAATGTGATAGAGCTTAAAGTACAAATTACTAATTCTCAAATCTTAAAAATTGTAGTATAATATAATTTAAACAATATTGTAAAGCTATCAAAATTGTGAATTTGCATTTAAGAACAAATTGTATGGTGGAAATTACATCTAATACAAATAAATAAACAAATCTAAATGATTTGTTCCAAAATTATATAAAAATCAATATTAATTAAAATCACTTGATCTCTCTTATAGTGGAAACCTCAGTCATATTTCGAATTGCAAACCAAATTTAAAGACAGCTGAAATGATGTAGATTACAAAAAATATTTGAAGAAAAAAAGAAAAAAAGAAAATGCATAATATTAATTGTGTTATTAATAATGTTTATGCGTACACTTGGACTTTGAGTTCCCTATTGATCACAAACATGAACACGTAATCAAGATTAACCTGTGCAGAGTGGGTCTAATGGAAAATTCCTTTTCACATTATTAGCCAAAAGAAGCAACCCATCAATATATTGAGAGCTCCTCTGGCTGATAGCTACAGTACGAAGAAATTCTATCACCAGATCAGGTTTTTTCAAAGCACATGCCTCAACTGCTTGAGAAATACCCTCCTGCACCACAAAGCATTTTGTATGATGTCATCTCATGTTACCAAGTCCCTCACCAATGAAAAATATGGAGAGGAAATATTTTAACTTTCAAACACCATGTTGAATTTCATGCAGAGTATAATTAGAAATGATCATACCATCATAAGCAATAGCGTATATTTCATCAACTTGCCGGGTGAAAATCTAATTGGTCATAGAAGAAAACCTGAATGCTGGGAATTACATCATCCATGTGTGCTACAAGGAATGAAATGAAACCCTTCACCTGTGCTCACATTTGCACCAACTCATGGACATTGTCACAATAAGTAGATGATTTGACACCATCTTTTAGAAGACTTCTCCACAAACACTATTTATGTTTCGTCTACTTGCGTATTTGTAGCATTGCATGTATGCACCAGAGACAACAGCAGCTTTCTAATTGGTACCCATACAGTTGATTATAACAGCATTATATGTGATTTGCAATTACAGATGAAGTTAGAAGTGTAAGATGAAGGACTTTACTTCAGAGTCGCAAAAAGAAGAAGGCATGGTGGTGAAGAACATTGCCACAGCTGGCAAGATAGCTATTCGGATGGTGTTGCTGCTATCATCCACACGCTTCATGAGAACTTTGATAAGTTTAGTTCTTTCCTCAGCTGTGAAAACCATACCCCACATCACTTGACTTTCTTTAAAGGCAGAAAGTATGTGTGGCAGCATCTACTGCAAAGTATTAATTTATCACTATGTTCACTTATAACTTTGAACACAGAGGGACCTTAACTTCCAGCTGAACGCGCATTTGTATCCAAGCAAATGAAAAACTAGAGTACCGATACTAAAGGCAGCAAGACAAGGTCACCACAATATGTAGATTTCCTCGCACACACGCTGATTAACTCAGCAAGACATTCATGCTTACAACCCATGCCGTTTACAACCCGTCTGATACACACCCTTCCAAGAGTATCAAAATCTAAAGTATCCACACAGAAACTATTGCCTTGGATCTACTAGAGCTTAAATATGTAACGACAATAATTTGAGATTACCATTTAACGTGGGGCCAGAAATTCGAAGAAGGTGATACATCACATGGGTGGCTGCAAGTCGAACATCTAGAAAATAATCCTCATCGATGCAAGTTTTTACAACAGGAAGAAAACCCTCTGACATGTTCAGGATCTCTTGCATCTGTGTCTGTCATTTTAAAAAATATGGGCGTAGTTCTTCCATGTCAGAACTCGGTCTTATACTTGATCAAATTCATTATGAAAATATCTCACTTGCACATTTTTGGACTTCCTCGGTGCAATGGCATGAATCTGCACGATGTATTTCACTTGAGTTTGCACTAGAAAAAGTGCATGCTACATGGCATAAATGATGTCAAGATTAAGACATGCATTGGAACAACCTGACTACAAAGGTCTCTTCTTAGAAATGTTCCGACTGCCACCATTGCACCACAACGTATAGCAGCTTCTGTCTGAAAACAATGGGTCCAAATAAAGACAGGTACTAACATCTCACTCACAATCGATTGAGACAAGAAAGTAGAATAAAATCGTGTTAACTTATTGCAATAAATTTATGTACCAATTGGTTTTACCTTGCCTGCACGCCACACAGCACATGGCGTAAGAAGTTTGCCAACGAGGTCTGGAGCAAGAGGAGGCCACGATGATCCAAGCCCTTGCTTCTCAAATAACTCGTTCAGGAGCTAGTCCAACAACAGTCACAGCACTAGCATCCTTCAGGTAATTTAATGTAATCAACTCGTGAGAAAAACCTAGGTTTAGGTTACAACCTTTATGTAACATTAAGGTTGTAACATAAAAAATAAGATGTTATGAAGTTCCCAGCCAAGTAGTCAACCTGCAAGAAGCTGAATCGAAGAACAGGATCTTGGTTGTTTTGCAAGCATACACGAAACAATGGCATGAGAGACTTCAGGTAAGGACCTACCTGCAGATCAGTTTCATTCCTCATTAGATTAGAAGTCTAATGAAAATTGAGGAATGGGTTGTCTAGCATGCATTGGGAGATCTCAGAAGGGCACCATAACGTTGGTAGAAATGTTACGTACAGTGTCATCAGCATTCCGCATGAAAGTTTGGAACAAAAGTTCCCCTGGCGAGCCCGACGACCAGCGCTTATGATCAGCAGTAACAATGTCCAACATGCTATGAATATGTTGCACATAAAATTCTCGAGCAGATTCCATCCGCAAAACTTGCGCAAAAGATTTAAGGACGTGACCTGCTCTTTGTTGGAGTTGGTAATCACCTTCTACACTTTGGAGCTGCAACTTCCGAAACAATTTAATATAAAAAGGCTTGCTCAGTAGCTCAGAGATGAAAAGATGTATGTTATGACGAAGAAACAACAAAAGCAGTTACCCGAAGCAGCAAAATGAAGATATTGAAGGATGAGGACGTGCATAACGCTCCAGCAACTTGAACTAAGTTATTCACCACCGAAAGAAGCTGCCAGATGATAAATTTAGTTCATTAGTAACAATGTTTTTGCAATTCCATTTGCTAAGAAAAGGAGAAATCCAATTATTGCATACTAAGCGAGAGAAAATTCTCGAATCCAAGCTGCGCTACAATACATCTTTGCGCAAATAATCGATGGTTTCACCTGATTCTGAATAGCAGAATGTTCACTGCAGCAAACTTCTTTTTCATAGAGCTTGTCACATATCTGCGCGGTCAAACTTACATATGATCGTCAATGACCCAGGATTAGTTTTAAAACTCCGACATGACGTTAGATAACTGCAAGAAAAGAGTGTTCAGATGGATATGACATTGCATGCATGGTCAATAAACGCCTGAAGTAATAGTTGAGATGCCTCCGTAGTATCAGCAATCGACAAAACTGTGACAAAGTTGTCGATTGCACAAGAAGCAGTCGAAAAATGAGTGATGAGCAATTTCACCTTAAATTATGACACTCGTGCTCCATTGGACTAGGGTTAAAACAAGAATCTCCAACTCAATATCCAAGTTGTGCATACTTGTTACAAAGTTCTTACACATATAACGCTGCAGTAATTTATGCAAAACGTCAAAGTAGAAGTTTCCAAATTTTAATGGTAGCGAACCTGTTCAACATGCGTCTCTTCCATCGCTTTACGAGGTGTGCCATACAATAACGCAGCAGTAACGACAAGCACATGTGCTCTCTATACAATCAGCACAAGTCATCATTAAACGTAGGCGATAATAAGACTGGAATCAAGGGCGACATGGTGAATTCAAAAATAACTCAAAGATCCATTTACATCAAAAATGAAGAGACAGTTTCTAATTAAGCTTTTTGAACGCAACCAGCTGGAATTCAGTGAGTCTCGAATGCTAAACAAAATCACGCAAAAATGCAGTTGTGAACTTCTGCAAGAGAAGCATCTTGACTAAAACGAAAACAGTGCGCAGTAAAAGGATGATTCACAAACTTGGGGGTAATTAAGTGCAAAGTTATTAACCTGAGCTTCACTAGTTTTTATGTTTCCCAAAGGTTTTAGAACCAGAGGTAACCATTTCTTAGGTGGCACATAAAATCCGACAATATGCGCAGTAGCAACAACTCGCTTTGCAACTTTTACATCATCATCTCCCACTGCACTGCAACCCACAAACACCATTAGTTTATGAGTCATTTGAATAGTGCAGAATTTGCAGACAAAAAGTTTGACATGCGAGTGGCATTCGCATCTTGAAAATTTGTATTTAAAAGCAGACCAGTGAATTAGTTTTCGTGTTTCCAATCGAACTACACTATGGAGCCATGAGACTTTATCATAGACAACAAAAAAAGAAGAAGAAGAAGATGAACGTGAAGATTTAGAGAAGATCGTCTGAGACCTGCAAAAAGCTGGAATCAGTATGTCAAGGTTATCCTCCGCAAATCCTTCTGCAAATATCTGAAAACTCGCAAGTGATTCGAGGCTCAGGAGGAAAAAAAATCATTATCGTATTTGATCATTAGCACGTTCTTAACACATAAATCTCATACATTGGTAGAAGAAAGACAACGAACCATTAGTGTGTGAAGCAGCCGAGCTGCGCTTAATCGGGTAGGAGCAGTCCATTGCTTAAGCTCTTTGAGAGACGGTTTTATCATTGATCTCAGGAATGCCTATCACCCGCACAAGCGCAATACAAATAATCTGTGAAGGATCATTGAAACCAGGTAAATTGCAGAGTATTGCAGCTAAAATTGAAGACTGAGAGAGTAAAACCAGGGATAATATTCGCAAAACAGCACACTGGATGCATTCGAGCAGAACACATGTAGTGAAAACCTTAAAACATATCCAGAGATTCAAAACTGCAAGTTGAAATGTTTTAAGGTTTTCACAACATATATGAGAATATTTGAAATGTTTTAAGGTTTGCAGGGTTGAAAACTGCAAGTTGAAAATTTGCGAACACAGCGTACATAACCAAACAATTTGCGATGACAGCCATGTCTAAAGTTTCAAGGTTTGCGTCCTCGCATTTGGAATTGTGCACATTACGTCATAGTAACTACATGGTGATTAGACCACTTTTAAATGCTTAAGACACAGTTAGACATGTTATTCAATTTCTCATAGTTGGGGAAAGATACCTCAACCATAAGCCGACAGCCAGCGCTGGGTCTTCCTTTGTAAGGAATCGGCAGCCGCAGAGTTTCCACGCCTGCCTCACCACTATCCTTCTTTAAAACCGCTCCCTCATTCGTAATCTCACTCGTCAATTTATTCAAAGCTTTATTTTGCAACAAACTCACTATGGTTTTGGTCTTTTTATGTTCATCTTCCTGGAGAACCTGATTGCTTAAGTCGTATTTTCCACTCTTATCACCATCATTTTCCCCTGCCGTTGACCCTCCTTCCTTGTTTTCCAGAGATTCAACACTGATACCAGGGGTCTCATTCCAAGGATGTGCCTCTGCGTTAACATCAAGGCCTGAAATTTGCCCGTGTACAGAGTTTGTTTGAACTTCTTCCGAGTCATCACTTCTTCCGTCCTCAATAATTTCCACATCTTCTATCCTCAGTGCATGAAACGCAGCAGAAAGTTGACCAGAGTCAGATCCAGAGGCCTTTTTATCTAGCTCCTGACACTCATTGAAAATCCGCAAATCGGAGTCAAGGATGCACTCCGCAGAAAAATCTCCCTCAATCAGATCTGTCTCCTTCCAACTAGTTTGTGACTTCTGTGACCCTGAGCGGCTAAGAGCGGCATACCTTGGAGGTATTTTTGAACGCTCGGGATGTACATAATAATCTTTCAAATCCGAGTCAAAAATAGCATCCGCGGTCAATTCGCTATCCTCCTTACATGTCTCCTCTTTCCCAATTCTTTCCATCCCACCCACTGTCCAAGTTTTCTTCTTTATTGGTACAGTGTTAAATGCCCCTTTTTCTGCAGTTTCCTCTGAATTCTCGATTTTGGTTACGAAACCACATTCAGGCGCGTGGCTCTTCTCATATTCCACTGCCTCAGGTCTTTGAGTAAAATCCTTCATAGATTGCTCAAGATTATGCTCTCCAAGTTCAATTTCATTCCGAGTTACCGTCCTTTTTTTCGCACTTTCTGCAATAGGTACCTCCTTCATTGCACTACCTTGAATAAGGGTGTCAGCCAAGGTGGACTTTCCAGCATCACTGTCCTCGAGTACAGTCTCGATGAACTTTCCACCTTCTTCTAGGGACTTCAAGGATACGTCCTCTCTTCCCTAGCTCAAAAAAATTAAAAAATAAAAAAAAATAAAAAATAAAAAATAAAATCTAGGGATCAATCATAAAATTCACAATTTACACCTACTTGAAAGAATCTCTTGGAGATTCATACAAAAGTACGTAATAGTAAGTTCATTACTCCAAAACTATTCGCGTAACGGATATGCATGCCTGAACAATTCATGTTATGTCTTCATGTACCTGAGAAGCCTTAAATTTATCTAGTTGGTCGATAAATTTCTTATAGATCTCGCCAACGCCTTCAATTTTCTCATAAGTTGATCTGGCTATATTAAGGTATTCATCTGTTATACCCAGCAATAAAAGAGGTAGAAGCTCTGGGATGTGGAAGCGTGGGACTTTTCCAGCAATGGTACACTCGCGAATCTCCTCATCATTCATTCTTCTCAAGTTGTAATTGAGCCAGTTAGCAACACTGGCAAAAAACAGCTGCAATCAGAAACCGACAAAACAAGTCACTAGTGCTTGACACTTAAACTACACAAACAGTCCATTAAATCCAAATCTCAAGAACAGTAGAGACAGAAAAAGCTTGTAGTTGGCTCAAGTGAAGGTTGATACCACAAAACGCATTTGTACGTCTAAAGGCCTGTGGCTAGAAAAAACATCTTCTTCATATCTTAAGTCCAAATAAAACTACCTCATCACAACCTTTTCATAACCAAGCTCAGTGAAAATGACACGAAGTCAGGGAAAACATTCACCGCACGTTTAACCTTTCTTACGCATTTGGAGCGGTGTTTAATGACACTTGACAACAAGTATGTGCAGTGTTTACAACAATTATGTTAGTAATATTAGTAATTTGAGGCATAAATAATCGCGAAAGAAATTCTTTGGTCAGGAAACTGCTTGCAACCAGTAGCAGTCTTAGGAAGAATAATGCACTTGAATTTTACAAGACAAGTTCGGATTAAAAACAAGAAAAGAAAACTCACCTCTCTGACAGTGGTGGTATGGTCGAACGCCAAGAATTTAATTCCAGGAGCTAACTGCTGAGCCACTACACTTGCAGTAAGCCCGCATTTCACAAGGGCATCAATCGCTTGGAAGACTGCAATTCTTACCTGCAAACAGACATGCAAGGATGAGATTCAAGCTCAATACATACACAAAAGAACTATAATCAACAACAAAAATGCAAGAACCTGAACTCCGAGGGAATCCGTTTGCACCATAGAAGACCCCAGAGAGTTCACGACTTGAAGCTTAGCTAAGCAGCGAGGGTTTATCGTACTCGAGAGTGAGAATGGCTGAGACAAGGGATGAGAGCTTTGAGTAAGGTCCCGATCCTGTTTCTTAACACATCTGGGTCGCGGTTCGCCGTTGTGACAAGAACTCTGCAAGCGCTCTTTCTAACCTCATGAAAATTATCATAAAGGGTCACAGTCAATATCTGTGGCATCACCCCACACTGTCAACAACCCGGCATGAATACGTTCTCCACATGTTCACCCTAACGCACAGCACTGCAGCCTGATTTGTTGCTCTAAAAGGTGCATGGCATCTCAAGCAAACAACCATGAATGGCTTTTATAATCAGATAAGATTATAATTGTTTATCGAGAAGATCCAAACCCTATGCAGAGGATCAATAATAGTTTGCAGTGACGAAATCTCGCACTCTGGGAGCAGAATGTCATTTAAGAGTGAGAATAGCTGCAAGCGTATCTCCTCGGAGTCTTCCAATACTGGTACCTGTCCTGCATCATATAAAGGTCACTTGTTGGCAACAACAAACTAGAGCATCAGAATTGAGACATGGTCGACGATTTCAGTTAAGCTTATTACAATTTAGGCCCCTCTGACAATTGAGGATTGAATTCCTCTTTCAAATAAGTTTGCTTCACAATTTAGTATACATGTTTGAATATTACCCATCCTTAAAGCCATAACGCGGACAATTTCTTTCAAGGTAAAGTCTACCTGCAACAAAATAAAACATCAATGAATTAAGTTAAACTTATTTTCAAAGATGAGGAAGCAGGAGTAAGAGGAGACCAAGGGACTTAATACACCTTACATAAATATTGTGTAAGCATTAAATACCTCGGTAAGCGACTGGGCCACTTCCCTGATAAGTTGAATGGCAACCTCCCTGCATTTCTCAGCGGGATCACAGACGCAACGCATCACTCTATCTAGAATGTGTCCATCCCATAAAGCCTGCAAACCGTAATAAACCCACTTTTTTTAGGAGACCACAAATTTAAGATCTCAAAGGAATCGAAACTCGCTTTCCAGTGAAGGGATTGAGTACCTGTAAAACATCCGCTGGAGGCAATGATCCTGCAGCGTCGTCTTTCAGCAAATATACGTGTAATCTTTCAATTGCAGTTCTTCGTAACTTCGCTTCTTCGGCTGACAAGCAATTTATGGTCCTTTGAATGGACTACAAGATGAGTTCAAATAATGAACACAACATGAGGTGATTTGAGGTAAAATTTTCAAAAACATCACAAGAAAGCAGATGAGCACATGATTCAACGTCAGGTTAAGTTAAAATTTTAAAAGCGGCCCACACGAAGGACTGGAAGCCGGTAATGAAGGTTATTGCTAGGTGCTATCCGATCACTGACAATTTGCCAAATACCCTAATTTCAAAAGAAAGCCACTAACACTTCCCCTTTCATGTCCACTTCTGAATTCAATTCAGAATTTTCGACCATTCCAATATTCAGGTTTCAGTTGTAGAATTAAGCAAGGCTGATAGAACATTGCTACATCAATTGATCTCTTAGTGGCAAATTTACGCGCAAAACTGTAAAGCTTCATTCCATCCTCATATCATTGAAGAGCAAATTAATATATTTCGACCAAGGTTATAATTTCCTGCACTTAGTTGTATTTTGGTTGTGTCGCAGAAGATATGGTATGATCATTATGAAATCTAAGTGCGTTCCATACCTGGAGAAATGCAGATATTACGTCCTCCTTTGTGATATCACTGGGGTCCACGTATTCATGAGGAAACTCCGCCATCGCCATTGCCTTTACTTTCTCGATCAACCACTCCAACCAACAACCCAAACACTGAGAATCCTGTGCAGCAAAAGCTCACTATATGATGAGTGTGCTTTCTATCGCATAGATGGTTGAACAAGGAATAGTTCTGCAAGATAGGACTGCCATTACACATGTACAGAATGCAAACAAATGCAATGTAATAAAAACTCCAGAACAAAGAAACACAACAGAAACATTTCACAAAGTGATCGAGATCGCTAACATGTAGGGGAGGAGACTAGCCATAGATTTGACGATGGACCCACCTTAATTGCCCATGGAATTCCAAATCGCATGACACTTCGAACATCGAAATGGAGACCTAACCTGCATGGCCACAACCCCTACATTTGAGACGATACTCACGGATGCAAGGACTCATCCATGGAAGGAGTGTAAGAGCTTATCAGAAAAGCTATTTAAAGTACAAGAAAGGCATCTCCAACGCCACTCTGGCTGGCAGTTACATTCACCAATGGAATCCTATACAAGATATTTTCAGGAACGCCAAGTGGGACATTGGCACTGACACGTCCCACCTCGCTTTACAAGTTTCATCGCCAGTCTGGCCTTGTTAGGTGAGGGGAGGACAATGAAAATGGACAGACCAGCACTCCGGGGATGGAACAGACAACGGATATGGTAGCCATCAACGTGGCAATTTCAATCGAGACAAGCCACTGAGCACATCACAAAGATCTCCACTCCTCCTTCGCTATTTTCTACTCATTAGAGCACACGCCGGAGCTGTTGTGCACATGATTCTCGCGTCATTTGTCCCCACCAAGCATTCTCAGAAATTAGTGGAGAGGGCATCAGGATTCTACAATTCTCTTGTTCAGTGAGCTAGCCGCTGTTTTTTCAAGTTTTCGTCCTGCTTCTGTTGTGCAGTGTGTGTATTTGTGACACCTGCATTAGGTTGGTGAAGAGCGCGAACTTTGTTGCTCAATTCTCTCTGATTCAAGGTATATGTCTGTAAGCCGGTTGTATAATCTTCTTTTTATTCGCATTGGCTGCCATTTATGATGAATTGGTGAGCCGCTGCTTAGAGAACCTGAAGATAGTATCCTAGTTGCACAATTTCTGGATGTGGGGTATTTTTTCATGCGAGTGGTGGAGTGCTGATTATTGAGTTGGTTTCGATTGAGCTTCTGTTTTGTGGGTTCGTGTGGGATTAGTCTGTCAGAAAAACTCTGTAGAATAATGTCGTCCTTTGATGTTTTTTTGGTTTTGTTTTGGATGTGAACCTGGATCTCTCAATGCAACTTTTCAAGCTGTGTCTCCGATCGGTATTGAGAGGGGGAGAGGCTTTCCACATGCATCATGCGCTGCAAGGAACTATATTTTACTGCCACTTTGCCGTCTATTGTAACCCTGTACAGCGTTGCATCATTTTCATTTGAGTTTATTGTATTTTATAAATTATGCAATATCTGATTCAAGTCAATCATGCAACTAAGCAATTTGGATTGGGAACGAGAATCTTTTTGTATTCTATTCATTTTTACCTTGCTATGTTCGCTATTGTTGAATTATATGTCTTGTTTTCTGCAGACCCCATCGCCCACTAGTAACATTTTTTCTTAGAAATCTTTTCACGATCACATCAATGTTTTGGGTTCGCTTCATTTTGGAACACTAGTCTTATCTTGGTGGATTCGAGTACTAACATATGATCTCCGCCATTTTCAGTTCTGCATGTTTCTGTGAAATAGGCTTTTATGCAAATGTTAGGACTGTTGCCTGCTATTCTCACCCGCGTTTCCGTCCCAAAACCTATGATTAGCTATCATTTACTTTTCCGAATGATGCTGAAATTCGAAAAGTGGAGCGGCAACCAAGTCAGCGATTGAGGTTGGCTCTGCTACGCAAACTGGGTTGACCAGCTTCTCTATTGGCCTGCAGGATGGTGACTGCTAACAAGCCGAACCGCAGCGAGGAGATAGGCACTCCTGAGGAGCAAGAGCAGCGTGCCCAAGAAGTTCGCGCTTACCTCGACGCCAATGCGCCAAGGCGAGAACTCAAACCCTCCCGAAGCGACGCTGCCGACATGCTTGCTCAAGCCGAAAGCAAGGAAACTGTAGTATCCGATCCGCCGGAGCAGAAAAAGTTTCTTCAGCTTCTCGCCAACGGTGTTCCTCTCGAAATGCTTGGCAATGCAGAAGTGGACGAAGACTACACTGAAAGTGAGTACTACCAATACAAGGCTGCCATTGACAAGGCGCATCACACGACAGGTAGTGGCTTCATCAAAATTGAAAAAACTCCACAAGGCTTTCATCTTTCCACTAGTCCGCAATCTGGTCATGCCCGGGAGCACCACCGATGCAATCCTGCCATGAACGACTGGGAGCCTGCACCGAAGTCTAGCGAGTTCATTTCAAACAAGCCATTGCGAAGTGAATCTATGGACTCGGGAGTGTCACCCTTCTGAATTGGATATTTAATTTACTTTTGTGTTCTTCCCTAAAGCTGTAGACTCGCTTGCAAGCTTTCCATGTGCATGACTTCCTCCAGTGTGGTCTCAGTGTGAGCCCTAGTGCCTGTCATTGTATGGAAATACAATAAGCTTGGTATCACAACTTCAAGACTGAATATATGAGAGCATTCAAGTGTTATGTGTTCAGTTGTTAATATGATAGTTTCGGAAGAATGTTGCATGGTATTTTCTTTCTCGATTCATAACTGTAAAGCTACTCATATGCCTGTCCGCCAGTCTAAAATGCAATTTATTGTTCAGTGAAAGTTGCCCAGCTAGCCTGTCTTCAATTAAGTAATGGAAATGAGCTATCTTACTCTTGAGGCAACAGAGAATGCGCCAAGTCTACTGTTGAGCTTTGTCCCAGGGTGTTGATATTTCTATGGATATTGAAGCTTATTTCAGTTTAAATTGTGGCCTCTTACGGGCAGTCAATTTAGTGTATAACCCATCCAGATATTTAATGCAGGAATGATTCAATGAGAATCCAAGTCATCAAGTTTGTGTTGAATTGGAGAAAGTTGCAAAATATGTTCGAATGCATGGCTTGCAAAGGATGACACTACCTAGGTTGGATTGTGTCCTACCTTCAACATAATTAAGGACTAGACTTTGAACTGATGATGAATAATTGAATTGTATTAATTGAAATTTGTTCCCTAAAGGAAGAATGTGGATGTTGATTAACAGGTGAAAAAGGAATTCCAAATTTTTGACTACCTGAATTTGTTTCTTTTTGAACAGAAAGTCAATAATTAATGTGTTGATTAGTATATCACATGATGTGTCTCATTAAATAGAATGGACAGTTGTAAATTTTATGATGGTTTAGGTTGGTAAAGACCACAATCTGTTAGTAGTCATTTTTGGTAGTTATTAAATTCATCCAAGGTGAGCCTTGGTTCTAAGATATGTAATTAAAAGCAATCCCTTTAAGTCATAATGACAAAGCCCGTTTGTAAAACATACTCACTAAGTACATTCTAAGACTTAAAAACACAAAAATTCAATTTAAAAAACTATAAAAAAATGAAATGCAAATTAAATTACAAGTCATATTTAAAACCTATAATGGAATGTGGAGCACTCCATCATTTTATATACTAAAAAATAATAAATATTTTATCTAAATTGATTACAATTTTACAAAAGTATAAAATCATAAATTTAATTTTGAGGTATTTAATCTAGAAGTGCTTGTTAAAACTAGCTTGTTTTTTTATTTTCCTGAAAAAATAAATATTTTATATTTAGATTAAATAAAACTATATTCTTTTTTTCTATTAAATCTTTTTATTATAGAATTAATAATTTACTTGATTAATTAACTAAAACAATTAATAATTAAATTTTATTTTATTACTTTATTATTTATTTATATATATATATATATATATATAGACTAATATATTTTATATTATTATATATATTATAATATATTTAGATATTTTATATATATTATAATTAATACAAATAAATTGTCTAAATATAAAAAATTATCTAAATTATATAATATATAAATGAATAGTGAGATTTTTTATTTTAAAATTAAGATATGTAAAAAGATTTCTTAAAATATGTATAAATAAAATTAATAAGAGTCTATTAAAAATATAATATAATATAATATAATATTTAAAATTTAATTAAAATTTAAACATGTGAATGATTTGTTTGCAAGAAATAATCACTTAAATGTCAAATTAATTTTAATTATGCATAAGAAGATAGGACAATAAATATTTAAAAAAAAGTGAATTAGAAGTGGTGTTATAACTTTTACAAGGTCTTTAAATTGGAGAGTCTTTATACTTAGGCGACAAGATTAGAAGACACAACTTATTAATCTTTTGATTGGCTAAAATTGAGAAGCCGTTAATTTTGTCAATCAAAGAATTATAAAATTGTAGCCTTTTATCTTGTCCCTTAAGTATAAAGATATGAGCTAACATATTTTAGACTAATAATTAAAAAGATGATTTAATCCATCTCATGGCCTCTTCTTTCTTTATACTATTTCCAAAAGCCAAGGCTTCTAAAAGAAAATTTGTTTTACTAACATGGAAACCTTTGTAAGGATTTTATATTATAGCTTTTCAAAATAAACTTCTAGGTAAAAATAGCCAATCAATAAGTATTTTAAGAGAGGCAAAAGTTATAATATTATAGAAGAAAAGTAGTAGAGAGATAAAAAATAAAAATAAATAAAAATAAAAACCAGAAATATCTAAAAAATCTCCCAAAATATAATATTTGAGATCTTAAAATCACTTTTTTTTATATTTAATATAATTAATTTTTTTTCTTTTTTTCTTTTTAAGAGAAAAAATAATATATAAAATATTTATTCCTATAGATCTAAATTAAGGTATATTATTTATATCTTATAAAAAGAAAGATAAAGAGCTATAATTCTAAGTTAACCATATCTTTGAGTTTTATAATTTTAATTTACCTCCTCTAGTTTGGATTTTATGAAACTTCTTTATATATATATATATACATATCATCAAAAAATATGTTCTAATTACAAAAGACCTAAGTATCTTTATATCATTTATAATATTAATGGCTTTACAAAAGATGATTTTTTGGAGAATGAATGTTGATCTAAGAATGTTTTATAAATCTTGTTTATTAAAATAATAATTATTTACATAAGATACCAAGTTTTTTTACTAATATAGTAAAGAATGATCTTTTTCCATTTCTAAAATCAATTTGTAGCTTAAAAATTCTAAAATCAACATAAAATTTATTTTATAGACTATTAAGATATGAAGAAGACTCAAGTCATTGATGTCACTTCTAAATTTCTTCATCCATATACCTACTACAATTCCTTTGTGCCATAGCAACCAAATAAGTGAAGACTTTTTTTTTACTCTTGTCTTATGTTATAATATAATCTAATGTATGTTAAACTCAAGAAATAGTATCTTCTATTATTTAGAGATTTGAATCACAGTGGAAAATATATGTCTTTGAAGGACTTTCTTATTTTTTATAGAATTTTATTCTTAAAAGAAAAATTCTCCACTCTACAAATAATCTTTAGGATTGAACTCTAATGTATCTACTAGCTCAAAGAAAAAGAAAAAAATCTGTAAAGACTAAAAGCCTTGTTATTCTATTATCTTGCAATTTAATATGAAAGACTCTACATAGATATGGTCTAAGAGTCTTGATGCAATAATTAACATTTTCAACATTAAGTCTTTTTTGAGATAAATGCTGATTTAATATTTGTATATATACTTTAAGGGATGTCACAAGACTTCAAAAAAATGTCATTGTCAATGCCTCATGCTTTTTCCATTGAAACTTATAACTTTGCTAATCAACTTATCATATGAATAAAGTTAAATCTAATCTTTAACCTACATTTCTTAAGTTCCTCACAGTAGAATCTAAGTACAAAGATGTAAAATTTGTAATAGAATGAACTCCTAGATGTATATATAAGAAACTAACATATTTGATATCTACTACATCAAATTTTAAAATATTATTATAGCAAATATCTTTAATTTGGTAGATTCTAATGTTATGAAGACAAATAGTAATTGCTCATAAAATGGTAGTATCTACTTAATGAAAATATAATTTATTTTATAAGAAAGAATTTAAAATAGGATAAAATATTTAATTAATATATATTGAAGATTTTTAGTCATGAGTTTCCAAGCATTACAAATTCTTTTCTAAAGTTTTAAATTTAAAGCATATTTTAATAAAAATTTAGTTATCTAATATACATTAAGAGACCATTTTTAATAATTCTTAAATGGTTTTGTCTTTTTAATTTTTTGTGCAATAATCTTTAGTAGAAAAGAATTTTCTACCAAGAAAGTTGAATCATCTATTTAATTACTAGTGTATTTAAATTTGTTACATAGTTGAAAAGATTAAATTCTCTAGTTTGCATGCATTAATAAATGATACTATAAAATCCTAAATTTAATATTAGATTTTTTTTTTCTACATAAAAAAAAATTCCTAGCCATACTCTTAATTGATTTTATAGCTTGTATTGAGCCATTTTATACCATAATTAAAAATATATATAATAGATGCAAGAATTATATAATTTACCACCAAATATTTTTTAATCAAATTGAGCTTAGAAGCTCAGTAGCATATATATATGTTTGTTTTTTAAAGTTTTTATTTATTTTTTAAATTGAAACTTGTTCCAAAGATAATACCAAGAAGGATTTTTTTTTCCATGTCTATTTATATATGTTGGTCTATCTCTATTTGTTTTTACAAAAATACCATATTAATATATATATTTTTAGTTTCTACTTAGTCTAAATTAAAATTTAAATCAATATTTAATTTTAATTTTTGCATCAATGTTATTTTTAGTACTATTTTGAAAGATTGCCAAATCATTTGCATACTAACTATTGACCAATTTTTTTCTATTTTGGAGCATTTCCTTAATAATTATTCTTAAATAAATTTTGAGATTTAAATTTAAAATATCATCTATTAAAAATATTTTGTTCAAATAAAAAAATCTTATAGAAAAATAATCAAACAACAAAGTATCTTCTTTAATGTAATATTCTATCACATGAAAATTTTAAAATTCTTAAGAGGTGGTTAAAATCTATCTAATTTTATTAATATCCATATTCTATCTCTTTGGTTTTTTTATAAATATATTATTTTAAATAATATTTCAATACAAATATGTAAATCTAAATGTCCAAGACCTTTTCAAGGCATTTGCCCAATTTATGGAAGAGAGGCAACAAGTGCAAGGTGATGATAAGTGCACCACTAAAGCATTAAAATCCTTCCAAGTTAATTCTTTTCTTTAAAAAAATATCCTTATTACAATAAATAAAACTTATCTTCATGTTGTTAAGTTATATTTTGATTTCTTCTTAAAACCTATTCAAAATTATCTAAAAGAGTAGCATAAAGATCCTTCCATATTCATTTTGTTTATGTATTTTATTTCTAAAATAGATATTTGCAATATTGGTTTTGTAACTAAGAATATTTTGTACTATAATAAAAATTATTCTATTATAAAATCATATATATATATATATATATATATATATATATATATAATAAGACTTATAAGAATATAGATTTTTTTTTTCCTCCTTGTATTGCTCTCATGTAATTGTATCTTAATATAGCTTCTAATATGTGGCATATTACTTCTCTTTATAAAGTACATCCAAAATCTTATGTATTAATTTTAATTAATTTATATTCATAGTATATAAATATATTACATAGAAATTGATAATATCTAATATAATTTTTTAATTAAAAAATATTTGAAGGATTATTAAATTTTAATATATAAAAAGATAAAATTTATAATTTTAATAATAATATAATATTAGTATGAAGCAAAAGAATCTATATTCTAAAATCCTCTTTTATTATAAGTACAATTCTACTTGAGAATGAATAACAAGTGAGTACTTTCTATATTAATTTTCTTCTAAATTTGTTTCATTAGTGAATATTTTTTAAGCTTCATTTAATCTGTATATTGTAGATTTTAGTAAAGATAGCTAAAAATAATATATATAAATTACTTTTTATACTTCTTTATTTTAATATTTATGTTGACCAATATATTTATCTTTTTAAATTTTATTGTCATTTTAGTTGTTTTTCTTTACTACTTAACATCTTTAGTTGAAGTTTCTTGTTGGTCGAATAATATCCAAGTGACACTAAAAGAAACAAGTTAGGCATAGATGAATCAAAGTTTAATCATTATTAAACTCAAAGGTGCTATTGACAAGTATAGTTGATGTTGTAATTTAGATAGATGAGTTAAATAGAATATTAAGATATTGTATTATTGTATTGTAATATGGCTAAGTAGTAATTTTTTTTAATAATAATCTAAGAAATATAAAAAAAAATCAAATACAAGTTTTATAGATTTTTTTTTATTTTAATAATTAATAAATTAAATTTAACTAATACAATTATTTTTATAAATAAGATAAATTTATATTTTCAATATATTAACTATAAATATGATAGATTTGATACCTAATAGATAACTATTTGTGAAACATGTTCAAAATTTGACTAGAAGACATAAAAACAAAGACCTATAAATAATGGAGGTTTTTTCTAGAAATTAGAAGTGTAATTATAGAGTTCATTTTAAGACATTTTTAAAGATGTAAGGATTGTATGGATTATGACTTATGAGAGTTCCTTAGAAGAATAATTAAGCTAGAGTTTTATTAGCAATAATGATTTGAAGGTAATAAATATATAATATTAAATTTGAATTTATCCTTGATATTTTGTAGTTGTTTTATAATTTATTTGTTATTTTTATATAGGTATATAAAAAAATTATATACTAAATAAGTTTTTTATTATTTTGAATGTGTAATTGGGCAAAATATAACTAGATATAAAAAAAGATGCTAGAAATTGGCAATTAAGGTCATTTAGAATTTCTTAGATATCTCAAGATTTAAAAATTAAAAAAAGATAAAATTTGATGTGTTAATAGAGGACATCAAGATCAAAATGAATATTAAATTTGAATAGAATTTAAAGATTGAATTAGAGAATTTAGTCACTAGAAGTCTTTATCAAACTTAGAATAGAAGGCCAAGCAATATCAATGAAGATTTTATTGCAAGATCTATCAATTTAAAACTTAGATCTATTTCAAATTTTATAGCTATATAAATAAATAAATAACTTAAAATTAATCTATAGCTATAATTAAAAGATATATTTTATTATAATTTATTGATTAGAATTTAGGATTTTTTAGAATATTTTGGAATTTTTTAAAGCTTTTTTAAGACTTTTTTAGGATTTTCCAAATTTGAATTTAGAAACTTTTAGGATTTAAAGTTATTAAGAGAACTAAAATTATTAAAAAAAGAATAATTTTTAAATATTTTATTTTTAATATTATAAGATAATTATAATATATATATATATATATATATATATATAAAGAAGATTTTATGTAATACAATAGTGTTCTAAGTATTTATTTTTTAAATATTATTACATATGCTAAGTAAGATGTATGCTTATATATTAAGAGATAATAATATATTTTATTAGAAGGGGTTTCAATATTACAACATATTATCAAGGACATAAATCATAAAGGAACAAAATATCAATACACTCTTATGTTATTCAAAAGAATAAAAAAATCATTCAAAGATGGAATGATATTAAAACTAGAATAGCTATTGCTAAGGACAAGAAGACTAGAGATTCTTGAAACATGACTAAGAACAAAAAAGGTATTGCCAAGAATAAAGAAGGCTTCACTCTTGTCTCTATATATATTACCTATTTAAGAATTACGTGGCGGCGTTCTATAAGACCTCCAACCCGTGTCTAATTTGCAAGACATGTGTGAAACTTGCAAGCCAAGTTTTCCATATGTGCACTACATATTTATCTTATTTCACAAGCTACCAACATGTTTTACATGTGGCTAATTTATTAGTCAAGTTTTTAACCTATCACCTATAAACATGTATAAAGATGAAACTAAGTCTATAAAGCTTCTAGGAAGCTTTTCTATAAGATATCATCAAATTAATCTATTTTTATTTACTTCTTTCCATCTATATTAATTAAATAATTATTAGAATAAATCTTATATTTGTGACATTATCCTCCCTTCTAAGGACAAGTTCCACGATGAGCGATGATTACGTATTGAAAAAGTCTAAAATTATATTTGCCACATATTTTGATCTTTGTTCCCTTCAAAGCTAATTGATAGGTCTTTTTAACTATTAATAGTATTTTATACCAAGGCAAGAGGACCACTCTATTATTTAATCATTGTTGAGGCCTTCATAACTTTCTTCAAAAAAAATATTTGGAATACCATGAAAAATAGTTTCTACCTCTAAGAATATTACCAAATATCACGAGTCTCTTCCAAAATTGTGATATCAAATACGTTGTCGAGATGAGAGTCTTAGCCCTAAAAAATACTAGGTCTTTTATGCCTCTAGTTTCTCAAGTGGAAGATGAGATTCATAAAGTTCATAAAATTGAAGAATTTATATAAAAACATACTTTATTAACCCTAACATATTTTTCCTTTAGAAACTTGTCCTCAAATTTGCTCATAAATCCTAGGATATCATATTAATTGAAGCAAAATTTGGATACAAAGTGCTTAAGGAAGTAAGGAAGCAAACCCCATAAACCTTTTGATTATAACTCATGTGGTTAGAGAAAACCATGTTGTCAAAATAATCCCTCTATGCTGCCTTTGATTCTAGACCCCCTTTGCTTCATACCTTTATTACTCCTCATTAACAAAGATCTAAGTATTGAAATTTGATAAGCTTGTTTCTTATTTTATGTTGTTAACATCCTCCAATTTTTGCTCCAAAATTCCTCTTTGAACTAGAGTTATAGACTTTACCCTTCTTCTTTAATTTTGTCTTTTAACAACTCTAGATCTGACCACAAATTTCCTCATAATTCTTTAAACATAACTCCAATAACAATAAATTTTTTACACAACTTAATAGACTCATATATCTACAAATTCCAATAAATTTTACTCAAAATTCTACTTTGATCACAAAGATATGCTCCCTCAAACTTCACTGACTTGGAGATAGAACCCTATCACTTTGAAAGAGCATAACATTTTATTCATAAAACGAATGAGTATCAAATTTGCTCTCATCTCTTTCCTAACTTATATAGATCATGTTTTTCAAATTTCACACTCAAATTCGTCTTTTAACTTCATTTATACCCAAAAGACCCACACACATACATTGCCCATACAAACCCCAATCTTGCCTTTATTCTATTTCTCTTTTCATCCAAATCCGGTTACAATTTCATTCATAATTCTTTGCTCATAGATCATATTGACTTGAGATTTTGACTTAAGATTTTGATATAAAGTAGTTAACTTTATAAGGAACAAAAAAACCAATAAATTTTGCCTCTACAGTCCAAGTGCTGCCCTAGTCTTAAACATCTGCAACTTTGACGACTCATATCTCCCTTGATATTTAACCAAAAGACATGAGAATTATTTCTATATATTCCTTATCTTGTCTACTACAAATCTATAAAAAATTGCACTTAAAATCCTCTCCAAGCTTCCTCTACATACAAAAATATGTACTGTCTATAAAAAAAATTCTATGCACCTCCAAAAGAACCCTCATCCTTCTTCTTCACGACCCCTCCTTGTCATCCCTACCCGGTCTTCCTTCTTTCCTTGGTCAAAGAGATACCTCAGCCATATCTTCTAACCTCTTTAATCTTTTATCTTGGATTAACTTGAAGAAATCTCATTTTTTGAGGTAAATTTCTATTCTATCTCCTTACTATCATTTTTCTACCAACTTTTCTTCTAATTTCAGTCCACAATATTTAAGTTCAGATCTCAGATAGAAGAGAATAAAGGTAAAATAGATCTAAGATAAAATAGAAGAAAATCTAACAAGTAGAAAAAAACAATTTAGATTAGATTAGTGATAAAAAAGAAAGAACTACATCCTATACTGCCAAGTCAAAGAAGCTTATGTGGTTAAGTTCTTAGCTACTTTGAAGCTGATGTGGGTTCAAATCCACTTGACTTCACTGTAGAAATCCTTGGCTTCATGACTTGGTACTGCTAGTGGAAATTTCAGCAAGAAATTAGTAGTTTGACCTACCTATCATCCTTGAGCTTGTGATAAATAATATAATTCCCAAGATAATGTGGTTATAATCACAACCCCTTCTCTTTTTCATCCTCTCCTCTTCTAATCTTAATCTTTTTATTTTAACACATTTTTTTATATCATTCATACTATATTTTAATTTACAATGCGACAACGTTGTATCTCACTATCAATTCAAAAAAGAACATATGATTTTTGAGGATTTTCATTTCTATTTTATCGTCTTCAAGGTTGTGATAGTCATAATGTCTCATCCGATAAGTCAACAAACAATGGCTCTGGAACTGAATTTGGTGGTTGTTAATTTTCTATTTCTTTGATACAAACAAATTCAAAGAACTAAAAAATAATAATATAAAATAGAATGAAACCTCTATTGAATATGCTTTGTTTTATAGCAAAGATTTTCTTAACTCTTCATTTTGATTTTGATGGATGTTGTTGATGAATTGCATTGATTTTTATTGATGCATTTGCTAAATTCTTGAATGGCTTCCATATACGATAATTAATATCATATTTGTGCCAGTGTGTAAGATATTCTAGCCAATTTTGATGCCATCTTGAATCTAAGACCTTCTACCTCAAATTCTTCATTGTTGTTTATTTCTATAAGAAGCAATGATATTTATTTATTTATTTATTTTATATCCTTTATTTTGTATGGCTCAAGTAATAACATGTAGAATATAAGATGGATTTTCATAGATTTTGGTAGGTATAATCGATAAGCAACTAAATCATTTTGTTTACAAATTTGAAATGGTCGAAGCCTACAATAATCCAGCTTGTTATAAGGACAAATAGTCTTGATATTATTATGAAGTAATCATACCTTATTGCCCACACACAATTGAGACTATTCTTTATGATAGACATTTATATTGATCTTTTGTCATTCTTAAACTTCTTAAATTTTGCCTTCATTGTTATATGCAGCTTTGACAACTAATTCGCCAAATCTTCTATCACAAGATTATCAATTTTTGAAAAGACAAAAGTATCAAGTTGTGGATGATAACCATAATTGGCAAAGAATAGAATTTATTAAATAAAAAAATGTACCAAATTATTATAAGCAAATTTTGCTAATGGTAAAAGAGTTGTTCAACTATCTTCATGATAGTTGATGGTACATCTCAAATATTACTCTAAAACTTGATTTACTTCTTCTATTTATCCAAGAATTTGAGAATAGAAAATTAAAGATAGTTTTATGTCTTTTTTTAATATTTTGAAAAGGATTTTCCAAAAATTTAATGCAAATTGTATTTCTCTATTAGATATAATATCCTTTGATAATCCATGATAGTAATACATATATTCAAGGAAGAACTTAGCTATTTTTTTACCTATGATAGATTTTGTACAAGATACAAAATGAGCCATCTTAATGAAAAAATTTAAAATCACAAATATAAAATCATATGAACTTGAATTTGAAATATGTGTGATAAAATCCATAAAAACAAAAGATCAAGATTATTTTGATATAAATAATGGTTAGAGAAGTCTATAAGATCGATGATGCAGAGTTTTTGATCTTAAACAAATGACGTATGAATGTACAAATTCTTTAACATCCTTCTGCATTTGAAGCCACTAAAAATCTATTAATATTAGCTCTAAAGTCTTGTTATATCCAAAATATATTATTGCAAGGAAGTTGTGACGAGCTCTAAGAGCATAAAGCCATATTTCACCTTCTAGAACATATAGGCATCCTTCAAAATAGAATAGAGCGTTTTTAAACTCAAACTTGGAAGTATTATGAGACTTAGATGAATTATTCTTAATCTCATAAATAAGAGGGTCTGAAGACATATTTGATTGGACTTACTTGAAAAAAGTTGAATCAATAGTCAATATTGACTTCATTGCTCAAAGATGAAATTGTTCCAACTTTGAGAGGATTATTTTTTGTTGATCAAAAGCTGAATCTTTTTTTTTTGATACAAGATAAAAATATTTAAAAAGGGCATCAAATAGACCTTGTTGTTTTTTTAATCAATAAGTAATAATGAATTTGAATCTTGATAAGGACATACTTCAACAAATTTGACAATAATTCAATATACATGTTGATATAAAATACTCAAGGTTCTTGTAATCTGTATACATGATGATTAGATTAGAAGCGTCTTCTACACAATGACGTCATTTTTTAAAAGAATTCATAATTGCAAAAAGTTTTTTATTATGGATTTCATAATTAATCTCTGCTATTGAAAATTTCTTTGATTAAAAAGCTACTAGGAGGAGTTTGTCATCTGCTCCCATTTGTGATCATATCGCATCTAAAATAAAATTTGATGTGTCTGTTTCCATAAAAAATACCTTATAAAAGTCAATACAATACAAGATTAGTACAGAAGTAAAAATTGCCTTCAAAGCTTCAAACAATGCTTCTTCTTTTTTACTCCACTCAAATTTGTCCTTATAAGTTAAACATATAAATGAAGTTGTAACTTGAAAAAAAATTCTTGATGAAGATTCAATAATAATTGGCAAATTCTAAAAAGCATTATACATCCCTTATTGTTTTTGGAACCTTCCAATCCATGATTGTCTAGACTTTTTTAGGATCTATCTTTAAACTATCATTTTAAATGATGTATCCTAAGAAGTTAATTTGAGTAGTATAAAATACATACTTTTTTATTTTGGAATATAGTCCTACATCTTTAAATTTTTATAATATATGTTAGATATGAAATTTGTATTCTTCTATATTTTTAAAATAGATCAAAATATCATCTAAATAACAGACAATAAAATTATCAAGAAATTGACAAAAAATATCATTTATAAGATGTTGAAAAGTAGCTAGTGCATTTGTAAATCCAAAAAGCATGACATTATGTTTGAAATACCTATATCTAATTTGAAATATAATCTTCTATTTATTACTTTCTTTGATATAAACCAAGTTGTATGCTCCTTGTAAATCTATTTTTGTTTAGATCTTTGTTTAATTAAGTTGATTAAGAAGTCCTAAAATTAAAGGTAAAGAATACATATTCTTAATAGTAATCTTATTAAAACCTGAATAATCTACATACATCTGTAACAATTTGTCTTTTTTCTTCACAAATAAAATAGGAGCTCATTCTAAAGATTTTGTATAATGTATGAAGTTCTTAGCCAAATTCTTATCAATATAATCATTCAATACAACTAACTCATTTTATTATAAACTTTAAATTGGTTCAAATAGTAACTGAATTCCCTCTTGAAGATCAATTGAATAACTATAAAATTAATGCTTGGAAGAATATATCTATTTTTTTTTTTCAAAAACATCTTAAAAATCTTAATACTGGCTAGGAATACCACTTGTAGTCTTTTCAACATTCAAAATAGATGTGGTATATATAGCAAAAGATGATCTTTTTTTTGTCGCATGTATAAAAGCTTTTGAACCTATCAATAAGAGTTTGGATGTACAAAAATTATGTATGTCTATTTGATTAATAGATTTTTGGATTAAATTACAAAAAAAATCAAGGTTATAAAAAATTCAGTTTATTTGAAGATTATATTTTCTTAACCACAATAATCTTAAAATAATTAAGTTGGAGGAAGATCTAATCATATTAAATATTATTATATTATTATATCCCTTAATTGCTATATTTAAAAGAATAGTCTCATAAATAACATCTCTAAAAGATAACGAACAAGCATCTATGACTTCTATATGTATAGATTTAGTTTTCTTGACTAAAAATATTTCTTATTTTTTGACAAAGTCTTCATCTATAAAACAAATATAGGCTCTTGAATTTAATAAAGTATAGACTTTGTAATTTTTAGGTCCTAAAAATACATCTAATATAAAACAAGGTAAGAGATTTAAAAAGAGAATAGGACCTTTACAAGGAGTTGTACATGATTTTAGGCACATGGTCCCTATTGTAACTAGAAAAACTTATTTTCCAAGACTTTTTAGACAATATTAAGCAGTGTACTTAGCTTCTCCATAATATAAGCACAAATCTTCTTGACAATGTCAAATCTTTTTCTATTTGATAAGAGGTTTAAAACATACCACGTCAATTGTACAGGTTCTTGGCATAGACTTTGGACTTCTTCTATGAATGTAGGAATAGTACTTCTATGATTGGTATTAATAATTCATGAAATTTCTACCCTAATAGTATTGACAAACTCATGAAGATTTACAATATTTGCAAATCTATTCATACTTCCACTAAGTGTAGCATCTATGATCTTTTCTTTCATCTTAAACAACTTAATAATTTCATAATTTAAATTAGAAGAAGGTAATCTGCAACCTCTAATTTCAAATAAAAATTTCTACAAAGAGGGGTGATCCACTCTCTTTTAAAGAAAAAATCAAGATTATAAAGTAAAAAATATTAGTTTAAAAGTAGATAATTTTTAATCTTCAAATATAATAATAAAAGTGGGATAATCTATTGACTTCTTAAATACAAAAAAAAAATAATAAATCTTCATTTTTGTGAAAACTGTCAAGGATATGAATATCAAGGACATACTTCTTAGAACCTTCTAGAATATTCTAAAAGTTTCCTAGAACTTTCTAAAACCTTCCAGAGCCTTCTAATATCTTTCTAGTGTCAAAGACATACTTATTAGAACCTTCTAGAATATTCTAGAAGTTTCCTAGAACTCTTTAGAATCTTCCAGAGCCTTCTAATATCTTCCTAGTTAGTAGAAGTTGCTTGAGAAGCTCCCTAGTTAGAAGAAGCTACTTGAGAAGCTTCCTAGGTAGGAGTATATATTGGAGTCGAGGCTAAAGAGTTCTTCAGTCTCGACAACACATCTCTTGGAGCTCTAGTTCACCTCTCTGGTGTTGTTTTTGTATTCATCTGATTAATCCAATTCCTGCCATTTCTTCTTGAACTTTATTAGACTTCTGGGTCTATATTCGTAATCATGATATTGCTGGAGATTAATTTCACCTTGGATATCGAAAGGGTTCTTTCTTGTTGGAGTGTGGATTATCCCTCTTCTTGAAGGTACACTAGTATTTTAGAGATTGCGGATTATCCTCCTCTAAACTGATATCTTTTTGTCATAATATTGGAGTCTTATTCTTCTTGGAGAGAGTGGATTATCCCTCTTTTTGAAGGTCATAAGGTGTTTTAGAGGTTGCGGAGTACCCTCTTCTAAACCAATATTTCTTCCTTGTAGAAATAATTACTTCCTTTCTCTTAGAATGGTTGGAGGTCAAGACATTAATATGAGTGAAAGTTTGGAGTCCAAGATGGACGCCATTATGAGTGCTCTTGCTACGTTATCACAGAGAACTACAATGATGGAAGGAGTCTTTGCAAGACTTCATAATGATGAAGCATCCGGAATAGCACAATCTGGGCTTCATCAACCTCAAGCTTCTGCACAAGAAGAAGCAGCTTTACCTGTGGTTCAACGAGAACTATTACTTCTACAACAAAAAGAACCTCGAATTATCCTTCCAGACAAGTTTGATGGCACACGCTCCAAGTTTCAAGGTTTCATCAATCAAATCAAGTTAATAACAGCTCTACAACCCAAACGTTATCCAACGGAGGAATCACGCGTTGGATTGGTTGGAACTTTGCTTACGGGACAAGCTCTATCGTGGTTTGCTCCTCTATTTGAAAAAGGATCACCGATTTTGAACAACTTTGAGACTTTTTTGGAGGCATTTGCAGAAGCATTTGGCGAGCATGATAAGGCTCGGTGGGCTACAACTAAAATTTGATCACTACAACAAGGGACTCGCTCTGCATCAGTCTATGCATTGAATTTCAGACAATTGGCATGCAACATCAATTGGGATGAAGAAGCATTGATGAGCCAATTTTATTGGGATCTAAGGGACGACGTGAAGGATTTGTTATTATCTCTTCCTGATCCACAAACGCTCAACGAAGCCATTAGCCAAGCTGTAAAGTGCGATAACCGCCTATTTCAACATCGCCAAGACCAACGCTCCAGACAATATATAAGTCATCGCGACGCAATTATATCGGCAAGTAGCCTAAATTTACAAGCGGAGACAGAGGACATGCAGATTGATGCGGTACGTATCAAATCCCTTATTCCAGAAGAAAAGAAGCAGCGTATGGAGAAAGATTTGTGCTTTTATTGCGGTGGAGAAGGCCATAGAGTTGGAAACTGTCCGAAGAAGCAAAATGGACGCAGCATCAAGAATAGAGGTGCGTTTATTCAGGAAAACGAGGATGCCTAGCCATAATAGGAACCGTGCGGCTGGACAAATCAAAACCAGGTTCCTCTCTTTCTACTCAACCTGCCCGTTGTTTTATAATTCCTTTGTCTTTTGGTCCTGAAAAACTAAAAATCTTAGCCTTATTAGATTCAGGAGCATCTGCTTGTTTCTTAGATCAAGAATTTGCTAAGCATTACAAAATTCCTCTAGTACAAAAATTCAAACCTGTTCACGTAGAAGTAATAGATGGACGACCTTTATTATCTGGTAGTGTCACCCATGAATCAGAACCTATAGAAGTAACGTTTAAAGACCATAGTAGTTATATTATTTTCAACATTATTAGCACTCCGTCAAATCCTATAATTCTTGGTCTTTCTTGGTTGGAAAAATATAATCCATCCATAGATTGGAGGTTGCGGAGGATAACATTTCCCATAGAACAACCTGAGGACAAGCCTAGAAGAAGATCCCAAACCAAAAAATCCTTGTTCATCGGAGCCGCTGAACGCTTCAGAAGATCTTCTACTCAGCGATACCATTTGGCCATTTATACTAGCCTCCAACTAGCTAAGAGCAGATTTCAACAACAGAATACCGGAATAATACAAGGATTAAGACGCTGCTCCAAAAAGAAGTTAATGCCGACACGCCGCTCAGAACATCGACTACAAGGATCGCGCCATAGAATCAGAAGAAAGAGTACAACCGCTTTTTGGCCCAATTCCATAACCCATCGTGAACGGAGCTATTTTGAATTAAGTGTGGAAATACATCGACGAGAACCTAAAAACCTAGCGAAGAACTTCATTTGTCATTCAAAATCGCCAGCTGGGGCACCAATCTTATTTGTGAAGAAGAAGGATGGCTCACTACGAATGTGCGTGGACTATCGAGGTCTCAACAAGGTGACAAAGAAGAATCGCTATCCATTACCTTTGATCTCTAGTCTTTTGGAACAACTTGGATGTGCAAAGATCTTTACAAAGATTGATCTAAGGGGAGCTTACAACCTTGTACAAATCAAAGAAGGAGACGAATGGAAGACAGCTTTTTGTACAAGGTATGGTCATTTTGAATATAATGTCATGCCATTTGATCTTATCAATGCTCCGATAGTTTTTCAACACATGATGAACGATATTTTTTGAGAATATCTAGATGATTTTGTTGTCATCTATCTAGATGATATCTTGATATTTTCTGAGAATAAAGAAAAGCATGAGAAGTACGTTTGTTTGATACTCGAAAAACTACACGAGCGAGGATTCTACGCCAAGTTGGAGAAGTGCTTAATTCACCAAACTGAGATGGAGTTTTTAGGATTTGTTGTGACTACGGAAGGCTTGAAGATGGATCCTAAGAAGGTGGAAGCAATTGTGTCCTGGAAAGTTCCAAAGATGGTTAGAGACGTACAATGTTTTCTCGACTTTGCTAACTTCTATCGGATCTTCATCAAGAATTATTCTCAAGTTGCTGCTCCACTCACTCGATTAACATGTAAGGATAAGCTAGAATGGGGATCTCTAGTAGAAAAAGCATTTCAAAATCTTAAAACAGTATTTACTGCGGCTCCAATCTTGATACACCCAAACTTTACAAAAGCTTTCTATTTGGAAATTGATGCTTTGGATTTTGCTTTAGGAGTCGTACTTTCACAGATGGGCATCGACAATAAGCTTCATCCAGTTGCATTCTATTCACGGAAGTTTTCTGCGGCTGAGATCAACTACGAGATTCATGATAAGGAACTCCTTGCTATAGTGGATTCTTTTCAAGAGTAGCGTCACTTCCTCGAAAGAGCTGTGCATCTGGTGACCATATATACGGATCACAAGAATCTAAAATATTTCATGTCTGCTCAAGTTCAAAACCATCGTCAAGCTCGATGGAATATGTTGCTATCTAGATTTGACTTCGGTATTACTTATCAGCCTGGAAAGCAGCAAGGACTATCTGATGCCTTATCAAGAAGATCATATCTTGCACCGAAGATTGGAGAAGCAGTGCTTGATCAACAGTGTACGACATTATTAAAGCCAAAGCAATTCAGGATTTGTGTTGCTGTGGTGCCAATTGATGCTGACTTCCTCAACCAGATACGTGCTACGACCATTGAAGATTCAATAGTCCTTGATATCAAGCAGCGTATCAATGATGACAAGTTCAAGGTTGAAGGAGATCTCTTATATTTTGAGGAACGGGTGTATATCCCAAAAGGGCCAGTACGACTTTGAGTCCTTCAATCTCGTCATGATTTTCTAGTTGCGGGACATTTCGGATTCAACAAGACCTTGGAACTCATTTCCCAAGATTTTTGGTGGCCCCAAATGTGGAAGGATGTGAAGGATTTCGTCCTCTCTTATGACATTTGTTCAAGATCCAAGAACCCTCGACATTGCCCTTATGGACTTCTACAGCCATTCCCCATTCCGTGTCGTCCATGGTCTTCAATTTCCATGGACTTTATTACAGATCTGCCGCCATCGAATTCATTTGACAGCATCTTTGTTGTCGTGGATCGACTTACAAAGATGGAAAATTTTATCCCTTGGAAGAAGACATCGTCAAACGAAGATACAGCAAGGCTCTTCTTTGATAATGTGTATCGATATCATGGTCTACCAGATGTCGAGGAACCCAATTTGTATCAAAGTTTTGGAGATCTTTTTTTAAAATATTAAAGGTGGACATCAAGCTTTCTTCGGCATTCCATCCTCAAACTGACGGCCAAACGGAACGGGTGAATCAAGTTTTGGAACAATATTTACGATGCAGCATCAACTATCAACAAGATGATTGGACTGCATATCTACCGCTAGCCGAGTTTGCATATAACAACACCCTTTATGAGTCGACTCAGAAAACACCATTCTTTTCCAACTATGGGTACCATCCAAAGCTTGATCTATTGAGTCCGTCAGCGAATAACAACCCAGCAGCTGAAGGATTGGTGTAGCAGCTATCGGAGCTTCAAACCACATTGAAGCTTCAATTGCAAATTGCCCAAGAATCTTACAAAGCATCCGCGGATAAATTTCGGAATCAGGCACCTAATTTCAAGATTGGAGATAAAATATGGCTGCTTCGACGGAATATCAAGACGAAGCGGCCATGTGATAAGTTGGACTACCGAAGATTGGGACCATTTGTTATCCAGAAGCAGATCAATCCTGTGGCGTACCGCTTAGAGTTAGCAGCTGCTATGAAGGTACACCCTGTCTTTCATGTTTCTCTGTTAGAGCCTTATCAAGAATCGTCTTTTCCTGAAAGAGTGCAATGTCCGCCACTTAATATAGAAATTGAAAACAACAAAGAATATGAGGTGGAAAGGATACTAGATTCATGGTGAAGATAGAATAAATTAGAGTACTTTGTGCATTGGAGCGGCTACGATATTAATGAAAGAACATGAGAACCGGCCAAAAATTTTGCCAATGCATCTCAAAAGGTACGGGAATTCCATCGACAATATCCTAATAAACCAAAAGTTGGTCATTAACAAAGCGTGAAGATGAAGCCTTCTCTAGAGAAATGAATAGAAAAAGGATCCATGAATCATCTGCCTCATGAACGACAACTGGAGTATATTACAGAGACTATGCGACAAATTTTTGATTTCCTACGTTTGTGATTATACATCTCAAATGGCTTCTCGGAGACCTCGAAGCTAAAGGAGGAGGTGATGTCAAGGACATACTTGTTAGAACCTTCTAAAATATTCTAGAAATTTCTTAGAATTTTCTAGAACCTTCCAGAGCCTTTTAATATCTTCCTAGTGTCAAAGACATACTTGTTAGAACCTTCTAGAATATTCTAGAAGTTTCCTAGAACTCTCTAGAACCTTCCAGAGCCTTCTAATATCTTCCTAGTTAGTAGAAGTTGCTTGAGAAGCTCCCTAGTTGGAGGAAGCTGCTTGAGAAGCTTCTTAGGTAGGAGTATATATTGGAGTCGAGGCTAAAGAGTTCTTCAGTCTCAACAACACATCTCTTGGAGCTCTAGCTCACCTCTCTGGTGTTGTTTTTGTACTCATCTGATTAATCCAGTTCCTGCCAGTTCTTCTTGAACTTCTTGTTTAGACTTCAAGTCTATATTCTGTGTCCATGATATTAATCTAGTTCCTGCCAGTTCTTCTTGAACTTCTTGTTTAGACTTCAAGTCTATATTCTGTGTTCGTGATAATGAATCATAAAGGAATAAAATATCAATATATTCTTGTGTTATTCAAAGGAATAGAAAATCATTCAAAGATAGAAGAATATTAAAACTAAAATAGCTATTGCCAAGAACAAGAAGATTAGGGACTCTTAAAATAAGACTAAGAACAAGAAAGGCATTGACAAGAGTGAAGAAGATTTCACTCTTATCCCTATATATACTATTTATTTAAGAATTACATGGCAACGTTTTACAGGACCTCCAACACGTTGTCGTGTTGTGATTTGGCTACTATATAAAAAAATTATATATATATATATATATATATATATATATATATATATATATATATAAAATTTATTATACAATTAAGTGAAAGCCATATGAATAGGTTTTATTGATTACAAGATGTGATTAGATTATTAGTTTAAAAAGAATCCGTTTAATAAAGCTATTAATGAAGTTTATATAACCTTTTTTTTTAATAGTAATTTTGAGGTTGATTTATATTGATAATAACTTTTATATATCTTATGTCACCTTTATTAGACATTAGTGATCCTTAGGATCTTATTTATTTCTTTTATTTGATATTTAGAACACATATTATATAAATCTTATAAGAAAAAGGATTAGAAAGGGATTTTTAATGTAAAAAGGGATAGTTAGGCCATCTATGTGGATGAATAGAGATGGATGATAGAAGTCTCTATTCCTATTGGCCAAAAATCATGTCCAATAGACTTTAAGGAGGTTGCCTAAGGGTTTATTAGGAATTAGGGTTTTTTTTGGAGGAAAGTAAAACATCAAAGGCTTGGGTCAGCAAGTTTGGATTTTTGGATATGGTTTTGGTACAAATCTTTCATGATTTAGACTTTTTATGAAGGAGATATAGGCGCTCAAAGTTAAGGTGACAAAGTTGTATCTACTATCATTCTTTTGGACATAACTTGCGCATACAAAGAGCAATAGAGGATTGGCGACTAGGATCAAAAAAAGAACTTTTTTGGCTACACTTTTTGCATAAGGCTTGATGAAATCCAAGCTAGGATAAAGAAGATATTGAGAGATGAAATTAATGCTTATAAGCTAAAGGCAATAAGTGACCCTGTTTCACTAGTACTTATGTTTTGAGCTATATCTTAGACAATTTGATAAATTTTTGGCTCCAAATTTTCAAGAGTGTTTATTTTTATGTCACAAGACTATTTGCAAAAAATTTGTAGCATTGGAATTTTGGATTTGTGAGATATGAGGAAAATAGTGTTCAAGTGTCTCTGAGCTAGGGTTTTAAGCACTTGCTAGGATTTTTAAGATATCGGATGATTAGAAGTGATCTTATAGTTGATTCTTTCTTATAATAAAATTTAAGAAAATTATCTAAACTTTGAAAAAAAACTTTATAGAAATTGAAAGGTTGGATCAAGAGTTATTAGATTCTAAAGTTTGAAAAGAAATAAGTCCTCGCGGGTGAATAAGGTTTTGAAAGGTTTTGTGGCAATTTGAACCTTTTTATACAAACCTACTTAAATAAAAAAAGGTTTACCAATAAAAATTATCTTTTGTGATTTCATTGTATTATTTGTTCTTTTTATTAAGGACAAATCACTTTCTAAACTCTCGCCAATAATTTTCAAGTAAATTATCTACAGTCAGGTTCCTAGTGTATTTCTAAATAGAAATTCACGCCATACGACAATGTGTCTAATTTGTAAGACACGTGTCAAACTTACAAAATGAATTTTTCATATATATGCCATATACTTAGCTTGTTCTACAAGCTATCAATATGTGCGACATGTGGCTAACTTGTTGGCTAAGTTTCTAGCCTATTAATCCTCTATAGCCATATATAAAGGTGAAATCACATGTATGAAGCTTCTAAAAAGCTTCTTTCTAAGATATTGTCAAATTAATCTACTTCTATCTATTTCTATCTATCCATACAAACTAGATAATTATTGGGATAAATCTTATGTCCGCAATATATATGTGGTTTATAGATAATATATAAAGATTTTGTTAGCATTTATATATATTTGGCTAAGAATCAAGCAAGGCTTTATCCAAGAAAAATCTAATGTTTGTATATTTGGCTTTAAAAATTATTAGATTTAAATTAGTTTTAAAATTTCTATATCAATAATAAATTTTGCACTCGTTAGATGTATAGTCATAAATCAAGTTATATATTTGCCACTATCTTACAAGAGTATAGTCGTAAAAGCAAGAATTTATCTACTATATAGTTAGATCTCTTCTATAATATCTCACTTTATTGCTAAAGAATTTAAAATATTTCTTATGGTTTATTATAAATTATAATTTGTTGAAAAAGTGGGGATATATCATTGCATATTAAATCACTTATTGTCATTATAACAAAGATGTTATTTCTAAAAGATATAATATTTTTAAGCATATTGATTCTTTAGTGTTGTTATAAGTTGTTATGCCCAAGCACCATTTGTTATATTGAGGTAAGTTAAATTATTGAAAATAGATTACTATATCCTAATTTGATTGATTTATTTTTTTATTTTTTAGTTTTTTTAAGTTGAGTTAAGTGCATGGTTTGTACATGATTTGTAGTAATATTTGAATATTTATCAAAGTTACACTAGTTTAATTAAATCAAATTAGAATTTATCATTTTTTTTACTTAAATGGCTTATATTGATTTTTGATCTATTGTTTTATATTTTATTGTATTATTTCTCTGAAATACACATATTATATAATTGATTGATGGTAGTTTTAAAAGAGTGTTTTATAAAGGATTTATTAAAATATTATATTGTTATAGATTTATCATATGAATTAAAATGAAAATACTTGATTTTTAAATTGATTGTATGTGCTTTAGCTGGTTTAATTGATTGAAGTTTTTAAAATATAAGTTCAAGTCAACCAATGCTTGATAATTTTTAATACTATGGTTATTATTAAATATAAATTACATCTAATAGATAAAAATTATAATCTATATATATATATATATATATATTGATGTAATTAATAATTCTAAAAATAAATTCTTGTCTACTTCTAAAATCAATTATAATACAAAAATAAGAATCTAGATTATTTATATCTTTTATAATTTTAAAAAATATTTATATTATAAATATTTATATTATAATATAATATACTAAATTATTTTGCCATTAAATTACTTATTGCTTTAAATTTTTCTAAAAATTTCTAAAAAGCAATTCAAGTAGAGATTCTAACTTAAATTTTTAAATATATTTAGAAAAATTAAATTAAATTATTTTTAGTAACTATTCTTACATAGTAGAAATTTTACACATAGACTTGTAGGAGTTAAATAATTGTAGTTTCTTGGCTAATTTTGATATAGAGATTTAGTAGGAAGTAAATTTTATTTGCAAGTTATCTTATATTTAATGTATGGCCTATATTTTTTGATAAATTTAAAAACCATTATTCTATAATTGAATTTTAGGATTTTTTTATTAAAAAATTGGTAATAATTATATAAAAAATTAAAGAATTAATTTTTTGCTTTAAAATATTAACATTAATATGTAAAATATATAAAGAATTACATAAAAAAAACCAAAATTTTAAAAAATCTAATTAAAAGTTCTTTACTAAGAATTTAGTTGAATGGATCAATTTGTATGCTACTTCCCTTGGTTATTGGTCCAATGGCATAGACCACCTAATATTTTTTTTCAACAAGTATTTCATGTTATCTTAAAACTACATCCTCCATGATTTTGTTTGGCCATTGTATTGATATGTTATTGCAAGTGATAGCCAAGTACAATGTCAATTTGTTGGCATATAATTAATTTGTATGTTCTATAGTTTTTGTAATACTTTTATATAGTATCTATCTACTAATTCTTGTATTAGTTATTTCTAAATTAAAATATTATAAATTAAAGCTAATCTAACTTATTAAATTTTAATCAATTTTTTATTGGTATCTCTCCGTTGAACAAAGATGGTTCTAAAACTTCAACAAACAATTAAATCTAGTTGTCAAGTATTCAATTAAAAATAAATATGATCAAAACAAGAATATTATAGCTCTAAAAACTAAAACCTTTGTTATGGTAGTGGTTTTGTGGATGTTATAAAAATACAACTAATACAAATATAACTTTAGTATTAATACTACATATTTTAAAAATAATAAATAAATAAAAATATTAGTTAAAAAACATTAATCTAATCGATTATAATATTATTACAATTATTTGGGATATTTTTATGTATATTTAATTAAAATAAGCATAAATTTTTAGTTAAAAAATAAAATTTTATCAAACATATGAAATTCATTCAAATAACATGTGTTGAGTTGTTATGGAAATATTTTGTGTTTTATTCAACAGATGCATATCGTTATTAATTTTTTAAATAAATGATACCATAATGCATTAAGTTTTATATTATCAGATCTCAATTCTACTATTGGAACAGCCACGGAGGTCCTATCTCAAATATTCATAACAAATAAAACAAATATATGATGTTCAAGATGATAATTACAAAAACTATTGTTGCATTTAATAACAAGCAAAATGATGACATTTAATTCTTAAAGAATAAAAATAATACAAAACACATCAACTGAATTATAAATATTTTTGAAAAACTCATTTGCTGTATGTGGTAACCTATTCTTTTTAAGAATAATTTTACAACCACATAACCATTTCAACAGATTATAATAGTCAGCTCTTAAACAACTGGGTGTCACATAAATTGCAATATAATTTTACGCAAAATGAAATCAAAATTCAGAAATGCATCATAAAGTTGTGTGTGTGTGTGTATATATATTTATATATATATAAAAAAAAACTCACACACTCATCTCTTATGTTTTTATTGATATTATAGAATAAAATAAAAAACAATAAAAAATAACCAATAAAGAAACACCTTGTCAATAATTTTATACTAGATTTTTAAATTTTAAATTCAATCTTTCTATGCAGATTCAAATAAATGATAAACCCTTTTTATTTGTACCTTATTTCATCAAATTTGTCCTAAAGACCAATGAATGCTTTTTATGTACAACAAAATCATATATTTGTTTTATTTGTTATGAATATTTGAGATATTTATGAAATTTATAATCAATTATTATATATTTCATAATTAATATAAATTTCTAATATGTATTATCTTATTTTTTTTCTCAAATAATTTATTTTTATATATAGAGAGAGAGAAGAACAAAAACAGTAGTAAATGAACTTGGTTTAAATTTTCAATATTTAAAAATCATGAAATAGCATTAAAAAAAATATGATAACTGAATCAAGAATCACATATACTTTCATTCAAGAAAAAACCTGAAAGAGTCACTTTAAAAATGAAAGTTTAAAAAAACTCATGTCAATATAAAAAGATTTTGCCACATAATACATGGGTTCATAATGTTGTGGCCTTTGTGCAACAATGTGGATGAGGGTATTGCAAAGAACCCAATGTGGTCAAATGGGGACAAAGCATCCAAAATCATGATCCATTCAATGATTTTGCTTGGACACTTCAACCTTTTGCTTTTGTCACATCCTTACCATGGAGCTATTATGCGCCATAATGGGCCACCATGAGATCCACAAATTTCAAATGGAAGTCCAAAGGTTAGTAATGGCAAGTGTGTAGTAATTTTAATGTCTCTCACAGTACAATCCGAAAGGGGGGAGGCCGTGGTAAAAGTAAAAACGTTTGGGTAAAAAAGGAAAAGTAAGCGCAAATGAAACTAGATATCCCCCACGACGAACACGTCACTGTAACGCAGGATACATTCGTCGAGGACATGGACTAGTGGATGAATGTCGTCGGGCGGAGAGAACGATGTCGAAACTCTTTCCCTCCACATTGAGAATTGAATCTTTGTCTTGGGGTCTACATTCCTTCATCATTTTTTCCATTCTTTTGCGAATTCTACAAGAGAAATGCAAAAAAAAGAGTTCAAGCCTTGAGGCTGTAATCATCGATTGTTGCTGAGGACAGATTGATTATAAAAAAAACTAAAAAAGAATCGGATTCAAAGTTTAGGATTCTCTGGAAGGTGATAAAAACTGGCAGGGACATCGACCTAACAGCCTCACGCGACACTGTTCCTTAAAACCAACGGCAGGAAATCAACTGGAGAGTTGATACGTTTTCATGCAGCTTTTATTTCATCGCTTAAAAAAGGTATACATAGAGGCCGTTGAACTTGGGACTTTTTTACCCGGAGTTTGCTGAGAAGCGCACATTGATCGGCACCAGTTCGCCCGAAGCGACCCTGAAAGCGAATCAGCTAAGCCAGAATGGTTCTCGAGAATCTAGTTTTTATGTTCATTCGAGAGTGTGGAGGGGCCGTAGTTGTTGCCGAAATTATGTCGACGTTATCAGCTTCAACCCCGAAAACTACTGCGTGTGTATGTATCCTTGAGAAGAGAATACCGGGTGGGACACCTGAGCAAGTCCTCTGGCTGCTGCGAGCGAAGGTGTTAAGATCAGTTGACTTTGGTGTCAATTACTGATAGCCTGCCCCGACCGGTACGTCTGAAGGGCTGATGGGTTTGGACTGCATCATCTCCGAAGGTGCACTCGTGGCGGGGCAAGTCAAAGAGCGTGCTGCAGACGCAGGTGGGTGCTCACCAGCTTATCAGGCTCTCTACAGTTGCATATGGGGCTGCAGCCGTATGGTTCAGAAGCTTCAACTTATCACTGACCTCGGTGGTGAAGCTCTGAAGACATCGAGAAAGGATCCTACGGTAACTTGCATTCAAGACCCCCCACACACACACTTCACAAACCCACACCCTGTGTGACAGACCATAGACTCCGGGCACCGGGACCTTGAACAAGTCCCTTGTGTGCAGCACACACCGTAAATAAAACTGTCAATGCAACGGGCGTTAGCATGGACCCAACACAGAACTCATGTGCGGCTGCGAGTTCATTAAAATCTTGCGACAGTTTCCCCTCCACCATTATCCATCCACCCTGACTTACTGCAGTAAAAACTACAGAACTGAGCCAGCCTCGGCAGCAGTTTCGTCACCAGCCATCGTCATGGAACTCGACACGCAACCTCGATCCCATTAGAGCTTAACAAAAGCAACGTCAGTCTGAGCCATCCTTTAATCTGCAACAGCAGCACAACTAAGGATGGATTAAGATAATAAACATATGTAGCATCAACTGGAGGGTGATCTGTTGACTGAGAGAGAGAGAGAGAGAGAGAGAGAGAGAGAGGAGAAAGCCTGAAAGAGGATGGGGATGGAAACTTCGCATCGAGGTACACAAAGTGTGGTAAAACGTTCACGTAGACCAGATTCGGGACGGAGGATCTGATCGTCTGGCAAGTGTACCAGAGGCCCGCACAGGTCACCTCCAATCATATGTAAAGGAGCAAGGGAGCAGGGAGATCCTAGTGCCGCCAGGACTGCCCTGACACTACAATATTTTCTTCATTTATGTGGGGCACTCCACACCAATGCATCCAAACACCAAACCCAGCTGAGCACATCGTAGTACTCCCTCCTCCTGACAGCTGAGAGCCTCTCTTCACCGGCGCCCTCAACAACTAGGGTCAAATCCTGGGTTATGCCACCAGCTCATATGTGTGTGGCTTACTCTTCCCTTCTTTCCCTGTAAACACTCACCATGGCTTTGCTAGTCTCTTCTCCTAATAATACCTTCCATGGAACTGTTCTGTGTAATTGTGTATGTTCCTATATATATATATATATATATATGTGTGTGTGTGTGTGTGTGTGTGTGTTATACATACAATTGGTTTCAATATCCATGTTTCAAGTACCCATGTGAAGCTGAGGAACTGTTTGAAAAGAAGGAGAGGATTGTGCAGCAAGAATTGGAATGTTTGTATCAGGCAAGTTGTCTTGGAGGGAGTTTTCAAACTGGGCCATTATGGCATGATGGGCATTTCTTTTTGCTGCATAATCTGCTGGTGATGATTGTATTCTCAGAAACTGGAACAATTTTTTTTTCCTTTTTTGTCTTTGATATGTACAGAGTGGATCTGTCTCCTCGGATTTAAAAAAGGTGGGAAACATGAGCTACCAACATCTTAACACACTCTTGGTTGGGCAGGCAGATCTTTGAACTTTTTAATGTAAGTGAAGGACACTTCTTACCGTTTGTGAGCAAAGGGGCAAGGGATCATGCATCATGATCCTATTTAACTGAAACCTAGAGTTCCATTTACTTACATTTCAATGTCTATGCTCTAA
This sequence comes from Physcomitrellopsis africana, assembly GCA_036785485.1. Classification (NCBI taxonomy): domain Eukaryota; kingdom Viridiplantae; phylum Streptophyta; class Bryopsida; order Funariales; family Funariaceae; genus Physcomitrellopsis; species Physcomitrellopsis africana. Next base: position 61,966 of record JAWRVF010000251.1, read on the forward strand.
AATTTTCCTAGCCATTCAAGTCATATCAGTTAGTACAAATTTCTAAGGAAAAAGAAACAGAAAATAGAAAAAATAGTTTTGACATTTCTGTTGGTGAATATTTCCATCAAAGTTTGATACAAACTGTCTTAGTCATAGGTGAAATGATCCAAATAAAAGGATTTTAAATGGCTTTTTGATTTTTTTCTAAAAAAATTCATTTATATTTTAAAAATTATATATTGAATTCAACACTATAATTGCTGCAAATTTTGTCAGGTGACATTAAGGTAATAAAATACTAAAAGAAATAATGATATAAATTTTCATTTTTTTTTAATATGGATTTTCTTTTAACCTCATTGAATTCCAAACAAAACTACAATAAATAAATGGAGTATACATATATACATATATACACATACATCTCCATTTCATTGAGTTAGTAAACATGTAAATTTTCACCTGGACTATCCCACAATAGGAGAGAAAGAAGGTGATCAAACATTGCATGATGTAATCAACAATTTTTGTTCATGACATCTTAATTCTAAACACCAAAATCAAATGTACCACTATTATACATGCTTATGGCTTGGGTTTCTAAATTAAACTATAATAATAATAATAAAAATTCTTGTACTTGGTGGGTACTTCAAGCTACTCAAATTTTAAACCATGGTTTATTATTATTTTATTTTTTTCAAGAATCCCAATCCCAAACTAAATGTAATAAAATCATGCAACACATTTTACTATCTAAAATATATATATATATATATATATATATATATTAATCTTGTACTATTTATTTTTTCTTTTCTTTTCTTTTTTAATTTTTAATTTTTAAACAAGGGGATTTAATTGAGTACATAGGTGTACAGGTAACACTGCATGAATCCATATTCACATTTTATTTATAATGCATTGAAGTCAGTATTCAAAACTGCTATTTGATGGCAGTTTAAATCAATTGGTGGCAGAATTTAACAAAATATCATGCAAATTATTTTACTTCAAATTATCACCAATCATGTTTATGAGTCTAGGAATTCATCATCAAAATCATAAATAATTAAATAATCAACTCCACTCATTTTTATGTTCACATTGTTTTAGGTACAAATGAAATAAACTTCTTCTTTAAATTTCCAGCTTGTGTATTGATTGCACTTGAGAACACTTTTATTCTCTAAGACTATTGCTTGACGATGTTTATATTTGAAAGCTAAATTAAATGTTACAATTTACCAATTACACAAATTCCAAAGTTGTACTGTTTTTGAAATTATTTGTGAAAATATGTGACAGAATATGATTAAATAACAGAGTGAGGGTTTGATTTGTACATCAAGTTTCTAACTCTGTCATTCCCATCATTCACAAGTAGGTTAATCCTTGACTCTATAAAGGTTACCATGCAATAAGAAATGCACAAGTGATGTTAGCAACCTATAATATGAGGCAAGGTGTCAATCAAAATGACAATTGTATAAAGAGAGTTGGTACCTTATTCTCAAAAAGGACTCTTGCTTGCCATGAGATGGATTGGCAACAACATTCTTACCTCACCATTTGTATTGAAAGGAAAGTGAAGGTACCTTACATCATTTCTTTATATGCATGCTAATTTTGCCTCCCCCTACAGATCTAGTATTCAATGTTTCCTTGTGTTTCTCCTTGATAAACAAAATAATACATTTAACTGTTTTTTCCATGTCATATTGAATTATTAATGTATTTTATTTTGAAATTATCTTATGTATATTTGTGATGTCTTAATATAATTGTTTAATTATCATAATTTAAATTTCTGTTTGTACATAGTTTTAATTCTTTTATTGAAAAATTGTTTCTTATCTCAATATATATCTTTTCAATTAGGAGATAAGATGAGAGGTCACAACTTTTTTATATCTTATGATTGACTAAAACTAAGAAGTCTCATTTAATTGGCTTTCTACTTTTAAAAAAACCAGTCTAAAAACTATTAGGAAACAAAAAAAAAAAAAAAAAAAAGATTTTTATCCTCTAGAATTTTCAGAAGGTCACCTCAAAAGGTGATTTTTCAAAAATTAAAGTTATATAAAACATTGCTTATAATAATTATTAAAAATCAAAATCAAAATAAAAGCTTGTGTTTATTGTTTGTGATAAGTGTTACAATTAAGATATCGTTTGACATATTTAGATGTATAATTTTCTTTAAAATGATTTAGTATTTTATGACCCCTTCTTACTTTACACCATCTCCATTAACCAAGGGTTTCAAAGGAGAAATCTTCTTCACCAAATATGGGTCCTTTGTAAAGCTTTAAACAATGGCCTTTCAAAGTGGACTTCTGGATATAAAGAGCTTTTAAGTTTTGTTAAGCAAATACATATCCCTGTGTGTATATACAATCACATACACAAGTGAAAAAATTAAAATAAAATTGGTGATTCATAAATAAATTAAATAAAATACAATAGCAAATTAGTTACAAATTCTCTGTTTGATATAATGTATTATTTAAAAATAAATAAATAAATAAACAGACCAATCAAAAGTAAACTTTGTCACAGCCAACATCATCATCTTATCCAACAACCAAAACTATCACCCAAAGTCATTGGAGCAATCCTAATTCATTTAAGAATATTAAAAATGCAAAACACTCATGGCATTAAACTCACTTATCTGTCTCTGTGTCTACGTCCCTTTTCTTTGTTTATTACTTTATATACACGACAGGAGCTAGAGACAAAAGTTTTTGGTGATTGTCAGAGAAATGCAGTTTGCATTCAAACAAGACTATTTAATAAGACTGGTGGTTGTGGTGGAGATTTGCCTCCAATTCATTTATCACAATTACCCAACGGATAAAAAAATAAACATCAAAATACTATATGGCAGCCACTCTTCTTCTTGAGGTTTCACATTTAATATATATACATATATATATATATATATATATATATATATTTATATATAAAAGGGAGAGAAGTCCTGACTTACTTTGGTAAAGGCACTGAGTGAGGGCCAAGCTCATGGACAGACAGTCCTCCATCCTGACAGCAGCTTCCAAGTCTTTCATAAACTCTCCCTCTCCTAAATTAGGGTTTCAAGAAATGGTCTACAGAAAAAAAAAAGATAAAAAAGAAGGGAGTTGAATAAAGTTTTGGGGTGTTATTTGTCCTAATCGTTGTACATAAATTCTACATATTTATATACCTTGAGAACGTAGCCTGGTCCTGTTAACATGCAAAATATCCAATGTATTCTTGGTCCTTGATAGTAAATAATTTTATGTGATCTTTTTATTTAACTTGAATGTTTACATATTATGTGGTTGGGATTTTATAGAACATTTACTTATACTTTGATATATTGGTGTTTAATGCTTGAACATATTAGTTCCAGTGTAACAATTTTCAATTTTTTTTTTCAAGAGACCACACTGGCATTTTCACTCCTTACACATGTTACAGTTGAAAGAAAAAATCCTTTAATAATGTCATGATATATAGTATTCTTAACGTTTTTCATAATTAACAGTTATGCTTTTTTTTCTTCATTATTTTGTACTTGCTAAAATGATTGTCAATATGTGTACTGCCAGCTGTTTGAAATTTTAATACTTCGTAGTCATTGGTGATAAAATTGGAACATACCATCATACCATCAAGTCTTTTTGTTTTAACTGTTGTACTTCATCTTAATCTTTTTTCTTTTGTTATTTTTCTTTAATATCAAATTTGTATGTGTGTAGGTGTAACACATATTCATAACTATTCATCTTCTTAAATTTGTATTCATTGAATTTTAATGCGACTTAATGATTTAATGATAAATTTTAGAATTTTATCTATGATAGAAGGAATATTAATGTATGCACTATGAATTATAGTTTTCAATATCTAAATATAACTATTGTTTTTTCTGTAGAATTAATGTTAGACAGGCCATATTATACATAATGTCATGGATGTGTAACTGGATTTTAATTCTTTTTATGAACCAATCAAAATATCAAATATATGTAGCATTCTATTATGTTTGTTTTCAAAAATTCAAAGCAATGAATTTTAAATTTTTTATTTTTGTAAGAAAATGAAATTGCTTAAAGCTGTGTAGAATTCCATTTGAAATGCTTTACTACTTTCAACACTTTGTATATCTTCATGTTGCATTTACAATGTCATAATATATTTACTCTTTATATTATATCATTCAGAGATATGTTATTCTTTGGAATATTTGCACAAGCATGAAAACTGGATAAAACATATTTTACAAATTTAATTTTCTTAGAAGTTTATTATTATCAATAAATACATATATATATATATATATATATATATAGTTTCCAATGGTTTGCAACTATTGATTGGCCATAATCCAACATGTTTATGTATATATTTGATCACATGATTAAGGATAGAGGTCACATTTTAATTTTACAACAATGTGATAGAAATTATGTACATGAATCTTTTTACAAAATTAACTCAATAACTATGTGACACATTTATTTTATACAATAATAACTAGTTTTAAACTTATTAGAATGTATTTTTTGTTGAAAAACATGTATTTCATATTTCCATGTATCTTGGATTTACTTATCTCAAAACGCCATTTTAAAAATGATAATGTTTGAGTTCATGTTAATACAAAACTTTATCCAACTTGTGCTGAAGACCTTTATTTGTGAAAACTTCTTTAAGTTTCTAAAAGGATAGGTAGAAGAGTCAGAAATTTTGTGAGCTAATAGTAGCAAATAATTGAAGTTCACCATGCAAACTTTAAAATAAAACATAATTAATTACACTTTCATCTGGATATTCTTTCATTTAATTGTGATGAAACAAACATGTCCACAGAAAATGTTGTCCAAAACTGATGATTGTATGGCTATTTTCATTAATTTGAAATTTGGCTCACTCTACATAAATGATCTCAATGGGGACAATTGACCAGGACATTCTTTGAAATTGCCCAAGATTTCCTCTCCTCTTTATTTATATTTTTTGAAGTCTTAAGTATTTCGATATAAATTTAAAAAAAAAAGTACGAACATATGCAAATATACCGCTCAATCACTCTGTTTGGATTATTAACGAAACATAGTCTTCTGAAATTCCATGATACTGTTTGATTTTATCTCATTCATTTGCTTAACAATTAAGTTTAAAAGTTTTGTCTAATTGCTTGGCATTTGCCAGTCCTCTTTAAAATATGGATTTCTGCCTCTTCTCGGAAGGTGGCTCCTTGTGCAAGTTCCCGCCAGAATGAGTCAGGAACAACAGGCGAACGTGGAACCGCTTGAGGCCAAGCTGAAACACGGGTCGGGCCGAGCGAGGGAACCCCCGCGATTCCGCCCGCCCGTGATTCCGTCGTTGCTTCGTTCAAACTGCCTCTCCCTCTTCGTCGCGGTAGTCTTCTCCGCCATTGTACTCCAGACCAGCAGCTTTTGCTGTAGGCTCCAATGCGGTAGGATCAGTGTGTTTGTTGACCAAGATTGTGACCAATAATCTACAGAAATACGAGCTCCACTCGAAGCTGCTGTGATTTTTCTCTACTAATAATCTTCCTCTTCACGATTTTCCTGTGTTCGAGACCATCGCTTGTTTCAGCTCATTTCACCATATGTACAGTCTCCCACATGGAGCTGTGCGTTGAGGCGTAAGCAGAGTAGTGTGCAGATACTTTCAGAGCTCCTTGGCGATTCTTTTAATTCTTGTTTCAGTCACTGCTTTGAGGAGGATATATATGTGCCGAGTTAGAGTTGACTGAAGTGGCCATTTAAAGTAGTTTGCGCTAGGGTGTGGAAACTCTTTGAGCGACGTTCCTAAGCCTGCAGCGGTTGGTTTTTGCTGGTTATGACGACTGGAAGCCTGTTATATATTATATTATTAGTTGTGGAGTGCTACCTAGGCTTTTCTTCAGTTTCCTCAACTTTTGCTGTGTTTGTTGCTCTTGAGGATTCGTTGACTAGGGTGCGCTCAAGAAGCTTTAGCGCTGAAGACTTAGAGCTCAATGAGGCTGTAAAGACAAGTGCGCATTGTGCCATTTGAGCTGAGGAATTTTACGGCCTTTCGTAGTTTCGGACCACTTCATTTGTAGACCACTTTCGACTAACTGCTAGCTCGTTCAGAATTTCATTATAGAGAAATTTGGCTGCTTATCTCTTGAGGACGCATTGGAGTTTCGTGATACGTTAGATCGAACTTCAGTTATGCGGGATGTAGGTGTCCAACTGCCGAGGATTAAATGTGTCAAGAGAGTGTAAATTAACTTTAAGCCATATTTCTGTGTAGCCATAGTCCTTAGTAGCTCAGTATTGTATCGTGTGTCAAATTTGGAGGCCTTTTCTTCTCTTGCGGTTCTTGGTCATTTTCACTGTACTGCATAGTGACCAATCGATTGCCTAATTTATCTGCCACTTATCTACATATCCTTACGCAAACTAGCACAGATTATTCGAACATACCTGATGTAAAAATTGATGCAAAAGATATGACTAGCTAGTATTTAGGCCCGAGAAGCATCGAGGCATTCTGTCTCTTTATTAACAGGATTAAGTATTTTTCGTGTGTTGTACTCATTTTAGAGCATCAAGCTTCTTTTTGTAGAAAATCAGCATAGAGTTGCACTATTTGCTAAGAGCAGAAGCTTTGGTTCTGGTTTTCACCTCTTTCCGCAGTTCTCCTTTGTACCTCAAAGACTCGAAGTAGGCTAGTGCTCAGTGCTCTGAAATGACCAGGTGATGTGGTAGCCATTCGCTCTCCAGAGCAGAAACAGTTTTCAATAACTTGGGGCTGCGAGTATTGCAAGGCAAGGGAGTTTGATTTATTTCCCTATATCCAGCAGATCTAACCCGTAGGACTGACAGTGGCCCTTGCAAGCCTTGTTTGCTTCTTCGACAACGGAGATCTTTTTTTTCTTCCAACCTATTTCCTCCAAAACCCAAAAGTTGTGAGGACATACCCAACGACTCTAGGAATGCTTTTTCTGCAGCGGTATTGGCAGTTTGATCCGCTGTTCTGTGCTGCCATGGTGCGTCAAATGCACACCGTATTGCAACTCCTACACACATTAAATGAGCTATACAACTGTGCCGTAGTGGTGCGGCGCTCACCCGACCAGCTTTTTTGTCATCACCCTCTAACCAACCTTTGAATTGTGCAAGTTTCTTACCGAAGCCCTCACCTTCCCCAAATCGTTAGGGCTCTAGGCAACAAAGCCGGGGTCATCATCTTTCTCAGGATAAACAACGTGTAGGAAATACTTTAAGTTATCAATAAGAAGGGGTGCAAATTACAACCACCAGTGAGCTTCAAAAAATTGATTATTCTGGTGTCGAGGGAATCTGGGGTGGTTAATCCTCCCCAGCAAGTCGCTTGGACTGGCATTCAACTGGCAAGGCGTCGTTGCGCTGCGGGGCTGCATGAGGGTGATGGATGAACTCACAGAGGCCCACAGGCGGACGCCATCCTTTCAGCACGCAGGTGCGCAGTCTCCACGAGTGGGAGCTTGCGTGGGCGCTTTCTTCAATCTGTTCGACTGGACCTCCAGCAAGCGCTTCTCCTCCACCAAGCGAATCACTGCAGGTGTGTACTGTTATTACTAAATCTTGGCCTGGCTGCACCTCCGAGATCTAGTTATTCCGCTTTGGAGCTAGACTGCTACTGTCTGGAGGGATTAGAAGTCCTTGATTCTACTGTATTACAGATAAATGCTTGGTATCTCGGTAACACACCCTGGCATTCAACGGAGGTGTTGGAAGTCTTCTAGGAGCTTTACTGAGGTCCTAGAAATTTACCTACGAGGACGACACTTTATTCCCGCCAGCTCACAAAGAAACTTGGGGTCATTCTCTTTCTGAAGAGTCATACCACTAGACTGTCTACATGAATTAAGTGCACACGGACACCCTGGTCGACCGTGATACTCTGGGATAAATTTAAGTGGTATTTCCTTCTAAATCTTTCCTTGTTTGTACCTGTCTCCAAAAGTGGCTAATATTAGCATCGGCACCAGTGAGAATGTGGTATACAGCTTGGGAATCGGAACGCATGGTCAGCAGTTTGCATTAAATGACGGGCATGCTGCAACCAAACAGACCGTTGACGCTATTCATATCAAGTTTTCAATAATCATTCATTCGCTACAGCTAATGTTAGCGAATTTGTGTCAATATTAGGTCATGAAATGTGGTGTCTCGTTTGCTTCCAGCCTCGCAAAATGATGTCAGCATCGTCCGTCTCGCCGTGTTCGGGAGCAGTCCGGCAACTGTCATTAAAATTACTGTTTTTGATCCAGAATGTTACCGAAGATGTTTAGGTTATGGAAGTCTACTTTTTCAACTCTGTGGGAGGAGTGCGTTCAGGATCCGTCCACTTTGATATAGTCCTGGTGTCTTAATCATACTGATTGGTGATAAGTTATGTGTTGAATACATCCAAAATTGTATTTGTTAGTTCCTTTTAATTCTGCACAGTAACGGGCATCCAAGTCTAGGTAGTAGGTATACCCAATTTTCAAGAGCAGCAGAAAATGGAGGGAGTGACGAGAAGTAAATGATCATGTCTATAGTTGTCAATGACGGCCCGCGCGATACGCTTGGTCAGGATAGAACAAGTGTTTGGAGCCTGAAAATGTTCCCGATTGAGATTTCGACTTATAGCTCAGAATCACCAAATTTTTCTTCATTCCATTCCTCTGCGCAACTCAGTCATCGCTGAGTAGCTGCATTTTAATTCTTTAGTAATCGTGTTTGAGCAGGTTTACAAGATTCTCAAATTTTGAAAGATTGCATAGAGTCTTAGTTGTTAAGACTGATGCAGAGAATCGCAAGTTGATGTGGAGCGAAGTTTCAGGAATTCGGTGTTTGTGCGTTTCGGATCATTGCAGTATGTGTTTTGTGTTATGATGTTTTGATTCCGTAGACCTTGAGAGTAACAGGGATTACTTGATTGAGTGTAAACAGAAAGGCCAAACTCGGAAGCACTTTATGCCAGGGGAGATAGAAGCTTTGCTGAACGGACTAATCCCACTATCTCGAAGCCTTTACTGGTAAGCGTGTCGATCCACCGAATTTGAAAGTGTCCTCTTTATTTCGTTATGCTATGGACAGCCTCAGTTGCGGGGACATGTCGCAGGGTTTCATAACAAGTAGGTGACCTGCACAATTAATAGCAATAATTATGTTCTACGAGCAATGTTAAGTATTAGGCATTAGCTGTGGATTTTATACCGTTCTTTTTATGACGGCATTGCAATCGCCCACATGTAGATCAATAAGGCTAAAGATGAGGCTTCTCCAACGTTGAAAACCACGCCAACAGTAAGCTCTCTTCCAAGTCCAGCTTCCGTCAAGTCGGACGATACCGGCAAACGCGTCCCTGGGGTGGTAGCTCGTCTTATGGGTCTTGAATCCTTGCCTGATGGACCGTATCCGTTACCAAAATCTGAGTCACAGTATCTCCAAAGCAGTTTGGCTTGTGACCAATTAGATTCTTCACCCCTGGTACTTCAAGAGCTTCTTCGCCAAGAGTTTCAACGCTCGAAAAAGTCGCAGAAAGATAAACTTCCAGGGTTGCTGAAGAAGCCACAAGATTCGAAACCCGCGCGAGTTTCCGCATCTCAAAGGAAGAAATCGACAGGTCATTACGTAGAGCACGTACATCCTTATAGCGACTCCAGAGCCCCAAGATCGTCACGACCTGGTGAGAAAAAAACTTCATCTACACAGGAAGATAGCAAGGTTGTGGTGAAGCAACCCTTTCTTTCTCGTCTGCAGACAGGGACTTCTCCCATTCTACCTTCAAAGTCTCAGAGCTCCAATTCAACACCTCTTCTGTCCCCTGCAATGCTTGGAGGTAAGAATACGATGAGGCTATTGGAGGCCGCAGTGAGCAGCATGCAACCCTCCCCAAGGAGCAGATATTGTTTAGCAAGAGATTCACACAGGGACACTCAACGTGAGAGTGGTGTAAGCTTGTCGTCTGAGAAGAGAGCCTTGACATCCGGCCATGGTCGAGGTGGTAGGCTGGCAAATTCCTCCAGTAGGTCGGTGAGGAGCCAGTCTTTGTCAAGGAGTGAGAAGGCTGAGCAGTGCAGTCACATAGGTGCAGAAGTGGCTTCTCCTGGAAGTCGGAGTTCCAAAAGCCGGCACGAATCATGTAAACAAGATCAAGCTAGTCGAAGGCGTTTTGAGATGGGATTGGTGGCTTCAGCTAAGTCGATGTCCCCCCAGCAGACCCATAGAACCAAAGTCTCAAATTTTAAAGGGGTAGAAAGTTCTCCTCGAAATATGTTGGGTTCTAGCGAGTCTGCAACCCATGGATTCCAAACTGATCTGGAGAAAATTGATCAAGGGGAGTCCCGTGTGGACAAGAAGAGGGAGAAACAGGAGTCTGATTCTTTCTCTGCAGAATCCGAGACGCAATTTCATGATAAGGTTCCCTTTACTCCACCTTGGGGTGAGCTCACTGATGCAGAGGTGGAATCCCCTATTCCTTGCACTCCTGTTGGAAATGTTGATGCCAAAGCTGATATCAAGGCGGATTTCGAAGCCGACCTCAATCGAGGATCATCACCATCCATGTACAAGGTCGCTCCAGAGAATTCTGTGTCAGGTAGTGGCTTCCGTTCTATCCGTTTTCGCAGCAGAAGTTTGAAGCAGGAGAAGGACGTCGGAGGCCAAGGGAATCGTGTCTTTCCCTCTGATAAGCATCCTATAGGGAGGTCCGTGTCACCCTCACTACCGAAGAATGACAAGGTGACAGGTGCCGGTTTTAGCTACAGCATGCTCTTCAGTGGTAGAAAGCGAGGTGACAAGGAAGGGAATGATAAAGGGGAAGCTCTTGTAATGAAGAGGACAGACAGTACTTTGATGCGATCTTTGTTGAGGAGGCCAAGTAGTATGCCTGGTCCATCTCCTGTGTCGTCCGCCAAATCTGGCTCTCATGGTAGTGTGAAGAAGAATACGAAGCCTACCAAGAAGGTTAATATTGAAGAGGGTGTGGAGAAGGTGGAAACTGCACAAGACGTGGCTAGCCAACATTCTTCGTTGCAAAAGATTTCATCAGAATCGGTATTGTCACTACCTCAGATACATCTCGATAGTTCTTTTCCGCAAGCCAAATTCAGATCAATTGATGATGTATACCCTGTGCTTCCGATGGACGAGAATGAGGTAAATGGTGCGGTATCAGACCTAGCAATGACCATCCAACCAGTGGAGGATCAGTTTCGGGGATTTGAACCACAAGGTGACCAATCAGACTGCCCATCTGTCGAGCGAGGCTTGGAGAAAAGCTTTACAAGGGCTTTAATGCCTGTTGTATCTACAAGCCCTGATTTTGCTTGTGTGACAAGTCCCATAAGTCCAGAAGTCTTTGTTACCGAATGCGGATTAGTCCCGGGGACATTTCCAAATAGTCCCATGGCCAAGTATGAGAAGATTTTCTTCTCTTCACGCAACCATCTCAATCTGCAGGATATGTTTGAAGTTGTTTCCGGGGACCGTTCACATGAATTGACATGTAGACGACGAAGCTTCTGTTTGTCGGAGGCTAGAGACAGTATTTTATCTCCGTCAAATGCTGGGGAAGCTGAGGCCAAGCTGGATGTTTGTAGCAATAGTATTGATGGTAATACGAGAAGCACGCCCGAGCGTCTTGAGGTGAGGTCCTCCAAATTTTTAGAGTTTTCTTGTTATTCTTCTATTCTTCCTTCAAACGTTTTTATAGTTTATGGAGAGGGGATGATTCGAAGTCGAGAGTGATGAGTCTGCTACCTCTTACCCACTCAGACGTGTTGGTCAGTACAGTTACGAGATGCTTGTGCATGACTTAATTATTTCCTTCCATATCTTGATATTTTTCTTCAAGTAACGACGAATCCATGATGTGTATGTGTAGATCCAAAGTATTCCAGTGAATACTGGGTGGAGTGAGGATGTCATGGTGACGCCACCTGCATTGAAGAAGTTTGAGATGAAGGGACAATGCTCCTTGCGCTCAGATGTTTCGAGGGTTGAAGAATGTGGACAACCTAGTCCTGTGTCTGTCCTTGAGAATCCATTTCTTGACGAGAGTCCGTTGGCCGTTACAAGCCTTTCTGGTTAGTTCGCGTCCTAACATCAACTTTATTGGAGCCATGTAGGCAGATGAATTGTGTGGGTAATCTCTACTTACTAGATTTTTAATGCGAGCCAAATTTATTTAGCTTTCTGTACTATACAATATCAAATCGCAGTCGGTGACAAGATAAGCTTTGGAGGAAGTTTGTCTCAGATGTTCAGTCAATCTTACTGCTGCTTTAGAACTATGACGTCCATTGTCTCTTCTATTGCAGTGGGTGTAAGACTATTTGATTGAGCACCTGGTTTCTCTTGAATGAAACACAGGGTCGCGGAAGACGGACGACGATGAAGAACAAAATCAGAAATCTAAGGAAAATGTTCTACTTTCAAAAGTTGCGGAGATGGTCTCGTTGGAAATGGTAGAGACGGAGAAGATCAAGCAAGCGATACTGGATATCTCCAGATTTCGAAATATTGACGTGAAAAGCATTGGACTAGAATCACCCTCTATCGTTCCAGTAAATCCACAGCAGGAGCTTAACTACGTCAGAGAGGTCTTGGATGCTGCTAATTTGCTCAGAGAGGGATCCGAATGCAGATGGTTCTCAGCCGATTCTCCAATGAACCGATCCTTGTTCGACAGACTGGAGTTTGGAAGTATCAAGCTGGACGAACGCATATTGATGGAGTCCAAGCGATGGGGCACCCTTCCGGATGCACCGAGACCGGGATCTGGTTTAAGATCGGAGCGGAAGCTTCTCTTTGATTCTATAAACGAGGTCATGGCGGTTGAGCCGTGGATGAAAACCTCTACATTTTATGTTGATCTACCTATGTTCCCCGACATGCACTCTAAATCTAAATTCCGATCACCAATTTCAGGCGAGCTGCTGGTGAAGGAAGTTTACAGAATGATCTGCCATTGGAAAGATATTGCTGGCAATGTGTTGGACGATTTGATAGACTATGATATGAACGTGCCTGAAGGCCGGTGGGTTGATTTCAGCGAAGAGGTGGCTGACATAGGCCTTGACATTGAAAGCACGCTGCTAGAAGGCATCATAGAAGAGGTTGCCAAGGATCTGACCTCAAATTTAATGAGGCTAAGTTTGAAGTCTGTTAAGTGAAGTAGCAGATATCACAGAAGGCTTCTATACCGAGGATTCAGATCTCCGGTGTTCCATGGGAACTTCCAACAGAGCAGGCTCGTTACTCTTGCAGGGTGATGCTTGAAAGCACAGAATTTATGAGGAAATTAAAATCACGACTTCTCTGCATATGGTCAACAGCAATGCGACGTAAAGAGTCCAAACACTTGGGCTACCACCAGAGAGCGGGATCCCATTTGAAAAACGTTCGATTTATTGCAGTGTTTCCCAAGAATTCTGAGTATTGCGGACGAATGCACCACTCTATGCCCACTTCAGCAGTCGCGACTGTCTTTTCCCCGCTACCCTGCAGATGCAGCTGAGCGTATTGGGACGCATGTACATAGCGACGTTCATGACGGCGAGTGTTCTGTTCATTACAACAGACAATTTGACGAGGTTCTAAAATCATAGTTGAGATTCTGAATACGTCTAACGATGAGCCCAATTTCAATTATCTAGGCAGCTGCTTCTTGTCAATACAGTGGATATCATCAGATAGCACAGGGGATCAATGAAGCCTGGGCCTAGTCCGCTTCGCAAACAATTTCCAGCGACAATTCCTCTGTTCTTTCTGATAAGTGTCAATGATATAAGTACTGTGTGAGGCATGCCTTATCTTACTAATTTTGCCTGAGCACATGTATGAGTGATGTGCTTTTAATGTAAGTAAATCTTGTGAGTTCTGCCAGTGCAGCTCTGGAACAGCACCACCAAGAGCAGAACATTCACTCAAAAAGAGAGAATGTACAAAATTCCCTTGGTGTATGTCATTTAATGAATCACCTTTAGGTCAACCAATTCACAATCCTCAGCAGCTTCCAAGATATTCTCAACTAGAATCTAAATAAAATGTACAAGCCACTTGTGTTAATCATGATCCACAGTGCAATCCATAGTGCAAGGAACTCCACTGTTTTTATTAAAATTGTTTTGACACAATATATGATACAGCCTATATGTACAATAAAATTGGTGACAAGAATATATCATCCTAGATCCTAACATCATATGCACAAGAGAGATCAAGACATTAGGATCTAATAAGTAAAAAGAAAAAAAACATAAGAACATTGTTCTATCCATTACCATGTTATTTTTAAGTACCTTGAAATTTTTATTTCTATTCTAATTTTTAAAATACTTTTGGCAATCTTTGATTTATTTATTTTGTATAATTTCTATCAAATAAGTTATCTATTATCTTGTTGTTTTGTAATTTGTTGCATGTGACCTACCACAATATTTTACAATATTATATAAGATTATATCAAAATAATTTCTATTTATATAAATCATTCTATTTTTTTTATTAAATATAAAAAAAAATATAATAACAAAACATTATCTTTGTGTTAATGAGACATTATCTTCTAATAATGACAGTCTTTATATGTAAAAGTATAAAAAGTGTTTCTTTTTATATTAAATACAACTCTCACCTATTAAATTTGTCACTTCTACCTACACTACTTTCACTCCTGATTGTCATTACAAGTATCATCTACTGGCACTAGATTTTCTATACCAATATCATCTATTGGATGTTGCACATTTATTTAGAGAAGCTCTAGAAATAGGGCACATGTAGACAATGTGAATAGTTACCTAGTTATAACCTCCATACATTATGTACTTTAGATTGTTTTCTCCATCTACCAATTCAAATTCAAAAAGGTCTCTATGTGTTGAACTTTTGAAGAGTTGTCCATGAATGCAATTTTATGTTGGATGAAAGATTTTGCCCACAACATTGAAATCCAATACAACAATTGCTCACTTCAAATAAACTTATTGGTAAGGAAATAAATTCTTATGTCTTTCCACAATTCTACTGAAAAGTACTTGTAGATTTAAATTTTTTTATTTCTAATTGTCTTTATTTGATAGGATTGAATACAACAAGAATGGATATGTATAACCACTAATACTAGTGAAAGTTTGACATTTCAAGCTTTTATTTTCTCCTATCAATTTGCTTAAAGGCATGTATACACGATATGCCAAGTGTTTTTAATAACATCTTTGTGCAACAATCCATATTATCAAAAGATCAAGATTTATGATATAGCTTAAGTAACTCTTAAAACATTTTGGTGGTTAAAATCTTGCAATCTAATAAAAAATACATACCAAAGAAGGAGCTCTAACCATACCTAATTTTAGATAAAATGAGACATTCTTATCAACATCTCATCTTAAAAAAGATTCATTTTTTATTTGGTGTTAAGGACATGAATCATAAAAGAACAAAATATTGATACATTCTTGTGTTAATAAAAAGAATAAAAAATCACTCAAAGATGGAATAATATTAAATTAGAATGGCCATTGCCAAAGATAAGAAGACTAGAGACTCTTGAAATAAGACTAAGAACAAAAAAGGCATTGATAAGAATGAAAAAGGTTTTATTCTTATCTCTATATATACTATTTACCTAAGAGCTACGTAGCAATATTCTATAGGATCTTCAACACATGTCCAATTTGCAAGATATATGTCAAACTTGCAAGACAAGTTTTCTATAAGTGCGCCATGCATTTAACTTGTTCAATAAGCTACTAACATGTATGACACGTGGCTAATTTGTTGGCCAAGTTTTTACTCTATCAATCACCTATAGACATGTATAAAAGTGAAATTGCATCTATGAGGCTTTTAAGAAGCTTCTCTATAAGATATCATCAAATTAATATATATTTATTTATTTCTATCTATCCATATTAGCTAGATAATTATTAGAGTAAATCTTATGTTTTTGACATTATTCCTCCTTTTAAGAACGAGTTCCATGAGGAGTGGTGATTATATATTGAAAAAGTCTAAGATATGTAGAATTATATTTGCCACATATTTTGATCTTTATTTACATCAAAAATAGCTAATAAGTCTTTTTAGCCATCAATAGTGTCTCATACTTAGGCAAGAAGACTACCCTAATATTTGATAATTATTGATGCCTTTATAACTTTCTTCAAAGAAAACATTTAGAACACCATCAAGAGTAGTTTCTATTTTTAAAAGTATCACCAAATATTGAGAGATTTTTCCAAGGTTGTGATATCAAACAAGTTGTATCTTACTATTAATCTAAAAAAAAAAATATTATTTTTGAGGATCTTCATCTCAATTCTATCATCTTGAAGGTTGTGATAGTCATAATGTCTTGTTTGATAAGTCAATTAATGATAGCTTTTAAGCAAAATTTGTTGGTTGTTGATTTTTTATCTCTTTGATGCTAAAAAATTCAAAAAAATAATAAATAATGATATAAGATAGAATGAAATTTCTATTGAACTTGCTTTGATTTATAGCAAAGATTTTTTTGACTATTCATCTTGGTTTTGATGGATGTTGTTGATGAAATGTATTGACTTTTGCTGAAGCATTTGCTAGATTCTTAGATGGCTCTTATGTGCATTCACTAATATCAAATCCGCACCAATGTATTAGATATTTTAGTTGGTTTTGACTCCA
Organism: Physcomitrellopsis africana; assembly: GCA_036785485.1. NCBI lineage: Eukaryota > Viridiplantae > Streptophyta > Bryopsida > Funariales > Funariaceae > Physcomitrellopsis > Physcomitrellopsis africana. The sequence goes on from JAWRVF010000251.1 coordinate 78,648, forward strand.
TCTTGAATTTAAGATATCTTCTACCTCAAATTCTTCATTGTTATCCACTTTTATAGGAAGTAGTAGTATTTATCTTCTTCCTTGTATATCCACTATCTTGTATGACTCAAACAATGATATGTGAAAAATAAGATGGATCTTCATAGATTTTGGTAGATGTAATTGATAAATAATTAGATTAATTTATTTGCAAATTGAAAATGGTTTAAGCCTATGATAATCTAGCTTGATACCATGACGAATAGTCTTGATATTTCGACAAAGTAACCATATCTTATCGTCCATGTAGAATTGAAGTTATTTCTTGCAATAGACATCTATATTAATTTTTTGTTATTCTTAAGCTTCCTTTAATTATGTCTTTATTGTTACATGTAACTCTCACAATCGATTTGCCAAATCTTTTGCTATAAGATTATTAGCTTTTGAAAAGTCAAAAATATCAAGTTATGGATGATAACCATAATTGACAAAAAATAGAATTTGTTATATAGAAGAATATATCAAATTATTATAAATAAATTCTATTAATGGTAAAAGAGTTGTTCAATCATCTTCATGATAATTGATAAGACACTTCAAATATTGTTCTAAAATTTGATTTATCTGTTCTATTTGTCCATCATTTTAAGGATGAAAAGCTAAAGATAGTTTTATGTATACTTTCAATATTTTAAAAAGAATTTTTTAAAATCTTGATACAAATTATATTCTTCTATGATAATCTATGATAGTGATAGGTATTATCAAGGAAGAGTTTAATTATTTCTTTACTAATGATAGATTTTATATATAATATAAAATGCACTATCTTAGTGAAATAATTTATAATCACGTTTATAGAATCATATGAACTTGAATTTGAAAGATCTGTGTTAAAATCTATAGAAATAGAAGACCAAGGTTGTTTTGGTATAGATAATGGTTGGAGGAGTCCATAAGATTGATGACAAGGAGTTTTTGATCTTCAACAAATATTGCACGATTGTATTAATTCTTTGATAACCTTCTATATTTGAAGCCACCAAAAATCTCTTGATATTAGCTCCAAAATCTTATTATATCCAAAATATCATGTTGTAAAGAAGTTGTGACAAGCTTCAAGAGCATGTAGTTGTGCTTCACCTTCTAAAATACATAAGCATCCTTCAAAATAGAATAAATTATTCTTAGATTTGAACTTGGAAGTATCATAAGACTTGGATAAATTATTCTTAATATCATGAATAAGTAGGTCTGAAGATATATTTGACTAGACTAGCTTGAGAAAATTTGAATCAACAATTAATGTTGATTTCATTGCTTGAAAATGAAATTATTCCAATTTCAAGAGGATCATTTTTTGTTGATTAAAGGCTAAATCTTCTTCTTTTGGTACAAGATAAAAAAAAGTCTAGAAAAGGCATCAAACATACCTTGTTGTTTTCTTAGTCAATAGGTGATAATAAACTTGAATCTTGACAAAGATATATTCCAACAAGCTTAACGACGATTTAGCATGTAAGTTGACATGAAATTTTTAAGATTCTTCTGATCTATATATACAATAATTGGATTAAAAGTGCTTTTTAGATATTTATACCATTCTTAAAAAGAATCTACAATTCCAAAAAGTTTTTTATTATGGATTTTGTAATTGATCTTTGTTGTTGAAAGTTTTTTAGAATAGAAAGCTATTAGTTGGAATTTGTCATTTGCTTCCATTTGTGATAATATTGTGCTCAAAGTAAAGTCTAATGCATCTATTGGCATTAAAAAATATCTTAAAAAAATTGACGCAATACAAGATTGGTACATAAGTAAAAGTTATCTTCAAAGCTTCAAACGATGCTTTTGTTTCTTTATTCCACTTGAGTTTGTCTTTATAAGTTAAGCATGTAAGTAGAGTTGCAACTTGAAAAAGTTCTTGATAAAGATTTGATAGTAATTGGCTAATCCCAAAAAGCATTGTACATCTCCTATTGTTCTTGGAATCTTCCAATCCATGATTATCTGGATTTTTTTAAGATCCATTTTGAAACCATCATTTGAAATTATATATCCTAAGAAGTCAACTTGAGTAGTATACACTTTTTTAGCTTGACATATAATTTTGCATCTCTAAGTTTTTATAATGTACAACAAAGAAGAAGTTTATATTTTTCTATGTTCTTAGAGTAGATTAGAATGTTGTTTAAATAACACACAACAAAATCATCAAGAAATTTACAAAAAATATCATTTATAAGATATTGAAAAGCAGCTGGTGTATTTATAAGTCCAAAAGACATGACATTATATTTGAAATGCTCATACCTAGTTTGAATGCAGTCTTTTATTCATCATCTTTTTTAATATGAATCAAGTTGTATGCTTCTCACAAATCTATTATTGTATAGATCTTTGCTTGACTAAATTGATCAAGAAGTCTTGAAATAAAAAATAAATGATATTTGTTCTTGATGATAATCTTGTTAAGTCTTTGATAATCTAGTTAAGTCTTTGATAATTTAGCTACATCCGCAATGATCTATCTTTTTTCTTCACAAATAAGATAGGAGCTCATACTGGAAACTTTGAATGGCATATGAAGTTCTTAGCTAAGTTCTTGTCAATATATTCTTTTAATGTAGGTAATTTATTTTGTGATAAACTATAGATTGGTCCAAATGGTAGTTGAGCTCTATCTTGAAGATCAATTGAACAATCATAAGGTTGATACTCTAAAAAAATATCTGCATTTTTTTTTTAAAAACATCTTGAAAGTTTTGATATTGCACAGATTTAGTTTTCTTGACTAAAGATATTTCTTATTTTTTGATAAAATCTTCATCTATGAAATAAGCTGAGGCTCTTAAATCTAATAAATTAAAGACTTTGTGATTTTTAGGTCCTAAAAATACATCTATTATAAAATAAGGTGAGGGATTTAGAGTGATAATAGGACCTTTACAAGGTGTTGCACATGATTTCAACCACAGGGTCTCTATTGTAGCTAGAAAAACTTATTTTTCAACATGTTATCTTTTTTATTGACCATAATGCTTATTTTGTAATTGCATTGCTTCTTTGGATAATGTTAAATAATATATTTAATTTTTCCACAATATAAGCACAAACCCTCTTTATGATATTGAATCTTTTTTTGTTCAGTGAGAGATTTAAAATATACTGCATCAATTTATATTAGTTTTGACTTTATTAAATAAATTTTTGAAAATTAAAGAATTATTATCATTAATTGACTTATTTCTCTCCAGCCAAATTTATATTCTTAATGCCTTTTGAATAATTGATTGTCACATGCAATGGCTTGAGTAATAAATTATTTCAAAGTACTTGCTTTTGGCATTGTTAGTAATAAATCTTTGGTGTTATCTTTCAACCTATAACAAAATTGATTGATAAGGGCTTTGTTATTCTACTCTATATTATAAGCAAGATTTTGGAATTTTGTGACTTATGTTGTGGTTGACCGTGATCCTTGTTGTAAAGATAAGAACTTGGTCTTTGCTACCTTCTTTTGATTATTTTTTTCAAATGTGGTTGTAAACACTTTGACGAATGAATTCAAATCATAAAGAAGTTATGAATCTTTTTCTATCAAAGGTGCAAACCAAGAAAGAGCACTTCCAAATAGAAGTGCATTTATGAATATAACTTGAGTAAATCCATTAGTATATTGGAAAGGATGCAATCTTAGATACAGCTTGATTTATTGCAAAAATCTTCAAAAATTTTGATTTTGTTCAATCAAACTTTTCAAGCATATTAATCTTTGCTTCTTTTACGCTTGTAGAAGCAAGGCTTTTTGGATTTGATTGTAAGGCTAATTTACTTATTTCTCTCAATTGTACAACTTCTTAGTGTAGGCTTTAGACTTCTTCCATAGATATAGGAATAGTGATTCCATAATTGGCATTAGTGATTTGTAAAATTTCTACTCTAAGAATGTTAACAAACTCTTAAAGATATGTAATAGTTACAAATATATTTTTACTTTTATTAAGTATAGTATCTATGATCTTTTCTTCTATCTTAGATAATTTAATAATTTGACAATTTAAATTAAAAGAAGATAATCCGCAACCTCTCATATCAAATAAAAATTTCTATCAAGAAGAATAATCCTCTTTTTTTCTTTAAAAAAAATCAAGATTAGAATACAAAGAATGATACTTTTAAGATGGATAGTCTGCAACCTTTAAATGCAACAATAAAAGTGGAATAATCCACTTACTTCTTAAATACAAAGCAAAAATAATAAATCTTCACTCTTATCAAACTGTCAAGAACACCAATCATAAAGAAATAAAATATTGATATATTCTTGTATTAATAAAAAGAATAAAAAATCATTCAAAAATAAAATAATATTAAATTATAATGGCTATTGCCAAAGATAAGAAGACTAGAGACTATTAAAACAAGATTAAAAATAAAAAAATATTGATAAGAATGAAAAAAGCTTTACTCTTGTTTCTATATATACTATCTATCTAAGAGCTACGTGACAATATTTTATAGGATCTCTAACATGTGTCCAATTTCCAAGATATATGTCAAACTTATAAAATAAGTTTTTTATAAGTGTGCCACATATTTAACTTATTCAACAAGCTACTAATATGTGCAATATGTGACTAATTTGTTGGCCAAGTTTCTAACCTATCAATTACCTATAGACATGTATAAAGATGAAACCATATCTATGAAGCTTCTAAGAAGCTTCACTATAAGATATCATCAAATTAATGTGATACTTGATTAAGATGTATAATTTCTAAATCAAAACTTCTTAGATGATGACATATTTTTGTTGAAAGTTTGTAAGTTTTAATTTCCTATACATGGTAAAAATATCCCTTGTGAAGACTTTTATCCATGCTTTTATTATTGCATGCCCTCTTTCAACACAAGATGTTGTGACGTGGTCCAAATGAAGAATGTCCTTGATCTAAGCTCTCACAAATTTTTCCTTGTAACTTAAGTATATATATTTTAGATATTTCTATGTAGTTAGTACCACCAATATTTTAATTTGAGTTCAAACAACTATATATTTGTCTTTCATCTTATTGTAGCATATTGCTTGCCACAACTTCATAAATTTATAAAGTTAATCATTTATCACTGTTTTTTTGTAATATGGCTATAAGATGAAAGAATAAAAAAAACATATACTATAGAAGAGCTTAATTAAAGAATTAGTAATAAAATTACTTTAAAAAATATAAATAAAAGATAGAGAAATAATAAAAATATTTAATATCAATGCTTATTTTTTATAAAAAGGCTTCTACTCACTTAGTAGGGCCATAAATAAGATAGATTAGTAAAAATAATACTATAAGTATCTTTAGATTAAAAAATAATAATTTTTAATAAAACTTATTTAAAAACTCTTAGATTGATATCTTAAAAAGGCCAATTGTGAACCATGGTTGAAACTAAATTCCAAAGTACAAAACCATGAGCTTATGGCAAATAGAAGATTTTTTTGTTGATTGTAGATTTATGAACATAATTGTATCAAATGTCTATTATAAATTTTAGCTTAATCAAATGGTTAAATCAAAGGTTATTAGAATTTAAATAGATTAGGATCTCAAAAATTAGATTTTAAAGATTAATAAGGATTTCTATGATTTTAAGAAATCTACTAATTAGATTGAAATGGTTTTCTTTTGAACTAAGTTTTTAATATTTCTATAGAATTTTAGAATATATAAATGGTGCAAAAAAGAATTATTGATGCGAAAATATTGACAATAAGGTTAAAAAAGGAAGACAATTCACACCTAAGCAGATTAAGAGCTTTTTCTTTCAATTTGAAAGTTTAAATTCTTTTAATTTTTATATATTTATTTTTAATTAATAAATAAAGAATTTTAAAATTTTTAAATAAAGAAAAATGGTTAATTTAATAATTATTGAAGTTTGAAATTTGCTATAGGATTTGATTAGGATTTATTTAAGATTTTTTCAAGATTTTAATAAAATTTGTTAGAATTTGATTAAAATTTATTTAAGATATCTTTAAGATTTTATTAAAATTATTAAGATTTTATTAAAGATTGATTAGCATTTTATTAAGATTTGATTAAGATTGACAAAATTTGATGTATATTTTGTGGCAATCTCTTTAGCAATTTTAGATATAAAAAAAAATTACATAAGCTGACTATTTTTATTAATTCTAACATCAAGCTTTATTCTTTTTTGACTTTGATTTGTGCTTTTGATTGTAGATGTCTCAATATACCACTAGACAACTAATAAGGTAGAGGATTTTTGCAATGACCTTAGAAGCAATACTAGCTTTTAATAATATAATTGTCATATTCTTCTAGTTGATATTCATTCTCCTTGCCACAACATAGGCTGCAATATTTTCAATTGAATCGTAGGAATGGCAAACATTCATAATATCAATATTCTAACCATGATATATTTTTTAATTTTTTTAAAAGATTATTTAAAAGAGAGAGCCCATTCTTATATTTGTTATATTTTTTAACCATTGCTCTTTTATTATAGACTTCTCATTGTGTATGCAAATAAAGTCCATTCTTTTTAATTCTTCATTTGTATGATTATTTTTCTTTATAAATTATTATAATCAAATCACATATCTTTCCGCTTTTATAAAGTCTTCCACTACCTACTAAGCTTCTTCAAAGGTTATATAAGAGACAAAATGTTATTAGGGATATACTCTTTGGAGGTTCATAGAACCTTCTAGAATATTCTAGAAGCTTCTTAATTGATGAAAGTCGATTGAGAAGTTTCCTAATTAGTGGAAGGAGCTCAATAAGCTTCCCAGTTAGTGGAAGGAGCTCAAGTAGCTTTCTAGTTAATAGAAGGAGCTGAAGAAACATCTTAGTTGGTAGAAGTTGCTCAAGAAGCTTCTTAGTTTGATGGAAGTCATTTAAGAAGCATCCTACATAGGAATATATATAGAGGTCAAGGCTGAAGAATTCTTCAGTCTCGACAATATATCTCTTGGAGTTCTATCTCACCTTTTTTGATGTTCTTTGTATACTCATCTGGTTAATTCAAGTTCTTCTTGATTTCTTCTAGAAACCTTGTCTTAATTCAAGTCTCTTATTTTGTATTCTTATATCTTTGATAGCTTGTCAAGACTAACCTTATCTTGAATATTAGAATTGGATCCTTCTTGTTAGACAGTATATTACTTCTCTACTTGAAGGTAGACTAGTGCTTTAGAGGTTGCGAATTATCTTCCTCTAAATTGATATTTTCTTTATCACAATATTAGAGCTTTGTCCTTCTTACAAGAGAGTGGATCACCCCTCTCCTTGAAGGTCTCAAAATATGTTTGAGATTGCGGATTACCCTCTTTTAAATTGATATTGCCTTCAACTCCCAATATCTCCTTCACCTTAGCTTGGATTTTATCAAGCTGTATATGAAAAATATAGCCAAAAAAGTGATCTCTCCAACCCTAATTTCCGATCCTTAATTGCTCTCTGTATGCGCGAGTTATACCCAAAAGAATGACAGTAGGTCTAAAATCGACACCTTAACTTTGAGTGCCTATAACTTCTTCATAAAAAGTATAAATCACACAAAATTTGCACCTAAATCAGATCCAAAAACCTAAACCTTATGATCCTAGCCTCTGATGTTTGACCCCCTTTCAAAAACAAACCCTAATCCCTAATAAATCCTTGGGCAGCCTCCTTGAAGCCCATTGGGCATGATTTTTGGCCAATTAGAATAGAGATTTCTATCATCCACCTCTTTTCATCCACATAGATGGCCAAACTACCCTTTTTATACTAAAAATCCTTTTCTAACCCTTCTTCTTATAAGATTTACATACTTGGTACTTTAAGCACCAAATAAAAGAAATAAACTAAAATTTTAAAGATCACCAATGTTTAATAAAGGTGACTTAAGATATATATAAGTTATTATCAATATAAAATCAACCTCAAAATCACTACTAAAAAAAATTTAAGGTTGTATAAACCTTAATAATACTCCTTTTAATAGATCATTTTAAAATTAGTAACCTAACCACATCCTATAACGAATAAAAGTCCACTGATATGGCTTTCATTTAGCTATGTAGTAAATTGTATATTAAATATACATATATAATTTTTTTATATAGTAGCCAAACCACAATACAACAACGCCATTATAAGTGTTCTTACTATTTTATCTGTTAGGACTGCGGAAATTAAAGGGATTGTTACAAAATTTTATAACAATTCAATATTCGGAGTGCCACAATCTAGACTGCATCCACTTCCAACTTCTATGCTTGAAGATGCAGTACTACCTATGCTACAACAAGAAAATCTACTTGTTCAATAATATAAGAAGCCTTGAATTAGTCTTCTGGAGAAATATGATGGTACATATTCAAAGTTCTGAAGGTTTGTCAATCAAATTCAATTGATAACAGTTCTACAATCTAATACTTATTCAACAAAAGAATCACGAGTTGGATTAGTTGGTATCTTGCTTATGGGGCAAGCACTATCATAGTTTGCTCCCTTGTTTGAAAAAAGATCACTAATTTTGAGTAACTTTGAAATTTTCATAGAAGCATTTGCGAAAGTATTTGGAGAACATAATAAGGCTTGTTGGGCAATAGCTAAGATCTGAGCATTGCATCAAGGGGCACACTTTATATTAATCTATGCATCCAATTTTAAATAATTAGCATGCGATATCAACTAGGATGAAGAAGCTCTAATAAACCAATTTTATTGAAAATTAAGAGATGATGTGAAGGATTTGTTATTGTTGCTTCCAGATCCACAATCACTTAATGAAGCCATTAGCCAAGTTGTAAAATGTGACAATTGATTATTTCAACTTCAACAAGATGAATATTCACGGGCTTCAACAAGACAATACGCAATCCGACATATCCTTGCTACATCAACAAGTATTTTGAATTCACACTTAGAAATAAAAGATATACAACTTGATGTAATATGATTTAAACCTCTTAGTGTACAAGAAAGATAGTATCAGATAGAAAAAGATCTATGCTTGTATTGTGACGAGAAAGGCTATAAGGTTGGTAATTGTCCAAAGAAACTAAATCGATACATAATTAAAACCAAGAGTGCAATTGCTTAAGAAAATAATAATGTTCAGCTACAATAGAGACCGTGCGGCTGAACAATCCAACATTACAAAACTATTTAGGTTCCTCTCTTTTTGCTCAACTTGCTCATTGTTATACAATCTCTTTATACTTTGGCCCTCAAAAGCTTCAGACAATTGTTTTATTAGATTTGGGATCATCTGCTTATTTTATAGATGAGACATTCACCAAGCTTCACAAAATTCCTCTAGTATAGAAACCCAAACCTATTCATATAGAGATAATAGATAGACAACCTTTATCTTTTGGTAGTATCACTTATAAAACCACACCTATAGAAATGTCATTCAAAGATCATAGAAGCTAGATTGTATTCAACATTATTAGGACTCTTTCAAATCCTATTATTCTTGGACTATCTTGGTTGAAAAAGCATAATTCATATATACATTGGAGATTACAAAGAGTAACAATTCTGATAGAAATCTTTGCAAAAAAAATTTGTAAAAAGCTACGATTTGGTAAACCTTTATTTGTTGGAGCAAGAGCTTTCATAAGATTGACCAAAGAAGGTATACCATTTGTTATTTATGTGACTCCAATTAAAGAAGATATGACTTCATTGGCAAGTATTCCAGAGCAATATAACAAATTTCAAGATATTTTTTAGAAAAAGAATGCTGATATATTGCTGAAGCACCGATCCTATGATTGTACCAAAGATCTTCAGGAAGAAATGCAACCACCTTTTGGTCTAATCTATAATCTTTTTCAAAATGAGCTTTTAGTATTGAAAGATTTTTTTGATAAAAATCTTGCAAAGAATTTCATCAGACATTTAAAGTCTCCAGCAGGTGCACCTATACTTTTTTTAAAGAAGAAAGATGGTTCTTTACATATATATATATTGATTATCAAGGATTGAATAAAATAGTGATGAAGAATCGTTATTCACTACTATTAATTTTAGGACTCTTGGAACAACTCGGCCAAGCCAAGATCTATACTAAGATAGATCTTTGTAGAGTATATAACATGGTATGGATCAAAGAAGAAGATTAATGAAAGACCGCATTTTGGACAAGATATGGATATTTTGAAAATATTGTCATGCCCTCTAGACTAACAAATGTATCCGCTATCTTTTAGCATTTAATAAATGATATCTTTTGAGAGTATTTACACAAGTTTGTAATGATCTATGTTGATGACATCTTGATCTACTTGAAAGATTTAGAGGAATATGAGGGATATATTAAGTTGATATTACAAAAGCTATGAGATACTTGTTTGTATGTCAAATCAGAGAAATATATATTTCACCAATCTAAGATGGAATTTTTGGGATACATCATATCTATTGAGGATTTGACAATAGATCCTAAGAAAGTAGAAGTGGTTATGCAATGGGCCATTCTAAAGATCATGAGGGATGTACAATGTTTTCTTGGATTTACTAACTTCTATCGGATCTTCATCAAAAATTACTCTCAAATTATTGCCCCTCTTATTCGATTGATATGTAACGATAAGTTAGAATGGGGGCTTCAAGTGGAGAAGGCATTCCAAGACCTCAAGATGGCATTTATTATAGCTACAATATTAGTGCATTCATACTTTACAAAGGCATTCTACTTGAAGACAGATACTTTAGATTTTGCACTAGAGGCCATATTTTTACAAATGGATATAAACAACAAGCTCCATGCTATTACATTTTATTTTTGAAAGTTCTTTATTGTCAAAATTAATTATGAAATCCATAATAAAGATCTTCTTGTTATTGTAGATTTTTTTCAAGAATGGCATCATTTTCTTGAAAGAACAATACATCCTCTGATTGTATATAGAAATCACAAGAACTTAGATTATTTTATATCAGCTCAGATTTTTAATCGCTGCGAAGCTTGATAGAATATGTCGCTATCTTGATTTAATTTTGTCATCACTTATCGCCCTAGAAAGCAACAAGGATTATGTGATGCTTTATTGAGGAGATCATATCTTATGCCAACGATAGAGGAGGTAGAGTTTGATCAATAATATACAACTTTGTTAAAATCGGAGCAATTTTGCCTTTGCGCTACTATTACATCAATATCTATCGATTTTAGTTTCCTCAATGAGATTTGTGTTGCAACTACTAATGATGCTTTGATCCTTGATGTCAAGCATTGCTTAAAAAAAAATATTGATAAGTTCAAATTTGAAGAAGACCTACTATATTTTGAAGAATATTTATATATCCTAGAAAGACCAATATAACTACGTATTTTTCAATCTTATCATGACTTTCTTGCTGCGGATCACTTTTGATTTAATAAGACCTTGGAACTTATTTCCTAAGATTTTTAGTAGCCTTAAATGTGAAAGGCAGTGAAGGCCTTTGTGCTCTCTTGCGACATCTGTTCAAGGTCCAAAAATCCTTGACATTGTTTTTATGGACTTTTTTAGCCCTTACCTATTCCAAGATGGTCATGGTCCTTTATCTTGATGGATTTCATCACACATCTACCGCCATCCAATTCATTAGACATTATCTTTGTAGTGGTTGATCGATTCACAAAGATGGCTCATTTCATCTTTTGCAAAAAGACTACATATAGTAAAGAAATGGCAAGGCTCTTTCTTAATAATAAATATCAATATTATGGCCTACCAAATGATATCATATTGAATTGAGGACCTCAGTTCATATCTAAGTTTTAAAAATATCTTTTTGAAATATTGAAGGTGGATATTAAATTTTCTTTGGCTTTCCATTCTCAAATTGACAACCAAATAGAACAAGTTAATCAAGTTTTGGAGTAGTATTTATGATGCAACATTAACTATCAATAAGACAATTGGATCTCGTATTTATCATTAGCGGAATTTGCATATAATAATACTATTCATGCTTCAACTCAACAAATATTATTTTATTCTAACTATAGATATCATCCAAAGCTTGATTTATAGAATACGTCAAAGAACAATAATCCAACGACTAAAGGATTTGCAAAACAACTATTACAATACCACACAACCTTGAAGGTTCAATTACAAGCAGCTCAAGATGCTTATAAGACATCTGCAGATAAATTTAGGAATCAATTGTCTACTTTTCATATTAGAGATAAGATATGGCTTCTTTGACAAAATATCAAGACTAAGCGGCCATGCAATAAATTGGACTATCAGAGGTTGGGACCATTTTCTATCTAAAAGTAAATCAATCCAATGGCATATAATTTAGAATTAACATCTACTATGAAGGTACATCCAATTTTTTATGTTTCTCTTTTAAAACCTTATAGAAAGTCGCATATTCTAAAAAAGATACAAAAATTGCTGCCAAATATCAAAAATAAAGACCATGAAGAATATAAGATTAAAAAGGTACTTGATTTATGACAAAGGTGGAGCAAATTAAAATATCTTATTCACTAGCGAGACTATGACATTAATGAGTGCACATGAGAATCAGCTGCAAATCTCGCCAATGCACCTCAAAAGATATAGGAATTTCATCAATTCTATCTCCACAAATCCAAACATATTTGATGATAATTTCTTAGTGAAGATTGGATTCAAGGAATATTCATAAAAAAGGGAAGATTTAAACTGAAGCCTTCATTTGTATATATTCATTTGTTCCAAGATAGAATAAAGTGGTAGAAATAAATTAGTCACTATATCAAATCTTCAAGCTTTTAGAGAACAAGACACAAAAGATTTGTTTGCCATGCAAGCTTCAAATAAACCAGTATAATTTTCACAGCCTTCAATTGAGTAAGGTAAGGACAATATATTTCAATGCCAAGTACGACCTTAGTTGGAGCCATTAAGAATAAGATCCAACCATATAAATCTTGATTCTAATGTTTGAGCTTTAGTGATATTGTTGGAAGTTGAAAAGATGAATCTTTTTAGTCTTGAGATCTTATTTGGATGATGTTTTGAAAGCCGCCATGAAGATTAGATCCTTGGGTGGGATTTTTCAACAATGAAGGTAGTAGCTCAAGGCCATAGGTGATTTCTTCAAGGATCCATTGCTCAAGAACAAAGAATAGAATACATTGCTCAAAAATGAAGAATAGAATATATAGCTTCACTAATGCAGCGTAATTTTGATTTCTTACATATGTAATAAATTCGAACTTTTTTTGAGATACATTGCTAGAAAAGGGGATAATGTTAAGGACATATACTTTGGAGATTCACAAAACCTTCTAGAATATTTTAGAAGCTTCTTAATTAGTGAAAGTCAGTTGAGAAGTTTCTTAATTAGTGGAAGGAGCTCAAGTAGCTTCTTAGTTAATAGAAAGAGCTCAAGAAGCATTCCAATTGGTAGAAGTTGCTCAAGAAGCTTTTTAATTTGATCGAAGTCATTCAAGAAGCATCCTAGACATGAATATATATACAGGTCAAGGCTGAAGAGTTCTTCAATCTCGACAACGCATCTCTTGGAGTTCTAGCTTACCTTTCTTGGTGTTGTTTGTATACTCATCTTGTTAATTCAAGTTCTTGTTGGTTTCTTCTAGAAACCTTGTTTTAGTTCAAGTCTTTTGTTTTATATTCTTATGTCCTTAACAAATGTATAGTTTCTAACATCATTATGCTATAAGAATATAGAATCTTCATTTAACACCTTCGAAGCAAATTGATAGTAAGAAATAAAAGCCCATTCTCATTGTTTCCTATCTTATTAAATGAAGATAACTAAAAATGCCAAATACAAACTTACAAGTTAATTTGATATGTATGCAAAATCTTTAATCTAGCACAAATTTGCAATTGTAGATGATATTCTAGAATACATTGGTAGATGGAGACAACAATCCAAATTATAGAAATTGTACAGATTATAATCAATAGATGATATTGGTGTACAACATCCAATACCAACAAATGATATTGATGTATAAAATCTAACAAATGATATTGGTATACAAAATCTAGCACTAATAGACGATATTAGCAATGATAATTGGAAGTGAAAGTAGTGTAGATAGAGGTGATAGTTTAGCAAGTTGTATTTGATGGAAAAAAAATATTTTTTGTACTTTCATATATAAAGGCTATTAATATTGGAAGAGGTAGGAGGATGATGTCTTGTTAATATATGGATGATGTCTTTTTATCACATTCTATATAAAATCATTCTTTTAAATCTATATGGTCTATAAATAAAGTCCTCAAAATAAAGACCATATTATGCATAGTTTTAAAAAATCTAAACAAAACTTTATTAACAAAAAAGTCTTATTGTTAAAAAAAACTCTTTTCTATAGTCTTATGATTTTGAGTTTAAAATTAATTTTAAATATAATATCTTTAAGATACTATAAGAATTTGTATTAAAAAAAAATTTAAATTTTTTATCATTCATTCAACACAATAGAAGGATATCTTAGAATTGGTTTACAATCTCTAAATATTTATAATTATTTTTTTGTGCTATATTAGCCAAATAAACCATGAGTCTTAATATGCTTTAAATCAAAATCAAATATTATTTTATTAAAATAATAGTCTTAGTTTGATTTATTTATCTATTTAGTTATTTCACAAATTAAAGTTTTAAGACCAAAAATAAAAGGATGGAAAGATTTTCAAACAAAATTAACTATAACAAGTTGATACTATTTTATAAGATAAATCTTTGTCACATTCTTACTAATTAAAATCTAGTTGTTTTATCCAATAGAAAATAAATTTTTTAGTCAAAAATTTCAAAATAAATTTGTAACAAATTTTAATAAAAATAATCAAATTTAATCAATCTTCTATCAAATTTTATATTAGATATTTTATTATTAATTTAATAAATCCTTATAGACAAAGTGATTAGGCTTATTATTGTTATTTTTTAAAATTATCTTTAATAAAGAATATAATATAATTAAATATAGCTTTTTATTTAATATTATATATATTTTGATATTTTTTATTGAATTCACTCAAATAATTAATTTTATTATTTACCATATTATAGAATATATAAAGATGAATTAAATCTTATTTAAGACTTTAAAATTAGAATAATATATTAAAAAAAATTATTCAATTATTTTATATATAATTCTAATTATAAAAGAGATTTTAAGCATTAAAATTTTATAGAATATATAATTAAAAAATAAAAGATATTTAATTATTTTTTAAAATAGAGATAATAATTAATCTTGGAATATTATCAAGGACACAAGAATACAGAGTAAGAGGTTTGAATCAGAGCAAGGTTTTAAAAAGAAACCAACAAGAACTTGAATTAACCAGATGAGTACACAAACAACACTAAAAAACGTGAGCTAAAACTCTCAAAGATACATTGTTGAGACTGAAGAATTCTTTAGCCTCGACTCCTATATATATTCATGTCTAGGATGCTTCTTGAGTGACTTCCATCAAACTAAGAAGCTTCTCGAGCAGCTTCTACTAACTAAAAAGCTTTTTGAGCTCCTCCTACTAACTATGAAGCTTCTCGAGCTACTTTCACCAACTAGAAAGCTTTTTAATTTACTTTTACTAACTCAAGAAGCTCTAAAATGTTCTAGAAGGTTCTATAAATCTTCAAAATATATATTCTTAACAACACCCCTTTTTTTAGCGACGAGTTCTAAAAAAAGCTTATATCTTTTAAAATCTTTTTATATATATAAAAAATCAAAGATACGCTTTACTAATGAAGCTATATATTTTGATCTCCATTCTTGGGCAATAGGTTCTATTAGTCTTTGAAGAAATTACCTATAGTCTTGAGCTAGTACCTCAGTTGTTGAAACATCCTATCTAATGATTTGATTTTCATTGCGGCCTTTAAAACATCTTCTAAATAAAATCTCAAATTTAAAAAGATTTACCTTTCCAAGTTCAAGCAATATCACTAAAACTTGGACATTAGAATTAAGACTTGCGTGATTGTACCTTACTCCTAATGGCTCCAACCAAGGTTGTACTTGGCATTGAAATGTATCGTCCTCACTTTGCTTAATTAAAGGCTGTGAAAATTACATTGGTTTGTTTGAAGCTTACGTAACAAGTAAATCTTCTGAATCTTTTTCCTTTAATGCTTAAAGATTTGACATAGTAACTGATTTATTTCTACTACTCTATTCTATTTTGGAATGAATAACTTCATAGTGATGAAGGCTTTAGTTTAACTCTCTTTTTTTTATAAATACTCATTGAATCCAATCTTCACTAAAAAGTTATTATTGAATATGCTTGAGTTTGTGGGAATAGAGCCAATAAAAGTTTTATACCTTTTTAAGCGCATTGGCAAGATTTTTGGCTCATTTTTATGTGTGCTTATTAATATCATAAGCCCACCAACGAATAAGATATTCTAATTTGTCCCACCTTTATCATGAATCAAGTACCTTTTCAACCTCATATTCTTTATGGTCTTTGATTTTAATACTAAGCAACGATTGTTGTATTCTTTCCAGAATATGTAATTCTCAAAAGGTTCTAAAAGAGAGACATGAAAAATTAGATGTACCTTCATAGAAATTGGTAATTCCAAGCAATATGCCATTGGATTAATTTTCTTCTAAATAGAAAATGGTCCTAGTCTCCAATAATCCAACTTATTGCATAGTTGCTTGGTCTTGATGTTCCATTGAAGAAGCCATACCTTATCTCTAATATGAAAAGTAGGCAGTTGATTTTTAAATTTATCTGAAGATACCTTGTAAGCATCTTGAGTTGCTTCTAATTGAAGCTTCAAGGTTGTTTGATATTACAATAAATGCTTTACAAATCCTTCAACTATTAGATTATTATTCTTTGGCATATTCTATAGATCAAGTTTTGAATGATATCCATAGTTAAAAGAAAATAATATTTTTTGAATTGAGACATGAACAATATTATTATATATAAACTTTGCTAATGGTATATACAATATCCAATTGTCTTATTGATAGTTAATATTGCATTATAAATATTACTCCAAAACTTAGTTAATGTATTCAATTTGGCCATCAATTATAAAGTGGAAAGCCGAAAAAAAATTAATGTCCACATTTAGTATTTCAAAAAGACATTTTTAAAACCTAGATATGAATTGGAGTCTTTGATTGGATACAATATCATCCAATAGGCCATGATATTGATCTATATTGTCAAGAAAGAGCCTTGTCATTTCTTCACTAGACGCAATCTTTTTGTAAGGAATAAAATGAGCCATCTTTGTGAGTCAATCAACTATTACAAGGATGATATCCAATGAATTGGATGACCATAGATTTATGATGAAATCTATTGAGATAGAAGACCATGACTGTTTTAGAATATGCAAGAGTTGTAAGAGTCTATACGGGCGATGTCAAGGATTTTTGGACCTTGAACAAATGTTGCAAGAGAGTACAAAGTCCTTCACGGCCTTTTATATTTGAAGCCACTAAAAATCTTAAAAATAATAAGTTCCAAAGTCTTGTTAAATCCAAAGTAATCCATAGCTAAAAAATCATGGCGAGATTAAAGAACGCACACTCATTTTGGTCCTTCTAGGATATTCAAATGTTCTTCCATGTAGAAGAGGTCTTCTTCAAGTTTGAATTTGTCAGTATTTTCTATCAAGCGACACTTGACATCAAGGGTCAAAGCATTATTAGTGGTTGCGGTATGCACTTCATTGAGGAAATTAGAATCAATAGGTGCCGATGTAATAGTAGCGTAAAGCCAAAATTATTCCAATTTTAACAAAGTTGCATATTATTGATCAAACATTGCCTCCCCTATCTTTGATATAAGATATGATCTTCTCAATAAAGCATCAGACAATCCTTGTTGCTTTTTAAGTGAGTATGTGATAACAAAGTTAAATTGAAATATTAATATATTCTATTGAGCTTAGCTGCAATTAAGAACCCAAGCTGACATAAAATATTCCAAATTCTTATGATTTGTATATATAATCACAAGAAGCATTGCTCCTTTAAGAAAATGATGCCATTCTTGAAAAGAATCCATAATAGCAAAAAAATTCTTATTGTGGATTTCATAATTAATTTTAGCAACAGAGAATTTTTGAGAATAAAATACAATAAGATGGAGTTTATTATTTATACCCATTTGTGAAAGTACAATCCTTAGTACAAGATCCAAAGCATTAATTTCCATATAGAATGCCTTTATAAAGTCTAGATGTACCAAAATTGAGGTTGTAATAAATGCCATCTTGAAATCTTGAAATGCCTTCTCAACTTGACGCTCCCATTCTAACTTGTCCTTACATGTTAATTGAATAAGAGAGGCGGTAATTTGAGAGTAATTTTTAATAAAGATCTAATAGAAGTTAACAAATTCAAAAAAACATTGTATATCTCTTATAGTCTTCAGAATGGTCCATTGCATAACCGTCTCTATTTTTTTGGGATCTATCATCAAATCCTCAATAGATATAATGTATCCCAAAAATTCCATCTTAAATTGATGAAATATGCATTTTTCTAGTTTGGCATATAAACTTGCATCTCGCAGCTTTTATAATACGAATTTGACATACTCCTCATATTCTTTCAATTTTTTTAAGTAGATCAAGATATCATCAAGATAAATCAATATGAATTTGTCTAGATACTCTCAAAAGATGTCATTCATTAATTGCTGAAAGATAGCAAATATATTTGTTTGTCCAAAGGACATGACATAATATTCAAAATGTCCATATCTTATCCAAAATGTGGTCTTCTATTCATCTTCCTTCTTAATCCGTACCACATTGTATGCTTTATGAAGATCTATCTTAGTATAAATCTTGGCTTAGTCATGTTGTTCCAAAAATCTTGAGATTAATGGTAGTGGATAATGATTCTTCATCTCTATCTTATTTAATTTTTAATAATCAATGCACATATGTAAGAAACCATTCTTCTTCTTCATAAAAAGTATAGGTGCACCTCTTAGAGATTTTGAATGCCTAATGAAGTTCTTTGCAAGATTTTCATTAATATAATCCTTCAAAGGCAAAATCTCATTATGAAAAAGATTATAGATTGGACCAAAAAAAAGGTTGCATTCTTTCCTTAAGATCTATAGCACAATTGTATGGTTGGTGCTTTGGTCATATATCAGTATTTTTCTTCTAAAAAATATCTTGAAATTTGCTATATTGCTCTAGAATACTTGCCCATGAAGTCATATCTTTTTTAATTGGAATTGCATAAATAACAAACGGTATACCTTCTTTGGCCAATTTTATAAAAGCCTTTGCTCCAACAAATAAAGGCTTACTAATTCGTGACTTTTTATAAATTTTTTTATAGGAATTTTGATCAAAAATATTATTCTTCATGACCTCCAATCTATAAATGGATTATACTTTTTCAACCAAGATAGCCCAAGAATAACAAGATTTGAAGGAATCCTAATGAAGTTGAACATAATTTGGCTTCTATGATCTTTAAACAATACTTCTATAGGCATGATTTTATAGATGATATTATCAGAGGATAAGAGTTATCCATTTATTACCTCTATATGAATAGATTTGGATTTTTGTATTAGAGGAATTTTATGAAGCTTAGTTAATGCCTCATCTACAAAAGAAGCGGACGCTGTTGAATTCAACAAGATGGTCATCTGAAGCTTTTGAGGGCCAAAATACAAAGAAATTATAAAACAATGAGCATATTGAGCTAAAAGAGAGGAACTTGAATAATTTTGTAATATTGGATTATCCAACTGTATGGTCCCTACTATGGTTGAACATCGTCATTTTCCTGAACAATTGCACTCTTGATTTTGATAATGTGTCAATTTTATTTTTTTAAATATTTTCCAATCTTATGGTCTTCTTTGCCACAATATAGGCATAGACCTTCTTCCGTCCGATGCTTCTTTTCTTATAGACTAAAAGATTTAAAACGTACTGCATCAAGTTGAATGTCTTCTACTTGTAAGTATAAATTTAGAATGCTTGTCAATGTAGTAGGAGTATATTGAATTACGTGTTGTCTTGCTAAAGCCCATGAACGTTGATCTTGATGTTATTGAAATAATCAATTGTCATATTTTATAGCTTGGCTAATGGATTCATTAAGCAATTGTGGATTTGAAAGTGACAATAACAAATCCTCTATATCATCTTTTAGTTCCCAATAGAATTGGCTCATTAGGGCTTCTTCATCTGAATTGATGTTGTATGCTAATTGCTTAAAATTAGATACATAGACTGATGCACAATATGCCTCTTGATATAATACTTACATCTTAATTGTTGTCCAACAAGCCTTATCATATTCTCTAAATGCTTCCATGAAAATTTCAAAGTTACTCAAAATTGGTGATTTTTTTTTAAATAAGGGAACAAACCATAATAATGCTTGCCCCATAAACAAGATGCCAACCAATCCAACTCTTGATTCTTCTGTCAAATAAGTATCAAGTTGTAGGACAATTATTAATTAAATTTGGTAGATAAATCCTTGAAATTTTAAATGCGTACCATCATATTTCTCCAAAAGATTAACTCAAGGCTCCTTACATTGTTGAATAGATAGGTTTTCTTGGCGTAGCATAAGTAGTATTGCCTCTTTAAGCCTAAAAGTTGGAGGTGGATGCAGTCTAGATTAAGGCACTCCAGATATTGAGTTGTTACAGAGTTTTGTAATAATCCCTTTAATCTCCACAGTCTTAGTATATAAAGTAATAAGAGCACTTATAATGGCGTCTAACTTAGACTTGAAAGATTTAGTCATATTAATGTCTTGACCTCCAACCATTCTAATAGAAAAAAAAAAAAAAAAAAAAAAAAAAAAAAAATCTATAAGAGGACAATATCAATTTAAAAGAGGGTAATTTGCAACCTTTAAAATGCTTTAAGACTTTTAAGGAGAGAAATAACCCACTCTCTCACAAGAAGGACAAAGCTCTAATATTTTGATCAAAAAAATATCAGTTTAGAGGAAGGTAATCCACAACCTCTAAAGAATTGGTATATCTTTAAGTAGAGAGGTAATCCACTCTCTAATAAGAAGGATTCAACTTTGATTTTGAAGATGAGGTCAGTTTCAACAAATTGTCAAAAATACAAGAATATAGAGCAAGAGGCTTGAACTAAGAAAAGATTTCAAGAAGAAACCAACAAGAACTTGAATTAACAAGATGAATATATAAACAATACCAAAAAAGGTGAGCTAGAACTCTGAGAGATACATTGTTGAGATTGAAGAACTTTTCAGCCTTGATTCCTATACATAATCCTATCTAGGACTCTTCTTGAACAACTTCCATCAAATTAAGAAGCTTCTTGAGCAGCTTCTACCAATTGGGAAGCTTCTCGAGCTACTTTCACCAACTAGAAAGCTTCTCAACTGACTTTCACTAATTCAAGAAGCTCTAGAATGTTCTAGAAGGTTCTATAAATTTCCAAAGTATATGTCCCTAACAAATATAGTCAATACTTATATGTTCAAATAAGCCTTTTTCATATCAATTAAATTGACTAGTTTTTAATTTAATCTATTATCTAATGTAATTAGAATCTAAATTATTATAACAAAATTTATAGGATTTTAAAAATAAGACATCTTATATTTAGTAGATATTTTTTTAAAAAAAATAAGAGGGAAGGGAATTTAAATTAGTAGCTTATTATAAATATGAAGCAACTCTCCCACTTATGATTGTATGTGAGGTTATTCATCTAAGTTAATTTATATTAAGTAAGAAAAAAATAGAATTCTTTGTTAATATTAAAATAAATATAATGCTATTAAATTTAGTAATTTTTTATAAAATTATCTCTATAAATTTTTATTTTTTAAAAAAACAAATTAATTATCTTATAATCTAAATATATATAAGTAGATTAAAAAGAATAAATATTATTCTACCATTTGGTGGAAAGAAATAAGGTTGGAGTTCTAGTAAATAAATATACAACAAATTTTAGAATAAAGAGAGAAAAAAATTTAAAAATTTAAAAATAAAAAACTCTAACTTATGTAATATAAGACAATGATTGTGAATATATAATACAATAAAGCAATACAAGTTGTAAATACAAACATACAACTAATCGAGTATTATTCAAATTACATATTGATATTAAAAGAATATAATTTGTATAACTTTTATAAATATTAATTATCTTAGAGATCTGAAACATGGTTCTTTAATATCTCAAAATCTCTTATTTACAACTCTCCAAGCCTTAGAGATATGGCATATTTGACCATCAAATACCAAAAAAATTACCTTTGTTACTAGACTTTGGCTATTGTTTTGAGATAAGAATCTTTGTTGTTAGATAAACAACAAGGTTTTAAAAATCCAAGTATGATCTCCAATAAAACTTTGGTACAAAATCTAGCTCAAAATGCTAGATTATAAAAAAATGTGTGACATTTATTCAAAAAAGATTGGTACAAAATAAAGAATATCAAACTAGTTAAAATATGCAAAAAGTTATAGAATACCTGAGACAAAATCTCATTCTTTTTCCTAGCAGCATCTCGTTTCATCAACACTTAATCCACCTCTAAGCAAATAGACAACTGGTACTTACACTCTAACTTTAGTCCTTTCTATCTCTATCTTTGGCAGTGACCAGAGATCTGCAGATCTGTTCACTTCCTCTTCCCTGCAATAGAAGTTCCTTCAATTTGTGTCGGAAGGAAGAAAGAAAGAAAGAAAAAGCAAACAGGACGCATCACGTCCACTACCCTTTATCTCAGGCGCTCACATGAACAAACTCTTGCAAATCTGTGAACAATACTATTATGCGAGAGCATTGGTACTAACACAATCAAGTCAATGTTGCAACAAAGTAGAAAACCGAGGCAAGTCACACGAAATCGAATTGGAAAGAATCTGAAATCCCGGAGAGATCATGGGGGCAAGCCATTGAGCTGCAGTAACAGCAAGCTGGCGAGCTAGAACCCATGAGTATCAGATTACCCCCCCACTCACGTCTTCGGATATGTGATTGCAGCTAGAAGTTAGAGTAGTCTTCAAAATTTTTCAGTATCTGAAAAGTGAACACGATTGAAAGCTGTTCAGCGAGGGTGATATTCATTACAGGATGTGGTCATAAGAACTTAGTTTATGAAATTTGACAGACAAAAGAGGCTTTACACAGATTAACGCTGGTTCATGGGCGTTCATACCCACTGATGTAGCTGCATATTTCTTACTACAATACCAAGCAAACAAATATCTTGCGGTGCGTTCGATGCAAAAGTCATGAGCTTGCATGAATCCATGACACCGCGAGTGGGCAGAGCCTCTACACGTCTCCTCAGGCATATGCCTGGCGCCTCACATCTCCTTACATCTCCGCTTGGGTGACTGACGAGCGCTACCAAGTTCAAACGAAAGCAGAATTCGCAGGGTTTTACAAACACAGAAAGAGGGCGCACCAAATCTTGTAGCGCAGATACTAAAGAAGGTCATTAGCTGCCTAAGACCTAAAATCGTGAACAGTAATTGACTGTATTGCAAACTGAGTTCATAAGTCGGTGGTACTCCTCACAATAAAGCTTGTGAATTGACAAGAGCCAGCTGCAAGGCAAAATCCTCCGCTCGTAGAGTCAACTATTGAGATCAACAGCAATTCAAATTGTAAAGCATGTTGTTAAGTACCCAAATCTGAATTTCTGTGGTAGTGCATAAGCTATCCTTTCAAGCATGAAGGCGCCAATTGGAATTAATCAACTAGAATGAATAAATACAATGATGGACACGAGATTAGAATGTTTTTCGTACATCATTATGCTGAAACTAATTCTGAGCTGTCCGATCCATAAGTTTTGAAGAGATAAGCAATAATGTCTTTGGATTCCGGCATGCTAATGCCTGTGTTTGGGTCCACCAAATAAGGTACCTGCGAAAGGATCCAAACCGTCACACAATGTATAGTAAGCTTGATTAGAAAGTGAACAACACAGTCCTTGTGAAAATTAAAGAGAAACTAGGAGCTTATCAAGGATTGAAGCGTACAATCAAAAGACAGCAAGTGGTGGGCATGTGACCTACTTGAGTGGAACCTGCCAATCCGAGGAGAGCAGGCCGTTCTGAAGAACCCTTTCCTGCATTTCGGAGGATATAAGGCAACTCCAGTTCGCAGAGAGCTTCCCGGACTAGGCGTGCAAACTAGTCAATCACCACAAAAATAATGAGATTTGAGCAGCCGAAATTTTGAGGAGAATAAGTTATACATGAGCTGAGCAATTCAGCCTATCCAATTCTAATCCAAGTGTAAAAATTATTTTCCATTCCTCAAGAAATACATGTTGGTTATGAGGCCATAGAAAATTTTAAAGCTCTTACTAGCTCTGAGCCTTGAACTCCTTCATAACTTTATGCAGTTGTGCACGGCTACACCATGGGACTGGAAATTTCAGAACATTTTACAAAAACATATCTTGTTGGGTGTCAAATTAGCCATGTCACCATTGAAGGTCACATACCTGATTATTTTCGTACGAGTAAAGCTCGAGCATCTTTGCAGGAGGCTGCGCTGACGCCCGATGAAAGAGTTGCATTCCTCGACCAGCTCTGACTAACGTTGGCACCCACCCCGTCACAAGCGTGCTGTATAAAAAGAGGTCAACAATTAAATCCTCAACAAGGGATGGAAGTAATCAAGATGACATGATGTTAGATCAGCAGATATGGAAGGAATAAGACTTGAGTATAGAAGTATCACCTTTCTAGTAATCCAGGTGTTGGCTGTCCGCCTGCTCCATATTCTTTGAAGAGATACTGTACTATGTCCGCTGCAGTACATCAGACAAAATTATGTAACCCAAATATGAAACAATGCCTGACAAGAGCCTCTATAAAGGTGCAGAAAGCAACGACATTAAGTAACAGTTGAAAGCTCACAGCTCTCGTAAAGAGAAACTCCAGTATTTGGATCCAAGAAGAAGGGAAACCTGCACAAAAAGAAAAGTTTTGGAATCAAATAAGTAGAGACGAGATTATGAAATAGTAAGTGTCAAGAACAGCAATAGGAAGTTTGACGCACTGATCTTTGCCGCCTGTGGCACGCACGAACTCCCGATGCCTCAGGGACCCTTTAGGACAGGGAAAGACCTGTACCAAGAGGTTCACATTAATGCTCAATTATAATTCCAAAATCGGAATTAAAGAAAAGTACAATTAACTAAAACTTTGTTCTCATTTAAAGAATGGGTGTACTGATGTCAGAAAAAAATTCTGAAATACCTCTACAGTCAGGTCAAGCTCAGTGAGAGCTTCTCTCACACGGCGACAAAACGGGCACGCCTCTGCACAGAAATCGCATTGATTACATCAGTTAGGTGGATGCTCTGCATTATTGACTTAAAGAACAAGCGCAGATGTTGTCTACCGCGACATGCAACCCATTTTCAGATTATTATTCGACAAACGTAGCATAACGGCAGCAATCAAATGAGATTAAGAAATTTTTTGTAAAGAGGATGTGGAGAATCACTGTTATAAGTTATTTGTAATCGTAAAAGTTTTACCAAATTCATAAAGCTGTAGGCGCTTAGGGGGTTGCCCAGATGCAGTGCGTGCTGCTGCAGCCTCTGGAATAACCTGCGACCCCCATGGTAACCTTGCCATACTCGCTACTCCTGTAGTTGCTGTCTAATAAACACGGCCAGTTGTTTACAGGAACAGTTACCAGTAGATTTCACCAAATTTACGGAAATTAAGCGAACTGAAAATGAACCTGAACCTGAACATGTTTTCCAGTTTACTACGTCCTTGAAATAAAGGAAAGCCGAAGTAGATCATTCATACAGACGATACAAGACTAGAAACTCGTACAAGGAAGAGAGAAAGGATGTGACTAAAAAGTTATAAGCAAGCGATCCCGTAAGAATTTCAGACGCTCTAAACATACACATTCCTAACTTACTGAAGGTTCAATGGCGTATTGAGCACCTCAAGAAAGGTGTTTCGTGGTGCAGAGGGATCCCCACCCTACAGTCATGAACATCCGAGTCAAGTATGGTAAAATGAAAGGCTTCACAAGATGATCATCCACTGGCAACCCCAACTATCAAATTATATATGTAATATTGACGATTAAGTTTGTGAATCTTGAACCCCTTCTTAAAAGCGCCCAGGTCAGGACCTCCCTAGGCTAATCTCTTCAAGCAGGGTATCAAATGACGGAAAATTGCAAGTGACTAGCAAAGTTGGCCATCAGCAATTCCCCATGTTTCGGAGGGTTTCAAACAAGGGGACACAGATGGGCTTGACTGACTTGACACCAGATATTACTTATTAATTGCCAACTTTGACGTCGTTTAAGATTACTTCTTGGGTTCTATAACACATTTCTAGCATAAAACCCAGAGCTTACCCCAAGGAACTTGAGCAAGGGGCAGAGAAACGTCAAGAAACTGCTGCCACCGCTGCTGGATTTGGGAGCTAAATCGCTTACTTCCTTGTCTTTAGCAACCTGTAGAACTCCATTTTCGCTACCCTCATCGGAACTCCGGAGAGCTACAATGGACCTCGCAACCCTCCTGCTTCATCAAATATATCAATGACTATTCTCCAGTTCTTAAGTATCGCTTCCTAAGAATTCTTCACATATTACAGTGCAGGGACGAACACAATTTGTAGCTAACGTCTGAACATCCCTCGCCATTCGATAGATAGACAACTCGTGATACGGCAAAGACGTTTACATCCCCACGTTTTTCTGCCCACTTCCATATCCCTACAATGTCCCATTCGTTGACAAATACCCAATTGGATTATGAATTTTTGGCAGCCCTAATCTCCACCCTATACATGAATCTTCGGCAAAAGGACCAAGTGCTGCCCAAAGACAATGTAATTGCATCCTTTTCAACTATGAACTTGCTTACAAAGCTAAAGAAAGCCAAACAAATCGTTGCTGAATCAAGTTAAGGACTACTATATCACTACCAACAATTAGTTTCCTCAAGCACTGGAACTAAATTCAGGTATGTACTCGATAGAAGCATCTAGCAGTGATGCAACGCTGCCGAGAAATGAAATAACTATCGTTCTTTAGTGTGCGTAGACCCAACTGGCGTGGCGTGTCGTGAAATCGAATGTCCTTCAAGTGGATGTGAAGGATAATTCAAATTGCATGTACCCAATTTGCAACATTTCTCAAGCCAGATAGAAGATGTGCGAATCGAAAACCCACCTTTTCGTGAGCTGCAAACCAGTATGGTATGTCGAACGCTTGCCAGAATCCGGCCAATTCCGACCAAATTCTGCGCTGCATCGTAAATCGAATCCTCTGGAAGCCACACTTTCTCGTAACGTCGATGGTTTCTGCAGCTGAATGCACAGCACAGAGTGAAACTGGACGGCAGAGCACGCCATTGAAGCTAATTACTTGCAATTCTTCAACATTGCTCTCCTGCAATCCCTTGGCAAGGCTCTCAAAGTGAAGATTGCTGCTTGTCGTCTTCACACTCTCATGAATCTTGAGACCCATATCGCTGAGCTGGCAAAAGCCACCTAGGCAAAGTAATAGCTCACAACTGATTTCAATGAATGCTCATCAATTTGCAAGTAATTATCATGCAGAGCCACAGGGACATGTTGTAGGTGCAAGTGGGTCTCTGCCTACTTGGAAGATAATCAACGTAGTTTACATTCTAGCATGTAGATAATAAATCAGCTTGATACATAAAATGATGTTTTTTTCCCCAGAGAAATGATGCAATGGTAGTTGCATTCCTGAAAAGATGGTTGAAGTTTGAAAGTACAATAAATCGCAACTTAAGTTTTAATTCCTGGAAAATAAACGAGAATCACATTCTGTAGCATGCTACAATCCGCATTTGTCATAGCAAAGCAAAGAGACATCTCCTCCAACATGAAAGCTTCAAATTTAACCACTTGCCTACTGCATGTGCAGTTGTCCTACCTTTACTCTTGCAAGGTTATTGTGGATGCAAATAAGAGCTACAAACAAACACCAATGATCCCTCATTATCCCATTTCTCTTCGATAAAGAGTTCCTTGAAAAATTCTGAAACTGTGCAGGTTTCGCCTTCAGTCGCTAACTAGAGACTGCTGTATTATTCCCGACGACCGTGGACTCTTAAGTTTAAGACACACAAAGAAGCCTTACATGGAAAAAGAATTGTTCCAATATTAGGAACTTGCGGAGGGGTTTTATCAGAATTACCATCTAAAATCTGGGATGCGGTGAACCACTTGGGGTATTCCCAACGCAATCACAAAGCTGAAATGCTTTTACTAATAAGGTCGAGCAAGTTGAATACTCGGATATTCTTCTGATATATAACATCCAAGCCTAAACTATCATTATAGACTTCAATGCGGTGACAAGTAAACAATTTTTATTAAGGATTCGGCGATGGCAATTGCCATCTTTATTCCAAATAGTCTCACTCTACAAATTCTAGTTCCAAAATTATGAAGACATTTTGCCATCACTTCGACCAAAACATCAGCTTGATTTTTGCATAGTGCAAAACTCATTAAAAAAATACAGGAGGCAAAACACAAGTAAGTAGAGATCACCAAGGTTGCATACAAAAGAAGTGTGGAATGAGATAACTCTCTCTTCCAACACCCATTACTTATAGGAGGTGGTTGCT
Organism: Physcomitrellopsis africana; assembly: GCA_036785485.1. Classification (NCBI taxonomy): domain Eukaryota; kingdom Viridiplantae; phylum Streptophyta; class Bryopsida; order Funariales; family Funariaceae; genus Physcomitrellopsis; species Physcomitrellopsis africana. The sequence goes on from JAWRVF010000251.1 coordinate 107,274, forward strand.
GCCCTAAAGGACTTCTTCCACCTTTGACTTTTACACACATGCTCCTAGGATCTTTTGGCATCTCTCGTGCCACGAGGGTATCCAATGATCCTAGGATCTTTTTGGCATCTCTCGTACCTCGAGGGTATCTCAAGTTCCACGAAGATATTCTATACCATGCACTAATTACTCTTATCTAGTCTTTAGGATATTCCCTAGTACATACTTTATCCTCTTGACTTTGATTCTTCTCCTTTGACCGTATCTTATATCAATAAGATGCCCTTTCTATATGCTAAGAGTCAATTTTTGACCATTAATAACTTATCTAAGATAATATCCTTTACTTGGTAAGTTATTCTATTTTTACTATTACTTATTTATTGCAACACTCCCACTTTGCTAATTGTCAAAGTCTTTCAAATTTAATTCTTTTGTCAACATATGATGCCTATCTTTCACTAATGCCTTTGTCAACAAATCAGCAAGCATGTCTTCCATAGCACAATACTTCATGTCTATCACTCCCATTTCAATCTTCTCTCTTATGAAGTGATGTTGAATGTCAATGTGCTTGGTTCTTGAATGATACTTTGGATTCTTTGCAAAAGCAAGGCATCTTTGATTGTCACACTTCATTAGAGTTACTTCCAATTGTACAAGTCCAATGTCCTCCAAAACTTGTCTTAATCAAATTGCATCCATTGTTCCATGGCTTGCTGCCATGTATTTCGCCTCCATTGTGGACCTTGCAATTGTTGGTTGTTTCCTACAATTCCATGAAATTGCTCCCACTCCAATAAAAAACACATACCCCGTTGTTGACCTTCTATCATTTGCATCTCTTACCCAATTCGCATCACAATAATCATGCAAAGTAATATTATCACCTCCAAGGCACAATTTGAAGTCTAATGTGTCTTTCAAATACCTCATAATCCTCTTGATGGTTGCCCAATGGATTGGTCCAGCTTTTGACATGTGTTGATTCATAACACTTACCGCATATACAAGATCCATCCTTGTGTCAACCATTGCATATATGAGGGAGCCTACTGCTGCCTTGTATGGAACACCTTGCATTTCACCTTCAACTTCAGCAAATTCTTCATCCGTGAGCTTCATCAACTTTAAATTTGCCTTCAAAGGTGTTCCAATGGGCTTGCAATCCTCCATGTTGAATCGTTTCAACACTTCTTCAATATACTTCTTTTGGCTCATTGTGATAGTCTTCTTAGCACGATCTCTCACAAATTCCACTCCTAAATAATAATAAAGCTCTCTCAAATCACTCATCTCATACTCCTTTTCTAATTTTATCTTTAACCAATCCATCATTTTCAAGGTATTGGTTAAGATAATCAAATCATCAATATAAAGGATAACAATCAACAAGAAGTTTTTTGATTGCATCACATACATGGAATGATCAGCCTCATTCCTTACAAATCCTTCATTCATAAAAAATGTGTCAATCCGTTGATACCATGCCCTTGATGATTCCTTAAGGCCATACAAGGATTTGTTCAACTTACAAACAAGATGTTGCTTGCCTTCTTCAACAAATCCTTGAAGTTGATCCATATAGATGTCTTCTTCCAACTCTCTATTCAAGAAAGCCGTCTTTACATCCATTTGATGCATTTTTAAGTCCATTGCTGTCCCAATTGCCACAATGATTCTAATAGTGGTGAATTTGGCCACGGGAGCATATGTCTCATTGAAATCAACACCAGCAACTTGTGAGTATCTTTTAGCAACTAATCTTGCTTTATATCTCACAACATTGCCCATTGCATCCCTCTTGGTTCTAAACACCCACTTACAATCAATTGAAGACCGATTTGGTGGAAGTTGAATCAATTCCCATGTTTCATTGTCGATGAGAGATTTGTATTCTTCTTCCATGGCCTTCTTCCACTTCATAGCATCTGTGGACTTCATTGCATCACATAAATTCAATGGATCAGCAAGGAGTGCAACATTGGCATATTCTTCACTTACTTGAGGAAAGATGTGGTTCTTCTACCATTCACCAAGTGGTCTTCTTTCTCTCATAGGATATCTCCTTTCATTTGAAGAAGATTCACCTCCATGCACTCTTCCAACTCTCTTTTCTCTTAAACCTTGTCTCTTTTCACTCAAAGGTTGATACTCCTCATCATCATCATCTTCAACATCTTCATTTCCTTCATTGATGGTCTTAACTATATTAGAAACTTTCTTCTCTATCTTCTTTTCTTTCATTGATGATCTTAACTATACTAGAGACTTTCTTCTCTATCTTCTTTGGCTCTTCACCTTCATCACCATCTTCATTGCCTTCATCTTCTTATTTTGTTGCTGAAATTGAAGATGTGTCTACAAACACACTATTACTCTCACTTGGACACATCTCAAAGTACTCAAAAGCACTCTTATGCTTTAAAAACTCAACATCACGACTTTTGATGATCTTTTTGGTATCCAAACACATAAGCCTATATGCCTTGGTACCTTCACAATATCCAACAAATACACATTTTGTACCTTTTGCATCAAGTTTGGACCTCATACAATCTGGTACCTTTGCATAAGCAATACATCTAAAAGTCTTCATGTGTGAAACATAAGGTTTCTTCCCACTCCAAGCTTCTTGTAGAGTCATTGATGTGAGTACACTTGAAGGACATCTATTCCTTGTGTACATTGCATTTACCACTGCTTTTGCCCAATACTCATGCCCAAGATTTTGAGCATGAAGCATACTCCTTGCCATCTCCATAATGGTTCAATTTGCTCTTTCAGCAACTCCATTTTGTCGTGGAGTGTAAGGAGTGGAGGTTTGTCTTGCAATACCTTGAATCTTCAAGTATTCATCAAAATACTTTGACATGTATTCACTTCCATTGTCCGTATGCAACACCTTGATCTTGCACTCACATTGCTTCTCCACAAGTGCCTTAAACTCCTTAAACCTTGACAAACACTCACTCTTGGCTTTAAGGATGAAAATCCACACCTTCCTTGAATAATCATCAATAAAGGTGACAAAGTACCTTGCTCCTCTTATTGATGGCATCCTCATAGGTCCACAAACATCCAAATGCACAATCTCCAACAACTTGCTTGCACGTGTAGCAACTCCACTTAGAAATGAAGCCCTTTGTTGTTTGCTTTGAATATAACCTTCACAAGCAAGAGTTGTAGTATTGTTGTATGATTGACCAAGATCCAAGCCACTTACCATGGATTGGAGCTCCTTCATGCTTTTGACATTCAAATGACCAAGGCGTTGATGCCAAATATCAAACTTGTCTTGATCTTGTGGAAAATCAACAAATACTGTCATTTCAACTCCGTTGACCTTTTTACAATTGATGAAGTAGAGGTTGCCATCTCTAAAGCCCTTTAAAACATCATCTCCCTCCATTGTCTTTACAAAGCATCCATTTATATCAAATTGTACTTTACAACCATTTGAAACAAGTTTGCTCACCGAAAGAAGGTTCTTCTTCATCTTTGGCACATGTAGGACCTCTTTTAATCTAATCCTCTTGGTTTGATTCTTCACAACAATCTCCACCACAATGGAGCCAATTCCAATAGCTTGCACTATGCCATAGTCTTCTAACCAAACCTTTATTGCTGGAATTGCCTCATAAGTGCCAAATGAACATTTGTATGGAATCATGTGCTTGGTAGCACCCAAATCAATAATCCATTTGGACATGGCAGCTATAGAAGTGCCTTCACTAGCCATGAATGCATAGTCATCTCCTCCAACTTCATCATGTACATTGTTTGCATTCTCTTTATCTCTTTTTTTCGCCTTGTAGCAATTTTGTGCAAAGTGACCTGGTTTTCTACAAATGAAGCAAGTTCTCACATTGCTTTTTATATTATCACATTGGTTGGAATAGCTACCTTTGCCTTGTCTTGAAAAGAGAGCCGAATCTTCACTTTGATGCTCCTTTTTTTTCCTTTTGGTCACTTCATGTACAAGTCTTGCTATCACATAATCCATGGTGAGCTCATTTATCTTGATGGACTCCAATACCACAATAAGGTAGTTGTAGGACTTAAGAAGACTCATGAGCAAGGTCATAATAATATCACCATCTTCTAAAGGCTTGTCAACAATTATAAGTTGGTTTGCAAGAGCCTTTATCTTATTGACGTGAATCATAAGGTCTTCACCTTCTTCCATCTTGCAAATGAAGAATTTCCTCCTTGTGAAGAGGATATTGGACAAGTTCTTGCTCTCATATATGTTGCAAAGAGTCTTCTATGCTTCTGCTGGTCCTTTGCAATGGATAAGGTGAAAAAAGTTGGCTTCATCCAAATTTGTGGCAATCATGCCAAAAGCCTTCTTTTCACGTCTTTTAAAGTCCTTTTGCTCCTTCATATCAGCATCCATGCTTGGAGGGTCTTCAATTTCATCTACAATGTCCCAAAGGTCCAAAGATGCCAACAAAAGTTCCATTTTGACCTTCCAATGGTAGAAATTGTTGCCTCTAAACTTCTCAATCACTCTCAAACCTTCACCCTCACTAAAAGCCATGTCTAAGGAATAATATATCAAAAAATATTGAGAAAAGAAGTCTCTATGTGATCAAAATCACCAAAACAATTTTGCATTAGCAAAATTTCAGAATGCCCTCTTATGAATAAAAGAGTGGTTTCTCATTCAAAACACTTTCAATTCAATTTCTATAGCTTTTCACAAGTATGAATACTCTCATATACCTCGCAATCACGTTCTTTCACTCTTTCAAGTCACTTTTTCATCACATACACAAGGTATGTGAAACAACTTCACCAACACAAAAGACACTATCAAGGTCTTTCTCAAAGATCTTACATTCACTACCCAAGGAGTAGAGAATCCACAAAGTAATGTTAGAGATATATAAGGTCAAAATCAGAACCTCCTTATGTCAAAATCCTAACATCAACAAAATCCCATAAGATCTATTCTACACAAAAGCAACAACAAGAAAATAACTTCAACTTACTTGGATAGCACAACAAAGTGTGTGTGGGCCCATAACCTATTGAAGAAACACAAGAGGCAAAACACAGGTAAGTAGAGATCACCAAGGTTGCATACAATAGAAGTGTGGAATGAGATAACTCTCTCTTCCAACATCCATTACTTATAGGAGGTGGTTGCTGCCCTAAAGGACTTCTTCCACCTTTGACTTTTACACACATGCTCCTAGGATCCTTTGGCATCTCTCGTGCCACGAGGATATCCAATGATCCTAGGATCCTTTTGGCATCTCTCGTACCTCGAGGATATCTCACGTTCCACGAGGGTATCCTATGCCATGCACTAATTACTCTTACCTAGTCTTTAGGATATTCCCTAGTACATACTTTATCCTCTTGACTTTGACTCTTCTCCTTTGATCGTATCCTATATCAATAAGATGCCCTTTCTATATGCTAAGAGTCAATTTTTGACCATTAGTAACTTATCTAAGATAATATCCTTTGGTAACTTATTCTACTTTTACTATTACTTATTTATTGCAACAAAACTGAGACATTTCTATTTGGACATTTCTATCTAGACAATATGCAAAAATTCCAAGTGTCAGTTGAAAACTTTGAAGCTGACCATGTATTCAAAATACTCAATATGAGAAAATAGATGCAGAAGAATATTAACTAGTACGTGTCATGTATGGAAGCAGTCAATCTTTTTAACATAATTTGTATATTAGAACAGCAGCCAATGTTGTATTGGTAAAAATTGTAGGTGTAATATTTAATTAATTTTTTTTATACAAAATCTCAAATAACAAAAACTTTAATTTGAGCGAATCATTCAGTTAACTTTATTGTACTATTCACAGTTATTATCCACAATTATTAGTGGAGTAACATGAATGTTTTATTACAATTTGCAATAGTTCTGCAGAGTATAAAGAGTATAATTACGAAGGTGCGGCTCAACGTTGTCCTTTCAGAGTGTTGCAACAGATGCCATGGTACTTTCTGTTAGGGATATCAAAACGGTGGTTCTCCGTAACTATATTTTGCTGCTTAGGTACATTTTCCACCTAAAATCAAGATCAGGGCGAAACCTCTTCTAACCAGCAAGCCTCGATATGCCTGAAAGGAGCAGCTTGGCTCTGAAGGGACCAATCAGATCAACAAACATCAAGGGCTTGTGGAGGATGAACAATGGTTGTTTTCATTGATATGGGGGGAAGGAGCGAATGGGTTTAGAAAGAGGCAGCGTCGGATAGGGAAACGGTTGATGCAATCACTGACAAGGATATGAGAAAATGGATCAAAAGGCACGAGCTTCGCACAATTGATCTCTCTTTCTGTAGTAAAACAAAGCAGCTGCATTGGGTGAGTCACGTTTCATTACATATTCTTCAGCAATACTTGCATGGCAGATCACCGATAATTAAAGTATGAATAGTTTTGGTTCGAAAGTCTTACCATTTGATTCGGAGGGGATGATACCATAAGTTCTAATGTGTAGAATACTACAAATCAAATATAACGATGGGAAACAATAGGCACTACAACCGTACCTGATTGATGACACAAATCAAACGGGTTTGGTTAAGAAGGAGTAAGGGTACAAACTAAACCCAGATACACGACTGTGGACGAGCTGTATACAGAAAGATTGAAAGCAGGAAGGACAGTGTAAGAGAATATAATAGAGGCATCCATACACATCCTAAAACACGAAGCCCAAAATATCAGGATGATCAGACATGTTCTCGACAGGAACACCCTGTGTTTTTTTGATACAAAAGACAAGAGCACATGTCTTGAATACAGGAGTCCAGGATGAGGTGATTAAACGATCGCATTGGCAGCGCTAGCAATTCTTGGCCATAAATCTGCACATTCCTTTCCAATAGGCCCCGTGATGGCGGAACCTTTCATTTCACCCTTGGGATTTACAATAACTCCCGCATTATCTGCACATCATGCAAAGAAGTAAAAGGTAAGGCGCACAAACTTCAACAAACCTCAGAATGATGGATGAAGTTACGGAAAATAGAAGGACACGATATACAGAAAATATGTAAACTAAGACTCAACTGGGTCAAATAACGAACAAACTATAGATTCATTAATTTAGAAGTCAATGTGACTCCACAGACTGGGCGGTACATAGCCTAAAAACCTGTCCTTACATCAAGGAACAGATATTCCGAATTCAAGAATTAAACAAAAGCCTACAAGTAGATGAGAGAGATTTTAGTGATTTATGAAAACTTTAAAGGATGTAAACCAGACGCCTGCACATATCCCAAAAGATGAAGACTACATTTTCAACACATCCCCTGAAGCTTAATGATGAGAGTCAACATTGATGGCGAACCTTCAAAGTACATGAAGACGCCGTCTTTGCGCCTCCAGGGCTTGCGCTGACGAACAATTACAGCAGGCATAACCTTCTTTCGCAGATCAGGCTTTCCTTTCTTGACAGTAGCCATGACCATATCTCCTACAGCCGCAGCTGGGAGCCTATTCAGGCGTCCCTTCACTCCCTTCACGGAGATGACATAGAGGTTCTTGGCGCCTGTGTTGTCAGCGCAGTTGACTACTGCCCCCACCGGCAGACCCAGCGACATTCGAAACTTGTTCCCGGAGGAACCACCCCTCCCTGTAATCAATGACCATTACCGTCAAGCTTGCACACGAAACATAAAACAAAGTCGACGAGCTGATGCCACAAGCGGAAATTAAATACGAGTTCAAACACCGCTCAGACTATCGCAAATTCAATCCCAGACAGATCCAGAGTACTCTACGTAGATTCATAAGAATCCCCATACAAAAATCGCTATACAAGACTGCCACCAATCACAGGACAATATCCCTCTTGCTTCATGCCTCCAATGAAGCTACGTCATTCCCAACTCAATTACTCCAAATTCATTTCCAAATTAGATACTTCGAAAGCGCTTGACACCCAAAGCAAGTTCCATTCAACTACATTCCCTTCCATTAAATATACACATAAAAACGGAGAAGAGAGTGAAAGACAAGCGTACCGCGCTTCGACATGGTGGGGATCGAGAGGTGATTGAGGGAATTGCAATCGAAGAGAGATTTTGCTGCGGTGTCGTTGCTCTCATAACCAGACACAAAACCCTAGTGGATGAATGATCTTGGTCAAAAACGAACAGTAAATACAGTATTCATCTACGTTGTATTTAGCTTTGACCACATCTTCTTGCTCTCTCACAGGTGGCTTTTATTCGGACCCCTAAATTGCTTTTTAAAATCTGACGTGGGAATTGACCACTTCGTCATCCTTTGTCTTGCTTTTTGAAGCTCGGACTGCTCGCTTCTGCCTGGTCGTTTGCATTCTATGCATGTGCTCTTCTCATAGCTCACTTTGATCTACCCCTCGCTGTTAGGTCTACACCTGCCTGAGTGGGAAGAATTGGAGCTCTACATCAGCTCTTTTAATATTTCCAACGTATTCTGTTGAGCAACGTTTCGTTTATTCTTCAAGGTACGTCTTCGTTTTCAGGACATTAGGTTTTGGTAGGGATCAATGGCCAGCTCAAACGATGGAGGTTCTGAACTCTGTAGCATGGAGTCTGCTATTATTAGGTTCATTCTAGATCATGATTGGGGAAAGAGAGCCTCTGCGGTCCCTACTGTGGTGTGATTTTGACGATACGAGTGTCGTTTAGAGTCATTGTTACGATTTCAGAAAATAATTGGGACGTTTTGGCGACCTCGATTGAGGTGCTTGGGATGGTTGGAGGGATTCGTTGTTGAGGTTTGCTGCTTTGGGTGGAAACCCTAGCACCTAGAATAATCCAGTGAGCAATCGTTCGCTGCTGGCCCATAGTATTGGGCACTAGAGAGTTCGCGTTAGGGTTTTGTTGTCCAAGAGGTAGGCAGTAAGCGCAGAAGGCCGGGGATGACGTTGTGTTGGAAGGGTGCAAGAATTTGAACTGTTTTCGATTTCTTGTATGTGGATGTGGTCAGCGTCATGTTTGTTCGTGCAGTTCTGGTCAATGTTAATGCAGAGGGATAGATTGAAGTTGATATATAGAATCACCAATGAATCTGCTTACAGTAATGTGTTGGTGTGATGTATGACCTCGTTGTATTTATAGTTCACTCCGTGTTCGTCATGTCTCTCACAATGGGAATGATTGCAAATTGCAGGAAGCTAGTTCAATTTTGATCAGTCGAATTCGATCAATGGAGGAGGTTGTCGAGGGTCCCCAAGATAAAATACCTGCAAGAGCCAAGTCACTGCTTGACTGGCTAGCTGCTTGAGATTTTTAAGCATTGATTCCTAGCAAAGTTGTCAAAACCTGTTCAGTAACCTTTTCGTATTGTCATTGATCTGGTACCGAGAGCTCTTCAGGTCGTTAAAATGGGATATACGCAGATTCCTGAGCAGGCGCAGCCGGGCAGAAACAAAGCAGTCATCGAGCTGGACAAGAGTGAGCTCACACAAACCATCAATGTGCTCCAGAAGGTTCTGGTTCATGTCAACACCCATCCTAACACGTTACCCAAGTTCCCCGCGCACCCGCCCGCATCGATTCCGGATTTTCTTACCACGAGAATTTCAGCTCCGAGTAGGCAATCGTCAATCTCACCCGTGACAGTGATCACTCCATCTGTGGCGGCCCTTCAGCAACGTTTAGGCTTAGACTTAGGCTCAGGTTTAGGTCTTGGTCCTGTAGGGACATTTTCTACGGAAAGCACTAGGTACAACGATAATGGCTCCATGCCTTCCTCTTTTTCTTTATCGTCGCCAATTCTGACAATTCCTCCCATCGGGCCACCGATTGGGACTTCCCGACCTGGGCCGATCGGTCGCCCGAGCGTAAATTCCATGCAGGGACCATTACCAGGGTTACAATCACACTTTGGACAGCTTGGATTTCGATCGGGAGAGCTTGGGTCGGGTGATCTTACCTCACGGAGTCTAGATATTGGATCTCTTAGCCTTGGCCAAGCTGGGCTTCCTCCAGTTCGTGTGTCTACTGGCCAGGTTGGTTCTCTTTCACTTATTGGCATCAGGGGCATGTGAGTTTTGCTTTCCTTTCTCCACGCTTTCAGTGGACACGACTTTGGCTGATTTCAGTTTTACGCCCAGCTTCAGCATCGTCTTGAGTGCATGGATTTGGCGATTTTTGTTTTATTATTAAATTTTTTATAGCGATCCTTGTTGCTTGCGTTGTGCAATGGTTTGGCATAGGTTTCTACCTTATTTGTATCGGTTCACTGTTAGTTTTGAGTAGAGTTTTTTCCACGTGGACTGTGGCTTACAAAGTCAACAGCATTTTGGAGAACAGCAACTATCTCTTTGTTTTACGAAAGTCTAGGTCTATGTGCTGTTTATTGCAGTTGTTGATGACGGGATAATATTTTAGGATCTAAGAAGAGTTTAGTGTATTAGTATTACCCGCTAGTCTGGATAATAATCAGTGTAGTATATTGAGAAGTTCAAGAATATTTTTGCCTTTTTCTTTATTTTTTTGTCATGGAGTATATCACAATCAATGGCACATACGTCGGTTTGTTTGCAGACTGTGAGAATCAATGGTGGAAATAATTCTCTGCAAGGAGCCTATCCCGTGTCTGGGATATGTGATCCTGGCCTTGGATTGGACCGACAGAACGATTCAGTAAGAAATGGTGCATTTCAAACCCAGCAAAGTGTTGTGGGGAGCTCTAGTTTTGGACAAGGAAGACCTAGTACTCCAGGTACACCTCAGGGTAACCGGACCCCAACTTCTGGGACAAACCAGCAACCACCTATTGGGACTAATTTTTCACAAGGAAGACCTGGTACACCCGGAACACCTCAAGGAAGTCGGACGCCTACGTCTGTAGCGCACCAACAAGGCCCAATTGGACCCTTCAGCAGACAGCAATCAGGCAATCAGTCTCGGCCAGAGGTACTACTTGGTTCACCTTTTGTACCCAGTAGGCTTTGTGAGGTGTCACACTTGGGATCCATGGTGGGCATTATGGCTTACAGATGCAGTACAATTCTTTCTGTTATCATTATTTGTTGTAGGATCCTGTCATTTAGGTAAATGTTGAGCGCATCACTTGAAAGTACCTGTACCGTATCTGTATCCACCGCTGAGTGCACTTCCACTGCTTTTTGTTTTCCTTAAAGTGAAGCTTGATTTACAGCTTTTTGCCAAGTGTCATTCCTGTTATTATTGTCATCATCATTATAAGACCTTTTGGTTCAGGGTCTCTACAGTTTTAACATGTTTATATTGCATTTTTTAAGCAGACTCCTAACAAGACACCAGCAGGTCAGCCTCGAACTCCTGGGGTTCGCCGGGTGACAGAAGCAGCAAGTTCATGGAAGGGGCGTTGGACCACAGCTGTAACAGAACACAACCGTGATGCTGTAAATGTTATGTTGTATGCTTCTGAGTTGGACGGGTTAGTGGGTGAAGAGGTGCATACTGGCTGGCTTATCAGCTCCTCAAAGAGGCTTCTTAACCTTTGGGAATGCTGTGGCTATTCTAAGGCTTCAGAACCTGCTCTTCAGGTATTGGTGTACCTTTTGATTATATTACCACCATTTTTTTCCCTCGTGCCTTTTGCATACGAGCGGATTATCTAAATGTGGTGTTATTGAACTCAAGTTTAGCTTAGTTTTTGGGTAGTCACTTATCATGTCATTATAAATTTGAGTAGCAGTTCAGTGGTTGTTGGCATCCCCATGCCCAGGAATTTATTCTTACATCTGGTTTGAACTGGCAGGTCATGCACTCGCAAACGACTGAATTTACGATGGAAGCAATGGACATTGATACCAATGCGAAAATGCTTCTATCTTTATCTCCCCATCCCCGTGATTCAGGCTTTGTAATTGCTCTTCACAGCCTTGCAGGAGAATCATTTTTTAAATTCAAGGTAAATCGTGAATGATTGCTCGTATCGAGATCTGAAAAACAGAATGTTTCTGTTCCTTCACATGATCAATTAGGCTTTGATTTTGCTTGCTTTTGCCCTCTTTTTCTTGTCTTTATTGGACTCAAATAATTGTCCGCATGTAGAAAGAATACCATCCACACTGAGATGCTGTAACGTATTTGAAAACATCACGTAGTCTTACCCACATGTTTAGCGGCATGATTAAAGCAAATGATTGTAAGCTTTGTCCTCCTCCACAATCTCAAATGAGGACGCAATAAAACTATTTAATGCTTGCAATTTTTAATGGCTAGCTTAAACCTAATTTCGTACATTTCTGTGGCAGTGGTGTGCCCTATCCACAAACTATCCTGGTGCAAAAGCTAAGCATTTGTTTTTGCTTTGCAGGGCTCAATTCGAATTCCCGATACTGGCATATTAGGTCTACGAAAGCAGGCTCCCACCGGGCTCAAATTACTACACGTGGTATCATTACAACCGCTCGGTGTTGTTACATCAGCGCTAAAAACCTCAGTTGCAGCTGCTCTTAATGGAGATGTTATGGTCTACGATGTTTCAGCAGCTGCAACAGCTCCAACAACTGCAGTCGCCCCAAAAGCCCGCTGGAAAGCCCACGACACACCGATCTCAAGCCTCCATCGCAGTTCTTTTGCACCTGCACTAATCACGGGTTAGTGAGCTTCTCTTCGCCATTCTATTCAGTAGATTCTTTGTTTAACTTTTAAGTCTGCTGCTTGAGGTTCACCTGCCTATGCGGGTTCTTACACGCGCTGCAATTTCACAGGTGCTAGTGATGGATCGGTTAAACTTTGGGATTTGAAGACAAAGCCCACTGCCCCAGTGAGGCAACTCTCTCACCCGAGCTTGAAGGCCATCACAGGACTAAACATGTTGGACGTTAATACAGTGAGCACAGCCAGCGTTGATTCAGCAATCTTCCTTTGGGACATCAGGAACACGGGGACGCCCGTGCTCCAAGTCATTCCAGACTCGAAGCCTGTGGTTCAGATGGCAGTTAGCCCTAAGCAAGAAGCTGTTGCAGTGACAACTAGGCAGGGCTTGTATTGTTTGGAACTCTCTGGTCCTGGTGGCGTGAACTCTGTGTTGTCTCCCCTCACACCCCTTCCTCCGGCAGGACCGTGCACTGACATGAAGTGGAATGCCAAGACCAAACAAATCTATTGCTCAGGTGTAGATGGTGCTATTAGTGCCTTTGAGAAGGTCAACCATTAGAAAATTATCTACTGCACAGGGAGTCTTGTGTTTACCAAACTAGTACGATCACTTACTCTTTCAAAAAAGTGTTCAAATTCTAATACCATGGATTTTCAATCACCTGTATCCTGAATAATTCTCGACGTTGTTCTTCCACTCCAGCCTTTCAAACACATTCTTTTATGGACTTGTATCATTTGGTTTCCTCTACTCCCTACTGATATTCGGCAGAATGACCCTCAATTATCTTCATCTTGGACAATCTTAAAGCCAGGTACTGAAGTAAGGTACTGGAGTACGGTATTGAAGCAAGGCAATGAAATAGTTTCAAACTTTGAAAAGAGAGTAGCAAGTGAAATATATTGATGCAGGCATTTTACAACCATGTGTTGATTATTTTCTTTGTGGAAAATCTACACAATAGGTTATTTCTTGTCCCACTGGACAAGAAATAAAGCGGCCTTAGCTTCTTATTACTTTTGAGGATATATGCATGCCACTTATGCACTGCAAGATACTCACATCCAGTTATTTTTTCAAAAGGCAATATGGATATGCTTTTAGTTTATGTGTAAGGTTTGTTTGTGAATGCTTGTATGCTATCTCTAAACATTGTAAGTGTTATGTATGAGAAATTAAGATTTGAAATAAAAGATAATTCTTGGATGAGTATACTTGTAATAAATTATTAAAACAAAGTTGACGTAAAAAGTAAGTTTCTATATAAAAATATTTCCTAACAAGTCCACTACAAATGTGTTTATTATTTATTTGTTTATTTAGTTTATTCTCCCAAGTTCACTAAAAAAAAATGCTTGAAACATTTATTGACTCGTGACTCCAGCTTTCTAAATGTTCACAAATTAATCTTATATATATGTATATATACACACCTACATAATACGTGCATGAAAAAAAAAAAAAAAAAAAAAAAAAAAAAAAACATTACTTGAAACAAATAAAAAGCTCGAGTCATTTTACGATTCTTTATAAGCTTATTTGATAATCACAGGTTTACGTAGAATACATGGTTACGTAACTTGACACATAACTTGAGATCGACACATAACTCGGCATTTGCTGGCTGAAATAGAGGACACAGACAGCAGGGTTGCAAATGGAGGGTTAAAATAAGCACAATCAGAAGAGAAATTCTGAGCCAATTCCATAATGGAATTGGCATGTGAGAGGCAGCTTCCAGGAAGCTTCAGGAAGTCCATAGTGACCTGACACTGCCAGCCTGGAATGAAAACTAGGAATCATATCATTGTGGAGCCTGATTACGTGGCAGAGAGGTTGGTAAGATAATAATGGTTCTGTTCAGAGTTTTCGAGCGGGCAGACGGGCAGGAGGGCAGAAGCAGGAGAACATTTTTTCCCACGAGTGCAGAAGACCCCATCCCTCTGTCCCTTCTTCCCTTCCTCTGTCGCGACGCACCATGGAGTCATCGTAGCTCAACTGTGAGCTCGCCTCCTGAATTGTCCGATCTCTTTCCTCACTCGTGTCGCCGCCGTTTTGTTCGAGAGATGTGCGGGGCTGCGCATTGCTCGTTACGCTGGCTTTGTATTTAGCTTGGCCTTGTTGCGACCCGGTCGGCTTTGCAGTTGCTGCGGTGATGGTGTTGTGCGCTTCTCGGAGCTCGTGGGCATTACCTCTGGCAGTTGTTAGTTGTTAGGTTTGGCGTTGCGGATAGGCCTGTAGAAGGGGGAGTAGATTGGACTTATGCGGAGCTCGGCGAAGCCTACTGCCTGTTAGCGGACTGCTGTTGGTAGTGCACTTCGGCTCGGGTGGGCTTGGATGAGTGGATGTTGCACGAGTATGGTTCTGCATTTTCTGACAGATCTAGTTATTTGCATTGTGGAGTGCTGTTGTTGTGGTATTGTCGTGAGTGAAGTGCGCGTTGGCTTTGGATGGGGTTTTGATATTTGAGCCTGCCAGGGAGGCTGTGATATGTCGTGTTATACCGGAGATGTAGCTTTGTATTTGTGATATAGCTTCGGCTTACACGGTTGTATGTGGTCGTGTTTACGTATTTGATGCAAGAATGAAGATATTGTCCACTATCGCTTCTGATCGTGGTGCATTATGGTCACGCTTGGTTGGAGTAGGTGAAGCCTTTCCGAGTGTTACATGTTTTCGATGTTTTCTAACTCTCATCGTACGATATTCGAGAAGATCTAGTTGAAATATGCCGTCACAATGAAGTTATGCACCAGCTTCTGTCGGTTGTAACGAAGTTTTACATTCACGTGTACACACTTTTACATTGGATTAGTCACGTAGTCACATATGTTTTCTCGTGGCTTCTTTCAGGTATTGTAGCTTTTTACATAAGTTTATGATCACTCCAATATGCATTGGTATGCTCTTACGTTAGTCCTGCTTACCAACCCTATACCCCGTATGAGCTACGCTCTCGAGATGACTCGCCTTAGTACATTGTACTACAACCAGTAGCATCCATGATAGTCTAATTCAGAAGTGGATACTTATCTTTCTGTTCCATTCTTTCGCTTGCACAAGAAGCTGGTCCTTACCTCATATACTTTGCACTGTTGTCAAATCCAGAAGCGCTATTAGTTGATGTCTGTAACATCAGCCCTCGTGATTGCGTTTTAATTGCACCGAAAGTTTAATATGCATGGTATATCTCAAAATTTGAGGTCACCTGATGCGGAGGTGTAGGAATGTATCTGCCGAAATATTCGTTTGAGGGAGCTCACTTTTGCTGATGTTCATAAGGTAGTCTGGTGTATTCACGTTATTTTTCCCTCTAGTGGTTAAGTGTGATCGATGTTTTTGCAACAGTAACATTTGTTTTGGCTTTTGCAGACATCTCTTTAATTACCGAGTTACAATAGCAATTCTCAGAGCTCAGCAGTGGATTTGTATCATTTCCCAAAGGGACGTGCTTTGCAAGAGGAGTTAAAATCGGAGAGGTTATCAATTGATCAGTAAATAATGCCTCCCTCTGTGGTACAAGACAGTTTTCCATCTACCCCTGGCAAGGTCAGTTCTATTGTCGCAGTTTCCAGTCTCGATGCTCTTATCTTTTTGTTTATGCCAGTGAGGTGTAGTTTGCTAACCATGCAGCATCTTGTTATTATCTGTACAGTTAAGTTGGATCGTGCTACGTGGTAGATATTAGTCTTCAGTGCATAAGCCGAAGTGCTTACTGTGTCTTGGTTGTCGAAATTTGCAGGTTAAAGTGGAACGCAGTAGCTATTTCGGGAGGGTAGCTAATCGCTGGCACTCTACAGCTTCAGCAAGGCTCTTAGTCTTTTCAGCTTTTCTACTTGCTGTAACAATTTTTATTTGTTTCCGGATTGCAGCGAACGGCTTTGTGGATGGATACATTGGTGGAACAGCGTATAGCTCTACTAACGGAGGAACTATTCATTCGGCGTACAGGAGTGATCATTTGTGGGACAAGAAAGTGCGACAGTCTTGCACCCCTAAACGGGAAAATGGGTTGGTTGTGTTGGTGACGGGAGCGGCAGGCTTTGTTGGTAGCCACGTATCTCTGGCTCTAAAGAAAAGAGGGGATGGTCTAGTGGGAATCGATAATTTTAATGATTACTATGAGGTTTCGTTGAAAAGAGCACGACAAGAGATGTTGCTCAAGCAGGGTATTTTTGTGATTGAAGATGACATCAATGACGCTGCTCTATGGAGTCACCTGTTTGAAATGGTGCGATTTACTCATGTCATGCATTTGGCAGCTCAAGCTGGTGTGCGTTATGCCATGCAGAATCCAATTTCATATGTTCACAGCAATGTTGCTGGCCTAGTTACTCTCTTTGAGGCATGCAAGAATGCCAATCCCCAGCCTGCTGTCGTATGGGCGTCGTCAAGCTCAGTTTACGGTTTGAATACCAAGGTAAAACTTATCCCCTGTTTCCTTTATTCAAGGATTTTCAAGCAGATTGAGTTGAATCACATGGTGAGAGTTCTTCGTAAGCATGTCCAGCTTTAGGCTGCAAGACCTTTTTAAATCAATTCTCGTTCAGGATAGTAAAAAAATTATGTATTTCATAACTGTCTAGGGTGCTATCGCAGATTTTCACTCTTTTTGTTATAATGCTTTAAAATACTATTTTATATGCAGGTCCCTTTCTCGGAATCTGATCGAACTGATCAACCTGCAAGTCTGTATGCTGCTACAAAGAAAGCGGGGGAGGAAATTGCGCACACTTACAATCATATATATGGGCTCTCCATAACTGGACTTCGATTTTTTACTGTATATGGTCCTTGGGGTCGTCCAGATATGGCTTATTTTTCATTCACCAGGGATATTCTGAAGGGAAAGCCAATTAACATTTATCAGGGTCCACATGATAAGGACTTAGCACGTGATTTCACCTTCATAGATGATATTGTAAAGGGTTGTGTCGGAGCACTTGATACTGCAGGTGAAAGTACTGGAAGTGGAGGTAAGAAGAAAGGCCCTGCAATGCTGCGCCTGTTTAATCTCGGAAATACATCACCTGTTACCGTACCAGTCCTGGTCGAGCTTCTTGAGAAGCACTTGAAAGTCAAAGCCGTCAAGCAGTTCATCAAGATGCCCAGGAACGGTGATGTGCCTTTTACACATGCAAATGTGTCTCTTGCGCAGGCGCAGCTTGCGTACAAGCCCATAACTAATTTGGACACAGGTCTTAAGAAATTTGTGACCTGGTATTTGAAATACTACAACGTCCAATCAACTAAGAGCACAAGAAGATTGTTGTAATAGAGTAATCGGTATAGATCTATTATTAGTTTCTTGACACCAAATCCTTCACGACTGCTGCTACTCGGACGACTGGAAGATGGGATCGACGAAGCAGCTTTTGGCTACTACACGACATCTACATGTAGGCAGCAGCATTGAAATGATTGCTTGTGGACTACCCTTTTGACACGGTACATTGAAGAGAGGACCTGTAGCAGACTCATTTACTCGAGAAAGAAGTCCCATTAGCATATCAGAAGGATTAGTGGTTTTACCTGACTGATCGAGCGATAAGATTCTCATTGGGACATCAGCTCAAAACATGACAAATGTCGCTGCTGGCAGGCTGCTGAGGAAGCTCTTAGTATGTGTAATCTTCACAGAACGCTCTTGTATTCAGTAATTTTGTCACTCAATTGTCTTCAAAATCTCTCGGGGCTGATTGGTTTGCAGATTGTATATGGATGAGGTCTTTGTACACTATTTCACAGGTTCTAATACTCATCCTCCTGTTGAGATGTACTTGCTCTTGCTTTCATGTGCGGACTAGACTACCTATCTCTTTATTCTGTCACCTGAAGTGCTGCATGCTGGCAGTCGTGTCCTGATTCGTCTGGTTCCAATTGCGAGTTGCAGGCATGACTTTGCAGTTGTCTGGGCTCACCTCGTGCAGTGTCACTTCTGTGACTTACATAACCATGTATAGTACTCAATCCAGTTGTAAGAGGCAGGGCAACCTCTATATCAAACCTCATGGAACACGTCGATCTAATAATCATTCTAGTGAACACATATTGCCCAATTAGTTCTTGATCTCAATTCATGGAGTAATCTGTATACCGTTTCTGAAAACAACACAAATGATCGGTGTTGGAAGTCCATTTTCATCTACAGTAGTGGACAACGAGCAGCTGAACCAAAGCTCATACCTGCGTCGGGCCTCATCCAAAGATGACAAGAGGAGCCATCCCCTTCCAGAAGAAGTACCGAGCTCACGAACCCGAGTCTTGGCAAGCAGTTCGTTACCAAGCCATCCCTTCCAATCATTGTAATGCGCTCTGCGGTCCGATGTTAAATAACTCCCCATGTAAATGAGTTCTTGCAACTCAATCGCACGCTTTCGATATCGCCAGGGATCGAGCCTCCTTTTCACAGATTCTTTGACGATAGACAAGATATGTACGCAATGCAGTTGAGCTTGACAGGGACGAACTGCAGGGGTCGCTTTTGGGGGGGGGGGAGGGGGGAGGGGTTGTGTGGAGTTGAGATTGTGGCTCATGAGGCTCCAGGCATCTACAGAATCTCAACTCGCCACGTGTGCATTCACATTACCTTTGCCTTATCCACTGGCAGTCTTGACTTGTGAGCTCGTCATCTGGTTCTGCTTTCGCGTCCGAATTCGGACTCCGGAATCGAATTGGTCTGTTCGATTCGCCGACTCCACAAAGTTTGGAACCTGGACAGGTTTGGTGGGTTTGGGAAGGAGAAATCTTAATTGGCTCAATAGTCCGAGAGGGGGAGCGAGAGAGAGAGAGAGAGAGAGCGGGAGTGTATATGGAATATGATACGGGCCCGCTTGGTACGAGGAGTTCTCTCGTGGTTGATTGACTGATTGACGGGGTAGGGGTTGGCCCGGACGTGTTTAGAGGGTTTTGGAGGTTTGATGGTTGTGACGACAGGTTGCAGATGCAGTGGAGATTGGTAGAGTGGAAAAGGGATGCGAATGCGGGATGGTTGACATTTGAGAGCCTGATTTTTGATTGCCGTCACCTTCGAGTGGATTTGGAGTACAGGTGGTGACAATTGCTCCTAGTTTCTACGTTAGGGTCACTTTGTCTGATTTGTATATTGAGTCAATGTTCCTAAAACATTCATTTCCATTGAATTTCTGGTAGATCTTTAAATTCAATTCATGTTTGTTGTTGTTGGGGTGTTACTTGCTTTTGCAAATTAGTTTTGGATTTGTTGATTTGTTACAGAGGTTGTCTTGGCTATGTTGTTTTACCAATTCTATCATTTCTTTGTTTTTTTGGAAAGTTCATGTTAATTCTGCGTTGGAATTCACTGTAGAATAAGTTTCTGTGACGGTAGCGTTGACAATTCAATGATAGTAATCTTAATCTGAGTTTGCCCTAAATTTGGCACATGTATGTAAAAATGCAGGTTCTTTGTTTAAAAGCTCTCATTCCTTCTATTCGGATTCAAACTGAATCCTTCCTTACCCTTGAGCATATTGATTCTACGCAGGTGCTAAGTTCAGAAACTTAATGATTCTCCTAGCTGCTATTGGATGAAAACATGATAGGGAATTGCGAAGGTGAAGGTATAAAATATCTTATTCTGGGCATGGATTTCGGATTTTAGAATGCACTTTGAGCAGATAACCGTTCAAGGGCATCCGATTTTGGATATCAGAGAGGGTTTACAATGAAGGGTTATGAGCAACAGGATTAATACAGTGGACTGAAGTGATTTTGAGATTGACATTGTCTTTTCAAATTGCATTCTGCTGATCAAGTCAAACGCGAGCTGCCAGGAGGACCTCACTGGTGTTAAACCCTCGTTCGTGACATACATTATGTTTAACAGATCTAAGTTAGTATAGAGCTGTATACAATTTAGATTCTCGAAGATATTTTAATGTGACTAAGTGAAGAAGAGCTATGGCTGTATATTTGGGTCTTAGTGCAGGCGTTCCTCTCATGGAACACCGCTCTGTGAATTATGCAGGAATCCACTCAAGCTCGTCACGGGTAAGATTCTTCCATGGTCTCGTAGGCAAGCTGCTTTACATGTTTTCACATTCATGGTGACTTTGACGACGTTACAGGGTAATTGGAAATGGATGCTCATGCACAGATGAGTGGAAGTAGTGACTTATTTTTTTCACTTTACTGCCTTCAGGTCAATGTAACTTTGATGATAAAGCAAATAGGGTTGGTTTGTTATCCGAATTGAATACTAGAGCAGGCCAAGTATCTGGTTGTGAGAGATATTTTGATAAACTTGTCACCTAAAATTCTGGAACTAAATATATGTTGTCTTCATGTATTTAATATCAAGAGTGTTTTGGATGTGGAATTTTCAGGGTCTGGATTCACGATACCTCTTACGAGCCACTTCTTTGTCAAACCATGCACTTGGTTCCCGGCTTCGTCGACCTGGTGTAATTAACGCGTTATTGCAGCACACTTTAACTATTCCGGCACTCTCCTTGGAACTCCGAAATCGAAAAATTAAGAACCAGTTGCTTCGCGGCTCTTCAAGCTTAGAGGGTGGAAACTCGAGAAAATTAGTGCGGCCACAAAGCAATCCATCTAGATCATCTCAACGTAAGTCGCATGTTGTTAAGGCCCAAGTGACGGAATTAGCCTCAGGCTTAGATGTAATCAACAACCTGGGACTGGATACTCTCACATTTCTTGGGGCCACTGTGTTGGTTGTTCCAGCATTCAAAGCTGTCAAACAAAGTCCTGTACGTGATCTTCACCTCCATGCGTTTGGGTTTGTACGTTTTTCAGGGCAGGAGCTACAGGCACAAGTTGCTCCTACCGTTTGACCCCTTTTATGGACTCTGTTGTGTAGTGACTAGTTGGTTATGTGATTTCTTCACCAGATTTTGGGATTCCTACTAGCGGGTGTTGTATTGAATCAACTGGAATTGATCCGAAGCGTTACAGATGTCAAGGCTTTAGCTGAGCTTGGAATTCTTTTTCTGGTATGTAACATTCTCAGATAGTGCTTGATTGTCTTTCTGAGAACTTTTTTCTGAATTATCTTTTCTATTTATTCAAACCGCGTTTGATCTTGACATTTGGATCATTCTTGCAGCTGTTTGAGATGGGACTGGAGCTTTCTTTAGCGCGTCTTAAAGCTCTGGCGAAATTTGCTTTTGGCATAGGTCTTGCCCAGGTATATTCTTTACACAAGTAGGATTCAATTACTGATTTGAAACCACGGTGTGCACGTCCTCTGTTCCACTTGAAGTTTCTTCAGAAGAGCTGCATCAAGAGAAGCCCCTTCACCAACTTGTGATTCTTCTGCAGGTTGTGCTATCCACATTGGCATTCACAGCCTTTGAACTTCCTCCGAATAAGGCAATTGGCACTCAAATTCTTGAGTTTGTCTTTCACGCTAGGCCGGATCTTGTAAGTAATATCATTTCAGAATCCATCTTTTCATAACATCAAAGTTCATGGATCCATGGATCCATGACATCAAATTTTTTATCTGAGGCAGTATGAAGTTCTTTCTGCCATGTAGAACTAAAGTTTCTCATACACCTCTGGCTTTCTCAGTAGATACTTGTCGTCATGTGACTTAAGTGTCCTTGGTTTCATTTTCAGGTGAATATAAGAACAGTAGACGAAGCGGTGGTGATAGGTGCCGCTCTTTCTCTCTCTTCGTCAGCTTTTGTGCTGCAGGTTTGCGAGAACTTTACTTGGTTTTTTTACTTCGTCCTGGGTAGTGGAAATCTAGTGAGAAGTCCTTCTCAGATAGCCGCAATTCTGGATTTTCTCTATCAGATAGTTCCAACACTTGAATAAGTACCGATTAGATATACGGACACTGCTTAAATCATGTGAAATAATGAATTAATCAAGACCGATTATGCACGCAGCTTCTAGCGGAGAAAGGGGAGTTACCGACACGATTTGGTTCTGCCACTCTGGGTATTCTGCTTCTACAGGTGAATTTTTTTTCTCAACTTAGCAACTTAAGATGCAAATGAATATGATCTTGCTTTTTCCATATTGCTCTCACTAGTGTGTTCTGACTAGTTTTGATTACGTTGGCAGGATATTGCTGTTGTACCATTGTTGGTGATCCTTCCCATCTTGGAGACTGGGGTATAACAAATCTCAAACCCTTTTTGCATGAGCAGTGTTCATGCTTTTGTTGTCTATGCCGATCTAGAATTTATACGATTCTCTATGCCATGAAGGATTATGTTGGGTTGTCGAAGACCACAGACCATAGACCAAATTACAGTGGATATCAGAAGTCCATCTCATTGATCGTTCAGAAGCAGATTGGTAAGGAAAGACTTGAAGCAGCATTGACTCCCGTACCAACACGTCTAAATGGCTGAAGGAGTAGTATCGCTGTATTGCAGAATATTGGGGATTCCAATCTTTGGCCTGTTTTGGCATCGGAGAGTTTGAAAGCTTTGCTTGGACTTGGTCTCATATCTCTTGGTGGTCGTCTTTTCCTTCGTCGACTTTTTGAAGTACGTGTCTACTTTTTCTAACCTCATTTCATCTGAACATTTCTTTACTGGACTACTTGGGACATTTTGAACTATACTACAATGTAGAATGTCTTCACCTATCAGTGCACCATGATCTGAAACATCTGGTCAATTTGTGTCCGCACTAACTTGTATCGAAATTAGATTGTGGCGAATTCAAGGAGCTCTGAGGCATTCGTAGCAATGTGTTTGTTGACGGTTACGGGAACTTCGCTTTTGACACAAAAACTTGGTTTTAGTGACACGGTTTGTAATTCTAAACTCTTCCCAACTCGCAAGTGTGATATAATAGCGATTATTTACAATTGTATATTTCGGTGCTCATGTGATCATGCTGTCTAAATAAAATCAGTCCTTTTGTTTGGTTTTTTGGTTTATATTTTATAGTTTTCCGACTGAAGCCACGGTACGCCGAACGTAGTGGTCCACTTCGTTTTCATTATAATCATATTCTTGTTCTTATTCTTATTATTACTACTACTTCTACCACTACTACTTCTTTAAATGGTACAATTTACTCTGTTGTTAGTAATCTGAGGATGATGCTACACTACTTTGGTTTACACAAAGAGCTGTACTAAGGGTTGTTGACTTCGAAATCGGGCTTAACAAGATGATGTTTTGTGCAGCTTGGGGCTTTTCTAGCTGGAGCGTTACTTGCTGAGACTAACTACCGTACTCAGGTGGAAGCAGACATAAGACCATTTCGTGGCCTTCTGTTGGGTCTTTTCTTTGTGACCACTGGAACATCAATCGACATTCAGGTTTGCAGTTCTCCCTCATGTACTGACCATCAACCAATGCTGAGGTGTTATGTAGTGGAGGGTTTTTTAATTTGGCGCCGCACATTGTTAATGAGAGTACTATCATAAGATACAGTGTTAATCTCTCGAAATGAAACAAAATAGCTATCATATTTAATTGAAATTGTGTTTACTACGTAACATGGGCTATCAATATTGCCAGGGCCTCGATATCATGTAATCAACAAGTCGTTGTGGTGTGCAGTTATTGACTCGAGAATGGCCCAATGTATTGGCCCTACTTGCTGGGCTTATTGCTATCAAGACCGCTATCATTACTGCAATTGGACCACGAGTAGGGCTAACTTTGTCCGAGAGTGTTCGCACAGGCTTGCTTCTCTCACAAGGCGGGGAGTTTGCGTTTGTCGTATTTTCTCTCGCCAACCGGTATGGGGACCCTTTTTATGTTCGTCTACAGTATTTTTGACCCCATGACCAGATCTGCGCTAGCTTAACTGATTAAGCACTATTTGGTGAAAGGTGCTTCTGGTGTTTTTAAGGTGTGCAAAGTAGCCGAGCATTGAAATACGAAGTATCTTGATTGTGTTAACAGTGAATCAATTAAGATGGCATTTTGCGACTAACTTTCGTTGGCTTTTGCAGACTTGGAGTTTTACCATTAGAGTTGAACAGGCTGTTGATCATAGTTGTGGTTCTGTCAATGGCTTTGACACCGCTTTTGAATGAAGTGGGTCGTAAGGCAGCAGAATACATTGAGAGAGAGTTTGAGGATGTTTCTTCAACGGACTCAGTATGTACACAAAGTAACCCTTTCAGTTCTTAGTTGTCCATGCAGAGAATTTGGTGAATGTACCCTGGTACATGTATTCATTGTAAGGTCTACTCATCATAGCCTGGGCTTTCTCGTCTGGTGTAGGAATTACAAGGCGTAAAGAACTTCGAGGCCAACGAACCTGTGGTCATAATTGGATTCGGTCAAATGGGACAGGTGGGGGTTCTGCTTTTGTGACGGTCCTTTTTCGAACCCAAAAGCAATTCACATCAGATTCATTTTCTAAGATGACACCACTACGTAAGGATGCATGCCTCTACGTATGTTTTCTGTTTGAACTGTGCACTCAACTTTATTGTGTGCGTTCCAGGTACTTGCCAACTTTCTGTCTACCCCATTGGCGACTGGTCTTGGTGGAGATGCAGCTGGTTGGCCTTATGTTGCATTCGATCTGGATCCTGGTCGAGTCAAGGTATGACTATTTTCTTTAATACTTCTTCAGACATGTAGATTATCTATAAGACCTTAAAGAAAACAAGAGTTTGACGTTGCATGCGAACCAAGGAAGGATGCCAAATTATGTAACGTTTTTCACAAATGTGGAGGTGGTAGTGTTATATTGCGCAACATTTTTCTCTATATGTCATGGTTACGTGAGTGTGGGACGCCGTCAGAAGACTGAATTCCTCTCATTGTGCAGGCTGCCTGTAAGCTTGGCTTTCCAGTGTTGTATGGAGATGGTTCTCGACCTGTAGTCTTACAAACAGCGGGAATTACGCAGCCTAAGGCGGTAATGGTGATGTACACAGGGCGACAAAAGTCAGTTCAGTCAGTGGAACGTCTTCGTCAAGCTTTTCCTC
Organism: Physcomitrellopsis africana; assembly: GCA_036785485.1. Lineage (NCBI taxonomy): Eukaryota > Viridiplantae > Streptophyta > Bryopsida > Funariales > Funariaceae > Physcomitrellopsis > Physcomitrellopsis africana. The sequence continues at coordinate 132,739 of JAWRVF010000251.1, forward strand.
AAGTATGAGGTCTCTTGGCCTAAATTCAACTCAAATATGCTGCTCATATTTTAGTAGTCTAATAATCCCATAAACTGCTAAAAAATGGAGTAACTTTGTAACCCTTGGATGCAGGTGCCCATCTACGCAAGAGCACAGGATTTGGGACATCTTTTGGAATTGAAACATGCAGGGATAACTGATTGCATACTCGAAAATGCTGAGGTATACTGCTGAACTTCAAATTAAAAGTACTCGAGATAATGATTGGTGAAAAGGACATCAGCTTCCTGTTACAAGACACTACCTATATTCTGCAGTTTGCTAAATTTTTCTATCTTTAGTCTTATCTGTTTCTAACCTGTTTCGCCTGTTAGACATACTTGGACGAAAGATTAGTATTTCACTCCTGCCTATCCTACACATTCTATGCACAAAAGTAAGAATCTTAAACTATCTTAGATATAACAATTTAGCAATACATGTCCAAACTCGGAGGCGTTTAGTAAATGACATGATGGCTGTTGGTTACAGACAAGTCTGCAACTGGGATCAGTGCTTCTACGTGGGTTGGGGGTCATGTCCGATGATGTAAGATTTTTACGCCGCATGATGCGTGAATCTATGGAGCTTCGCGCACAGGAGACAGTGGAGAAGAAGGAGAACAAAGAGACCGATTGGCTAGTCCCTTTCCAGGTCCATCAGCTTTGGTCTTCTACATCACTCTTGAGAAATTCTAGGATGGGTTGGTCGTATATTTACACTTCTTACATTGACATATGTTGAGTTTTTAGTTTTTCTAAGTATCACCGATCCATAGCCAGCTCGAATGAACACCTTGAATGTTTTAATGCTTACTTCTGATGCGTGCTTGCAGACCAAGGTACGGCAAACTTGGAAGAACAGAAACATGAAGTATGACTCGGTGAAGAGGAAAAATGAAATTATCAATGACCAAGCCTACTGGATGGATGCAGGGAGTACCGCTCCAAGTGCAGATATATATTCGTTAGACAAGGAGGTTAGGCGTCGCTGACTTAATTTACAACTTGTTTTGCAGTCGTTAGCTTTTCCGATTAGCTTTATATTTCAGATTATCCTTTCTGTATCGTGTGTCAACCTGCCATTGAGGTTAGTGGTGATTTTTCATCAACACCATCACCCAATGCGGTAGTCAAGCTTTTCCCAGACTATACCCTTACAAATTTGATTGTCTTTTGTTGCAGGAGAGAAACCTAGACGAGAAGTTACCATTAATGTTTGCCAACAAGAACTCTGCAACTGAGGTCAAAATTTCAGCAACAGAAGTTTTAAATGGAAACGCTAGTTCTGGGGAAGACGGGTCAATGTCCTCATCGATTGTCGCTGTCGCTTCGCCCTCCGGAGTGTTTACTGAGCCGAAACTACAGCCTGGGGCTGCTGATCAAGTATCCAATCCTGACACCGAAAGCCTTGCTGTCTCTGCGGAGCCCGCTGATAACGAACCCTCTCCACCTGTGTCGTCTCGAGTGAGTACCTACATCATTATTTGTTCATGGTGTTAACTAGTTTTTGCACACTTGATCAAAGCACCATTCATGGAACAATAGTCATAGAACGGTACAAAGTTTCAAGTATATCCGAAGTAGACTCTTGAGGGCTTATAGAAAAATCTTTAAACAAATTAGAGTCAAACATGTGAATCGGAATCTAAATAATGAATAATCCACGTTTGGCAGGTCCAACCAGCACGCAGAGGTATCGCTAAGTTGAAGTGGCGAATGAGAACACCATCACCAGAACCAGAAGAGCTAGAGGACGAGAGAGGAGTGACATTATGTGCGTTAGAGGAAGACGAGCGGTACAGAATGGAGCTCGAGGAAGGCGAGGAGTTGGAGACTATAGATGTAACAATAACAGCATTAAATAGGGATGAATCCAAATGACATATTGGTTCATTATTTAACATGGGCATGTACATGTATAATACATAGATGTGAGTGGGTAAGCTTGAACATTTGTGCTTGAGCTTCCACTTGTGCCGGAAAGCTGTAAAGCGGCTTTGTAGTCAAAATAGACATTTCTAAGCCATTAAACCAGCATTGCTATTGCAGATATCATGAAGTGGAAACTAATAATTAGATTTCTATTTCATTTGAAAGTCCACATCTCACATACACAATCCTTGTATTGTATATTTGACGTTACAAAGACCTACATGGGTTGGAAAAGTAATCGATCCTTGAAGATTTTCAGAGCCATACAGCTCTAGCTTTACTATTACTCCTCGTATTCCATCTAATCTCCTCCTTCGGCTGCTTGTTTGGCTTCCTTCTGTTTCCGAACAATCTCGTGAGCTGTATTAAAAACTCCATTCGTAGGCTTGTTGCATACGTAACAGAGTTTATTTCTTGAGTGATGCTGCACAACCACAAATACGATAAATATTTCCGTTAAAACAAGATCTTGGACTATCTGGGAAGTAGCATTAAAGTTTCTGCAAATTGCGACGGAAAACCTCATCCAACGAACCCACACACCAAACAGAACGTATGATTGGAGGTTAAAATTGATTCGAGAGAAAATAACGCACCTTCAGAGCACAATGTTCGCAGAAGTAATGCTTGCAAGTTGTAACAACAGGATCAGTGAAGGGCTCGCGACATATAAAACAAGCGAACGGAAGAGCATCGTCATCATCGCTGTCATCCCCCGCTCCTTCACCCTCTTCAGTCTCGGCTTCGCCTCTGGCGAGTCTCTGCTTCCTAAGTTTCTCTTCCTGGTCCCATTCCCTCTCCATTTGCCATCCTGTCAAAGATTTCCAAAATAAATTATGAAATAGAAACTAACTCAATGCAGAGCAACTAACAACTAGAATTAGAAAAGTCACAGAGAAACCCAAATCAAAGTTGTGCACAATTCAATACTACACAGCAGATGAATATCAAAACACTCTACAGGAAAACCGTGAGACAAGAACTCTTCGCAGTCCAAGATGATGATGATGACGACATTTCAAAAAAATTGTTGAAGAAGACGAGAAATAAGAAGTTACATTCTTCACCATTTCAGAAACAACTCTTGGGAGTGATTGTTACCTGATTTATAATCTCCGCGATCATGCATAAATTTACAAGAATCGCCATAACCGCAGTATCCAGTCTCCTTATAATCCTTGCAGATATCAGGTTGATAGTCGAACCTGACTGTCATACGAATATGCGCAGAGGCACGCAACGGTCCATGAGCCCCACCGGCTTTCTCCCTAGATATTGTGTGCTCCTGCCTAAACCCTGCTTTATGATCAGTGTAGCCATGAATACCCTTGTAAACCTTGCTATTGGAAGGCTCCCCACTCTTAAGAGCTTCACTAGCTTGTTTCAAAACCCTCTCTCGAATAGCCCTATTATCCCTGTCAAATTCCGTCTCAATCTCCGACACTGCCGTAGCCCTGCTATCATCCTGCGTCTGCACCTGCCGAGTCGATTCATACACGAAGGTAGTCCGTTCCACCTCTCCCGCCTTGTCCGACTCCTCCGAATTTTGTACTTTCGAAGCGCCTGCTGGTGCGCCAGAATGAAACTCCAGCCGCCCGCCACCCTTCTTCGCAATTTTCCCTTTGTTTGCAGCAGACCCGGCATTCTCCTCTTCCTCATCACCATCATCAACAGTCGGCCGCTTCCGCATATTCTTATTCTGGATTTTCTTCTTGAAGAACGCCCCAGCAGCAGAAGCAGCAGCAGCCTCCGACTGGGCCTCCATCACGACTTCAACGAAAACTTACACCACCTCCTCAATTCGAGAATCTCACTGGCAACCTCACTAAAACTTAAAACCTCTCCAAAAAAATAAATCACCACTCAACCTTGAATCAGAAACAGAGTTCACCACACGCTCCAACAATAAAAACACACGCGAAAATCCCTTCCAAACGACGTGATCACAACAGCAACAATAGACACAAGTCTCAGCTAAAAAACCCAAACTACAACCAAAACTTACACAAAACAAAACAAATACAAGCGCTCAACTATCGATACAGAGCTTGCGACCTTCTGAGCCGAACGTAAGCCCCCTAACTAAATTTCCAACGGGGGAGATTGCATCGTGAAGGAATTTGGTTGCTGCATCGAAGCCTTCAAAACACGAAACCCTAATTCGAAAACACTGCTTCCCATGGACCCCCGCCATGTGGTCGGGGAAGAGGAGGACGAAGAAGAGGCCCATTGCAACGAACCTTCCTCCCCGTTTCCTCTTCGGATAGATAGCTCTCTTCATTATTTCCCATTATTTTTACTGTTTGTAATCTCTCTACTCCTCAAGGATTAGCACATATTGTGTTGTTGCTATGACTTGATTTTTCCCATTGTAAATATATTCCGAGTAGAGATGATTTTGATCACTTTGATACATATCTTCGTCTTCTTATCGTATGTGCGTGTATGCTTATACACACTTTCGTATTAAAGTTCTTATTGTAAATAAGGGTTTTTCTTTTTTATTGTAATGAATTTTTCAGGATGTGTGAGATGTTTAACTGTGATTTCTCACAAATAGTTGTAAATAGGGTGCTTTCTTGCATTATGATTTTATTTGGTTAAACTTTGACCTGATTTTCCCATCAATTTATCTTATCAATCAAGTATTTTTAATTCATAAAGTTTGCGTAATTAATTTTTGTTATTAAGTGATAAATAAATTTATTTTTTATATATATATTTCAATTTTTTTGGCACTTTTCATTACAATTCTTCGGTATTTTATGTTAAAATAAATGAAAATGTCTACGAAATATATCACTTATAATATGTTCAAAACTAAACCCTAAACCTTTGATCTGCTAGCAGATCTGTGCTCAAGAATCAATGACCGAGGAAGGTCGAGCTCCACCCCACACTTGGATTGGCAACCAGTGTGAAAGATTGCGGAGAGGGAGAGGCAGAGATAGATAGCGATCCCACTGACTTGGCACCAGAAGCAAAGGAATGCGTTCCGATGGTGCTAGGTGTTGGCTTCCAGTGTTTTCACCTCGTGGTTTTTTTCCAGATGTCTAGAGCCGTCACTGTGTCATCATTAGCAACCTACAGCTGTGACTCAGTGCCTGAGAGCTTTTGCCATGTTGCCCAAGCGGTACCCACTTGCTCGCCTCTCCTCTCCTACCCACATCCCATTTGACAAGCTCTCGCATCACTTCAATAAGGAACCCCCATCCCTCACCGGGTTCATAAATCTCTGCCGGCTTGAGCACACACGAACCATATCACAATTACTTCACGAACTGTCGAGTTTGTGTTTTCTAGAGCGATACCGTCGATTTAGAGATCAACAGTGCGACTAGTATTTTGATCGACTTACATAGTGCGAGTGGATCGACTTACGAGCAGCAGCCTTGTGCTTAGTGCCTGTGTCGGTGGTGAAGGATTTACCAGCCATGTCGGGGTTGAACAAGAGTGATCCGGCCACGCAGAGGATCTACAACAAGGAAGGAGTGACCCATGTGAATCAGGTCCCAGCTCCACGATCCGGCGAAGAGCGTCTAGGAATCGCCACCAGGAATGGTGACAGTGGACCAGGTATGGTACCGTCGTCACTTGGGAAAACTCGCAATGCTCTCAAGCTGCTGCTTCTCAGAGTTTGGTTATATGCATGTTGACACTGTGGTGAACTCATTCATTTCAATGCATTGCAGGGCACCCGGAGCAGACGCGCCCATTCTACCAACCGAGTCCAGTTCAAGTGCAGTTATTCACCCCGGTGAACCAGAATGACACAAACTGAGCTCCCAAGTGGGTCGCTTCACTTCATCGACCTCGGTGGCACTGAACCCATTGCATCGACAGTTGATCGGCAGTCGAAATCCAGTAGTAGACTCATCAGTTTCCTTTTTGTATACACAAGTTTGTACAGAGCGTTGTAGCTGGTTTTCCTTGTAGCGATTTCGGAGAGGCTAATGCTGAACGATAACTGGAATCCGGTATGTAGTGAAGTAATGCACTGGGAGAACTCGGTTTCTTCAAACACTTGAATATATTGAAAAGTCTACGTTTCTCTCAAACGTATGTGGGTTGTCACTGGTTCTCGGTTTCAAATTTCAGTGTTTGGTTTCATGGATTCCTTCCGAAAGTGAAACTTGCTTGCGTAATGTATTTGGTGCATTGTTCTTGAAACTCAAAGCAACACAGAAATGCTCATGTTTCTGTTAAACAATAAAACAAGTTGCAGTAGTGATTTTTTCACAAAGAGCCGAAGATGCTTTTGTAACCAGGTAGCTAATATTCTCTTTTTGTGCGGAACTAAAATTATGCTTTCCATTTGAGGGCCCATTTGAAGTGGGATGAACAAAGTTTTATCAATGCTGACAACCCTATTTAAAGTGAAGCAACATGAATTTGGGCGGAAGATGCTTCATTGCTTTGGGTTTCCCATGTCTGAATATGATTCATGAGGTTGGGTTGGTGTTGAAACTTTTTTATTTAGCTCCACTCTTGCATCAAAGTTTTTGTTTTGGCAGTTTCTAAACAAAGTTTGGAAGATTGGGATAGTGTCTTCGTCCTCCTCGCTCTACAAGGAAACAAACTTCCCTAAAACCAACTTTGGATTTCACAAATTCACTAATGTCTTTCTCCACGTCATTCAGCTCATCTAATGCCCACATTATGTACACACTGAGCCATTTACATGAAAATTGTGTTTTCACATCATAAGTACTGTGTAAGAAGATTGTTCTTCGAAGTCAACAATATGTTAAATATTAATATCTTCATATCGGTAAGATGATATTTTCACTTCTTCAATGTCCAAAAATGAGACGTATAAAAATCTACCTATAAAAATCTAACATTTTTTACAATGATTTTTAAAAAATTAAACTAACACACATGTTTTTTTTTTTTTTTTTTTTTTTTTTTTTTTATCGTTTTACAACTTCAATAAATATTCATCAAAATCACAATATTATTCTAAAAATAGTTGACATTCACATGGCCCCAAACATGGTCCACAGATTGAGGTTGGTTGAGAAAATCCGATGGTTCCTTTTGTTCAACTTCTGTTAAACCTAAATTTCTACTTATGAGAGATTTTGAAATTTCCACATTCAAATTAGCCCTAATTTCGTGCCACACGGCGAAGTGGTGCTAAGGTTCATTTTTCCGGACGAGAAATGGACGTGGCGACGAAAGCCGCATACGGACGAGTTTCGTTCGCCGGCACCTAGTCACCACTGCTGAAGCCTCCGAAGTCGCCTTCGCCGCCTGCGTTGCTCGTTCGCAGCGGTGTGATTGTATTGGAGAGATTTGTTGAGTTCAGTTTGACTCATTTGTCGATGTCGAAAACGCGCTTCTCATCTCTGACGCAGAATTGCAATACTACCAGAAACGACATCATCTTCTTCTTCAGATTCTTAGAGTACTTTATGGGAGAATTTTGGAGCTGCGGTTGAATTAGTTGCTGCAGTTGTGTGATTTGAATGCTGCGGGTTGCATTCGTTGTCATTTAGTGAGGTTTAGGTGGTTTGTTAGTTCTTGGATCGCTCTATCTGTGGATTCTTTCTAAATTAAGGTTAACAGCACGAGCAACGTTATCAGGGTTGCGGAAAGCAGGGGTTTTTGTTAGGGTTTATGTTCTCTTCTGAGTTTCCGTGAGAATTTATCTGTGATGATCGTGCTTTTGTTAAACCTATATCGATCCAGCACCTGAATATCTTGGAATCTGTAGTGTATTGGATTGGAATTGCTGATGGCATGTAATTTACTTGTTTTGATCTGTTCAACGCTCTCTCTGAAGGCCATCAAATTATGCTGAAAACGAGCTGGAGATGTAAGTGTTCATTCTCTTTCTTCAACCATTTTCCTTAGTTTTCAGCGTTACGATACATAAGATGAAGTCGGAGCTGTAGCATTATCTCTAGTATTCCATGGAGCATATGAGGATACAATGTGGGCACTTTTAGCAGTTCATTGTTGGTGAAGCATTTCTCATCAAGCCTTCTTGCATCAAACAGATTGCAAAAACCTTGCGTGAATTTGAGAATGGGAACCTGCAATATGGACAACATGCCGCAGACTTCATTCGTCAAGCCACCTCCTGCGATGCAAGGGACAGCGCATTTGTATGTAGCCAACTGCGGGCCAGACGTTGGACTCACCTTCTCGGACATTAAGGAGGCTTTTGAGATCTTTGGTTCTGTTGAAAATGTCCAACTAGCTGGTGCTAGTGGATCACGAGTGTATGTTTCCTATCACAGTGTTGATGACGCGGTGGCTGCTCGTAATGCATGGAATTTGAAACCATGTGATGCTCTTCAAGGTCGAGTGATGGTTATTCAACATGCTGTGCCGCAGACTCAGCCCTCTGTAAGTATGCTACTTCTTGAATTCTTTAAAGGTGAGGTTTAGGGTTACCTCTTAGTGAAAGCAATCGGTTCACTCAAATCTCTCGCTTTTGTATCCCTTCGTAGATCACCCTTCTACAGTAACTTGTTCACCATCTAACCTTTGCCTTCAGATAGCATGTACGTGAACTAATCTCTTTAGCTACCTATGAGCAATGTGAAAATATTCAAATCAGTACGGAAAGTCCCACCATTGTTGACCTTTCAAGGGGTTACATGATGAATTTCAGGTAAGCTTCAAAAATGATGAAGATGGTGCTTCTGATCAATCAACTACACCCTTAGAAAACTTACTGAGTATAGTGGTTGATGTCTTAGGTGGAGGAACAGGTGGTTTTTACATCAAGTGCTGATGTGGGTATACCTGGACTCTCTTTATACACCGACTTCGTGACTCTTTCGGAAGAACAGGTCATTTTTTGAACACGTTCTCGTTGAAGTCGCTCGTACACCATCAGAATTAGCTCTTTACAAATTACATTCATATATTGATTTTTCTATTATTTATTTATAAATTCATTCGTTTTATATTTTACATTTTTAAATTCAGGAACTCCTGCGCGAGGTAGATGAGAGGTCCTGGCAGACCCTTGCGAAGCGGAGGGTGCAGCACTATGGGTACGAGTTTTTGTATAAGGTCCTTAATTTACCTCATTCTTCTGTATCAGATGTAGGTGTAATGTCGTATTGTGTTTGTATTGCATAGCAATTGGTGGAACCTCTTTCTCTGCTGCATAGTAATACATTGTTAGAGCTCTTTATGTTTCTCTAAAACATTCTGTTGCTATTGTATTATCCTAATTTTCTATTTTGTGCATGCATTTAAAGCTGTTGTTGTTGGCACACCTTTATTAGTCTTTCTGTTTGTCTCTCTCAAAAATGTGAGTTTGCAATCACCGCACCTAGCCGGTAGGGTATTTTGTCCATTTCAGATTTTGCTGCATGCGCTTGCAGACCAGGAACGTGGACTTGACTCAGAAACTTGGAGAACTACCTGCATCTCTGGAGCCACTTCTTAACAAGATTTCTTTGGTTCCTGAAATTGCAAGTGCTGAAGAGCCAACGCTCCCTTTTGATCAACTTACCGTAAGTATGCACTTTGCTCTTGCTGGTCAGATTCTATCTATGTTTTATATTATTTAAAAACTCACATATAATAACTTTTGTGTCGAATGGTTTTTTATCAGAGTCTGTTGTCTAAATTAAAGTAACGGAAGATTTAATCCACAGGATTCTCACAACATTGTAACAGAATAGTTGCTGCAGTTTAACGGTCATATGAAGTTGGTATCTCTAAGCCTCTTTTTTGAAAAAAAAAGGTATCGGAATATGTGTGTCGTGCTGTTTGCAGGTGAACGAATATCCAAGGGGAGTTGGACTCTCACCGCACATTGATACTCATTCAGCATTTGAGGGCTCCATTCTCTCTCTGTCATTTGGTGGGCCCTGCATAATGGAGTTCCGGAAGTACATCAAGAGAGGTAATTCCCTAGTGGATGGTAACGCACATACTTCAACATCAGTTTCGGAACAAAATGATGAATCAAACGAAAACGCTGAAGCAATACTAGTAAGGAATGATGATAGCGTACCGACTGGATCAGTGGACATCATACGGAAAGCTCTTTTTCTTCCTCCGAGATCACTCCTGATCTTATCTGGCGAGGCACGCTATGCTTGGCATCACTATATACCCCATCACAAGGTATGATTCTCATTTTAGTACATAGCTATGCTCTTAGATTTTGAGTTTATCCCAACCATTTGATTGAGATTTAGACGAGAAGTTTTGAAGTTGTTAATGAATCTGACATGCGGAGTTTTGTCTGCAGATTGACAAAGTGAATGGCCAGGTACTAGATCGAGGTACAAGACGGGTTTCTTTCACTTTCCGGAAGGTGATCACCTTCTCAAATGTAACGCCTTCCTCTTTGTGCAAAGCATATGATCTTAATGCCTTGATAAAGTACATACTAATCATTATATGTTCTCTGTCATCAGGTCAGGCCGGGGGCTTGCAACTGCCCTTTTATTGAGCACTGTGACTCTCAAGTATCAGATGCGAGGGAGCTTGCTTTACAAAATGAGGAAATAAAGGAGTCTATCGAAACTCTTGAAGAGTTACGCTTAAGCGATGAAATTCCCAAAACACCTTTAGAGAAGCAGACCATGTCTGCCGAGATGGGCAATGAACCAAAACACTTCAATTCAACTATTCCTGAAATTGAGAAACGTTACGTACACAAGGTGTACAACGCTATCGCCCCTCATTTCAGTGATACAAGATTTGCTAGATGGCCAAAAGTCGCAATGTTTCTGGAGTCGATGGAACCTGGCTCAGTTGTTGCTGATGCTGGGTGTGGGAATGGAAAGTATCTGGGTTTCAACAAAAAGTGCTTTTTCGTTGGATGTGACATCAGTCCTCCTCTTATAGGTATCTGTGCACAGCACGGGCATGAGGCATTGGTGGCAGATGCATTACACTTGCCATATAAGACAGGGTTCTTCGATGCTGGCATTTCTATTGCAGTGTTGCATCATTTGAGCAATGAAGAGCGCAGGTTGCGTGCTATGGAAGAATTACTTAGAGTCGTACGCGGGAAAGGCAGAGTTCTTTTTACTGTATGGGCTGTAGAACAAGAAGACAAGAAATTGCTTACCAAATGGACTCCATTAACTTGTAAGTACACGGAAGAGTGGGTTGATGACACGGGCACTGCTTTCAAAAGAAACCTGTCCATAAATTCTCTAAAAAGCATCCAGGAAGTAGAAAGCCAGGTTTCGACTGCGATTCCAAATGAAGACCTTCAAGATTCATCGACGGATGTGGTACGCCTGAGCTCAAGCATTGAGAAGGCAGCTGCAACACAACAATATGTCCCAAATGAAGATTTAAGTTCAGATGATGGTAAGATGAAGGGGGAGCAGCAGGAGTATTTTGTGCCTTGGCATTTACCATATCATCGAGCAGAAATTGCGGGTGCATCAGCTGCAGCTATTGCTGATGGGTTGGCACGGAAAGATGATGTTAAACGTGCTTTGGTGTACAATCGATATTATCATTGTTTTGTGGAAGGAGAACTTGAAAGGTACTGCTTTTTTCCCTTAAGTTACCATGAAATTTTGTTGGCGCGTTTGATCAAGTAGAACTTATTCAAGATGAAGCCTGTTGTGATGCATTTACTGCTGCCTTGTGATTTTTGAGGTTTCTGCTTAGTGTTTTTTTTTTTTAATATGATACATGCATAGATCTTTCAAGAACATAGTTGATCCTTATTCAATGTGGTGGCAGATTGGCATCAAAAATACAGTGTGCAAGACTGATTGACCAGTTCTATGATAAGTCCAATTGGTGCGTAATATTGGAGAAGGTATGATACCATCAGCAAAGCGATGCAGCAGAATGTTGAGCCAACTGTTGATCTAGAAGATGAATTTAGCAACGCCTATCCCTTCTATTTAGGATCGAGTCTTTGCAATACTCTGAAGCATGGAGTAATCTAGATGATGAAACGTTGCAATTTGAGTTATAACGTCTAGTTGCGTATGCGTTGAAAAGAAATTTACACTGATATTATTAAGAAAACTGCAATCAAAAGTTGAACCAAACTTATGAGACGTGCAGGCATGGTTGAAATGCTCAAATCCATTTAACAAAAGGTACAAATAAGAACACCGAGTGACAGGTTTACCCACATTAGAGTTTTTCAAAAATGATAATTGTCAAATTGATCACTTAAAGGAATTCTTGTAACGACAACTTAAGAGCTGTCTATTGAACTAGTGTTTTAGAGACGTTCACATCTTTTCCTGTCCTTTGCTTATAATACTTGCGTCTACAGGTGAAAGTTTTTGCGTGAAAATGTGTACAATAGCTCTGAGCAGCAAAACTTGGTTGTTTGTAATTGTCATTGTTGCGTTTCATTCTACAACCTTGCTTCTTGAAATCTGTCCTCGAGTTCAAGTGAATTAGAACAAGAACACGAAAACAAATGAAAGAATGGTTGCAATGTACCAACTTAGAACTAGGCATAAAGCCCATCCACATCAGGTCCACTAGTAATAGGCAACAAGGTTTCACCACAATAAAATAGCTCTGTTGACACACAAGTAGAAGTCTTATCATCAAACTTAACAGCTGATATGAAAGTAAAATTTTGATTAAGATCAAGGGATAACTCGAAGTCGATGTCAAGTCGTGCAAGAATTTAGTCTTCACGAATGTGGTAAAAGGCTACCTTCCACCCCAACCTCCCCGCCTTCAGAGCTCAAAATCAGTAGTCTCAAGAACAGTGATCCTTCATTATCGGGTATGCCAAGTTTCGGGATGGATGACGAAGGTTCACCTAAAATTACACTAGTGACGCTGACAGATATGTATAATGCGGACTGACACTAACTCCCTGAACACATCTACTGCAGTATCAATTTTTGCATCTAATTCTGTATCCCAATCTTAGTCGATCTATGAAATGCGGTCCCTGACCATGAGATGAAAATTGTAGGATGTACCAAACTCTTCTGATCCTTATTCTGATGAGATGGATACGCTTCCCTTGCGAGGCTTCCGCGACCACTGCCACTGCGTTGCAAGAACACGGTGAGGCATTAACTTGGTAATGTTTCCACGGATCTTCTTGCTGTGATACTTGTGAAGTCGTACTCTGGCCAGCTCCGCTTCTTTCTCAGCCGACAACTCCTTCACAACGACAGTGAGCCTGCAACGCGGTCGCACCATCTGACCTGCCTTTCCTTTCCCATGTATCCTCAATCTCTTTAAGTATTTGTCCTTTCCAACAAACGCCTCCGCTGCACAGAAGACAGAAATACGGTTGAAAAAAGATACACCGAAAAACTGCACAGTTGAAGGAGAACAGCTTCTCGACTGAAAAATGAAACAGTCTCAGCACAATTTCAGCAAAGATAACCGCTTGAAGAAATTCTTGACCCTACAGAACGATTACGATACAAAACTGCGAAATACTAAGGAAACACCAGCCTGTTCGTAATCCTTTCCACCAATAAATAATCAGACATTGATTTTCTGCTCAACCGGACCAAGGGCAAACGACTCACCAACAATAAGCCGGTCCTTGTCCATACCAAAGTTGTGTATAGCATTTGCGCGAGCGGAGGTTACCACCTGCGAGATAAAGAAATGAAGGTCAAATTAATACGCATAGCTTTTAACTTACTGCATACACCAACCATACAAGTCGGTCGACTGAGTCCTCGACACCCAGTAAAAGGTAAACGTGATGGTGAAGTTGGGAACTTCCCGAGTGCATCATATGACGTGACTCCACATGTAAGAAAAGGGTTGTACCTACCTTGGCAACAACTTTTGCAGCCCGCTTGGTAGACACTGCCATCTGCATCAATGCATCATCGACACGCATGCCGCGCACAAGCTCTGCAACCACATTCACTTTCTTGGGGCTCTGGAAACGTTCACCCAAAATTGGGCATTAGAAATGCTCCAAATTTCAGTTATGAAATAACTTGGGCAAGATGCATGAGCAAAAATGGGTATCTCCGTGCTCGACGGCATTAAATTGATTTCCGAACGAGGCCTTGGCAGCGCCGTGAACAAAAATCGAAACACTGGAAGTTACCTGCTTAATGTAAGTTAAGACAGCCTGAGTCTCTTTCTTTATTCCCATCAGCGGCTTGTTGCCACCTTCAACCTCAGTTACAGGAGCTGGGGCTTGAGAAAGTGGCGAGCGTACTGGCTGATCTACACCATCCGAAGCTTGTAAAGACTCGGGTACTGACGTAATGCCCTGATTGAAATACAATGAACATCCAGTTTAAAATTGAGAAAATCTGAGAAATAATTCCTCCAACATGAATCCGAAACAAAGTACCACATTATGCGGAACAACGTCTTCTAGCAGCCAAGATTGGCCTACATTTTCAGACCGCCACAGTATCAAAAACTTCAGAATTGAAAACCCTTGCTCAAACACCTAGATATTCAAAGGAATCAAAACCAACACCAAATTAACCTAAAATTAAAACAAAATACCAATAAGCACAACTCACACCGCCTCCAAACTGAATCCATGCACGTAGGACAGCAATGGCGACACGAATCCTACCATTCTCTGCTGCGCAAACACAGAAGACCATTTCAGACTCTGCTCGCCGCCCGAAAGGCCACCACCGAATCCACATCGCGCATCGTTCGCAAACGCTGCCTCCGACGACGCCCACCGCGGAGCAACGCTCCACAGCGACGTTGACGACGACGACGACGACGACGATGAATCGCGCGCTCCTTGCTGCAAGGACAACTCGGCTCCTCTTCGAACCCTGTCCAGACTGCGCCACAGACGCGTTCCCCTGAAGCCCCACATGCTTGCCTAACAGAATACACACCTTCGATCGCAGGGCAGAATGAGAGTCACGCCATGGCTAAGACTCGTCGTAGGGACTGCCCCAGAGATTTAGGGTTTTAGAAACCTGCTTCGTTTTTCAGATGCCGGGTGGCGTCCTCAATACGCATATCCCGGGTATCGTTAGTTTGGCCCCTGGTTTTCGAGTGCAGCATGTTTGCTTCATGGGTCCGTTACGACTGCCACTTCGAGTGCAGCTCACGAATCACTTATTTAGTTGTTGATCAGGAGGTTTGGGAGAGGATCGAGTGAGAAGCGTAGGATTGTAGCATGTCCCTTGCAGAGTGAAGCTCTGCTGTGTTGCCAATTCGGGTACCTCAGTTTTAGCTTTCCTGGACACGTGTTTGTGTGAGAGCACCTGTAGCTTTCTTCTTTCATGTGGAGGAAATTCTTGAAACGATGATGCAATTTTTGTAGGATTGTGACTAGTCTATCGAGGCGCTTCTGGAAGTCTTTTTTGCAGAGGTTAGTTTGAGCTGGAATTCTTGCGTTATTAGTTGGGAAAATTTTGGTTCTGTGTTAGTTCGAGTGCTGTAATAATTGAGTTTGTTTTACTGAAGAGCGGCGTATCTTTGGAAGAGAAGGGTTTACTCAGTTGCTGAAGCCATTGCGCGTGGCTTAATATTTTGACGAACTTGATATGCGAGTTTAGATTCTGCTCAAGTCTTGGTTGTGGTTGGGAAGTATTTTCGAACCTAAGCTACATTTTCATGACTCAGTCTTTCCTGATAAGACGATTGTGTGGCGTGTACAGCCAGATTCAGTTCTTGAGAATGGGGTGTTTAGAGAATGATGGAGGCTCACCCGAAATTCTGACGATCTCACCAGTTGTCCGCCACATTGTCACCATTCCCTATGCAGACTTGTTGGTAGGTTTGCTTCCCCGTCACTCTCCGAATTGTCTGAATGAGCGATGTACATCATAATTAGGCGTTTGACTCAATAAATCTTTTGGAAATTAGTCGACTCCGTGACGCCCAACTTTGTCAATCGGTGGTGACTGGGGAACGTAGCGATGTTTAGAGTCTTTGATTGATGTCCATGAATTTATTGACCGTACATGTGTACAACAATTCTGCCCCATTTCTTACAGAAGGAGGATTTTGATTTATCACTGGAGCTAGAGGCCGGCTTCGGTCCCAATTCACTCGGCATTGTGGCTGTTTCAGGCGTATGCAATTTTTTTTGATGTCACTCATCAAATATCCTGAAGCATTTTTCGATTTTGGAAACTGTTGCGTTGTATCCCTTTCAATGCCATGCATCTGCTCGTTCAGTGTTGCTACATCTGTAAGCAAGGAAGAACCGTCTCGCCAGATTTTGAAGTTCCCTTTTGCAGGTTCCTAAGTACAGTGAATTGCGTTCGAGGCTTCTGCCCCTTGCATCCAGGTAGAACGCTGGTTATGGGAGTTATATTCATCACATTCCACATCCGACTGGAACAGTCTCGATGACTAGAGACATTGGAACTGTGTTGTTTGTGTTTTTTTGTGAATTTGCATGAGAATATCTACTAATGTTGGCCATCCCGTCCTTTGTTTTGCCATGTAATTTTTCCATCGCCTACGCTCAAGGATGTCATGCTGGAACTCTTGATGCACGTGCTGAGAAGTTTGCTTTGAGATTTTGTGGAAAAGTCATGAGAGTACCCACATTGAATAATCAGTGCCACTGAATGTTCTGACCAGGATGGCTGCGCTCTCTGAAGAGTCAAAGAAATCACTAGTTGATCCTGCAAGCAGGTACTTATGCACCGCTCAGATGTGGTATCACTAATAGTCAATCTTTGGTGACCTCAAGTTTCAAATTGTCTAAGTACAGTCCTTAGACACCTGTCTGTTCTTAGGTAGTAATCTTGTCAATCAAGTATGTTGCCATCTTCTGCTTATTCTCCTTCACGTTACTTTCAGTACTTACCACGTAGCTTGGACGTTGATTCAAAATGTGCTTATTCTAGAGGCCAGCCATTTAATGCTCTCCTTAGTGACGATCTGTTGTATGCACTGCTTGTTTAAGTTTGAAAGGAAAATATTAGTTTGTTCCCATGCCAGTGTTAGCTGTATAACGTAACTTGGCCTATTAACAGTCAACAGTGGGAGAACTCTCTTTCTTCAAGTAAGGTAAAACCGATTAAGTAATTCGATGAGAGAATCGTCCTTTGACCTGGGCTTATCTTGTCTGTTGTACGAATTTAATGCAGGTTCTCTTTTGGTTGGAGCCATGGTAACGAAATGCTAAAATCTGGCCAACCAGGTAGTCTTACGTCGAACCCTTAGTAGAGTAAGTTCGATGCATTTCCTCTAGAATCGTTTATGAAATGGTTCAATATCTTCTCTCGTCTTTCGTGAATATGTTCGCATAACAAAACAACTTGGCAGTCACTGGAAGTTTAAGCATGCGAAGAAAATGACTATATTGTGAGGGGCCTTATGTGGCCTTCTCATTTTTTTATTCCTCCTTCTAAAGAGATCCTAGTATGAAGTGGCTTAATGTTTATCTATAGCTGCATTTAGCTCTAAACTTCATGTATGTACCTTATGCACATCAAATTAGTAGTTCTCTTTTGGTTCTTATTTCTGCAGATATATATAAAGGCTCATTTTATGCGAATCCTATTGTCGACGTGCCCACAACCGATGAAGTCTTTCTTGAAAGGTCAGATCGGAAGTCATATTTATGATACTTTTCACTAGGTTCGTCGTAGATAAATAACCTTCAACGCGGATTCTTTGTAAACTTTGCACTTCTGCATTCGTTTGGTTTACGATGGTACGAGTTTGAATTGGTAAATGCACACCTGAATTGATTAGTTTTGCAGGTATCCTTCATACTGCCGCTCAAACATATGGCCTAGAGAGGATTTGCCGGAACTAGAACCTGGTACGAATTTTTGCTCAGTTTTAGTTCTGAAGTTTGACGAACTTGTTGTGTATTGCTATTGAAAAGTTTGATGATGAGTTGAATGAAAAATTGATATGATGGATACGCCACCTTTCTGATGCACAATCGGATCCTGCTTCAGGACCAAGAGGTAACATGTTGCTAAGAGTGACTTATGTTTCTCTTGTTTGCAGCATTCAAGGAGCTTGGACGCCTCATGTTAGACGTGGGGCTGCTACTGGCCTATCACTGCAGCAAATTTGGTTTGTAACAAATCAGCAGTGTGATTGTTATGCAGTTGTTGCAAATTCTATGGTGATGTCTTTCCGATTTGTGGCTTTTGAGGACATAAGGTTATAGTTCATGCGAGGTCGTTGGCAGTACGCGTCAGGCAGGACAGTACTAGATTGTCAGACTTTGTCTCATTCTTTATCTCAGGTTACATTTAACTACCGCTGTAATGTTGCAACTCCGGAATGTAATGTTGCAAACATATTGGCTTCTGTCATGGCAGATCAGTTTTATACGGGGAGAGGTTATATGTAAGGTTGTCCTATTTACGTTGACATTGTTATCTATGCAGTGTCGGCTAGAAATCCTGATTATGAAGAAGGAAAACTCGTGAGGATGTTGAAGAGTTCGAAATGTCACAAAGGTCGACTCTTGCATTATTTTCCGGCATCAAACAGGTTACTCTTTCTAGCTTACCATTTCTACTGCAGAGGTCCCCTAATCTGAATGTTCTAGTATACATCAATCAAAGCGGATTCATTGTCCCATGACCATAAAGATCTTTCTTTGTGCATCAAGTGTTTCTTACTTTGAAAATATCCGTCATTCAGGGACACAGAAGAAAGGGAGAAAGATCTAGCGTCATGGTGTGGATGGCATTTTGACCACGGATCTTTAACAGGTGTTTCCATTAAATATATTATCATCAATTTCTGACCTTATACGACAGTTTGTGTTAATATTTTAAAGAGGTCTTGTACCTTAGGAGTGGCGCACTTGTAGGTGTCAGTGGGGCACATTAGAAAAACATCTTTCTTTTTTCTTTTTCCTTTTTTGACATATCACTGAGCCCTACCAATTTAGTGTTTCGCAATTTATCATAGATTTTGGGAAAGATCCTGTTGGACACCTGTAATACTTATGCATTTTCTCGGTAAGGTTTATAGTAATCAGAAAGGTGATCAGACCAAGTACATAAGCATACCAATATCTCGACTTATTGGGACATACTATTTGCAGGTTTGACACGTGCAATGTACATGAAGGGAAAGGACCAGGTTCCGAATCCTGATCCTCAATCAGGCCTCTACATCCGTGACAGACTGGGAACCATTGCCAAGGTCTAAGCTGATCTTCATTCTCATGTTAGAACCATTGCCAAGGTCTAACCTGATCTTCATTCTCATGTTAGTATGTAGTGCCGGCCTTTTGTAACAATTCAGGCCTTTCTCTTACAGTTTGTGCAAGCATTTCTACATGTGAAGAAGCTCATACTACAGTACAATTTACAGGCGGTGTTTGCAGACGATGATATAGCTTACCAAATGGGCGAAGCCACTGAATTTCATTCAGGGGGTCTGTTCCGGGCCACTTTACATTGTGTACAGGTTCAAGCATGCCTCCATTATGCCTTGTTGATGCTCTGGGCCCACCATAAATTTATGAGACTTGCCTAAACTTTCTTTCACCAGACTAAGTCTATGTTTGTTATTCACTTATGATATGTTCCTTGAGCTACATTCGACATTGGGAAAGTCTCGGATACAGACTCGTCACCTATTTCTCCTCGCTTGTGCAGGCAGCGCGTGGAGAAGCTGCAATAGGAGTGGACCGCAACACATTTGCATTGTTCATGCAGCCCCAATGGTGAGTGTTGAATTTTCTTTGCATGGTTTTGGATATAGTTGGTTCTGGCGTTTCATGATGATGAGGATAGTGCTTGGTCGGTTAGTTATAAAGAAGCTGCATTTTTAACTGCAGAAGTCGTTTCAAACCACCTTAAGACTAGCTTGGTAAAGCTGGTTTGCTTTCTTGTTAGTAAAAAGAGAAATAATGTAAAAAGATAAGATAAAGTAAGGACGACTAATGATGTGTTTTTTAAGTTCTATCCACTTCGTCCGTCAGAACTGATGCTTTGTATATCCTGATTTGTGGATCCAGGGATGAGCCGCTTATTTTACCAGAGGGCCACCGTGATCGAACCGAGGTAACAATCTGCACGCTGCAAAAAGTTTTTTTTTTCTTATCTCTGCATTTTAGTCATTGAGGTGTTCACCTTTGATGATATCTTCTGATTTCTAGTAATTTGCTCTGGTAGTCGCATGAAGTTGTCAACTTCGGGGACTTTACCAATGACCGACTCAACAAGTACTACGGAAGTTAAGGAGGCAAGCCTAGCATATTGGTGGGAATTGTATATACTTTGTGGGTATGTTTTGAAGTTTTTTATTTTTTTGTTAATGAACCAATTGTTCCCGACGTTGCTACAATATATTATGTTTACAAAAAAATTAGAAAAAAGAATAATAAAGACAACTCATAAGCATTTATTTAATAAACGCTGTATTATTTATTTATTCATTTTGTTTTGCTTGATTTATTTATATGTATACATGTATATGTGTATATGTATGTATTCATAATGTTATACAAGGGATTATGATTTTAGTTCTATTTTTAAAAATCTGGTTTTGTTATGTTTTAGGTACACGACCAATATATACAAAAAATATACTGCAATACTACATATATATGATCAATCAAATACAAATAGTTTTTGCAATCAATCTTACTATTTAGTCTTCCTGTTTAATCAATCCTACTATTTAATCAATTCATTTTCTTTCATAGGATTGGAGATTCTTTATTTATTTTTTTAAAATAAAAATAAAAATAAACTTAACAAAAAAAGTACTGCATAAGTGTGTATTAAAAAAACATTTTATGGCATTTGCAAAAAGCCATTAACAAGAGCAACTTGTGTGTGTGTGTATGTGTATATATGTATATATATATATATATATATATATATACAGACATATGCATGAGCAAATCCCAAACTAAGGTTATTTTTTTTAACATATCTGACGTAAATAGTATCAAATCCCTTATAAAAATATATATGTCATCAAATGTGTCTGAAAAAAATGGATAGGACTCATTCAGCCTTCCAAATGATTAGTGTGAAATGAATCTGGTTAATAAACAAGGAAGTAAATAAATACTAGTAACAAGAAGACGTGTGACATGTAAATCTACATAGTAATAATAGATGGTGAAAAAAAATAAAAATTCCAGGAATCTTTTGATTTTTTTGAACCACTTTTGTCTTTTTGCCATAGACATAAAGACAATACTACGGTTGCG
Source organism: Physcomitrellopsis africana (assembly GCA_036785485.1). Lineage (NCBI taxonomy): Eukaryota > Viridiplantae > Streptophyta > Bryopsida > Funariales > Funariaceae > Physcomitrellopsis > Physcomitrellopsis africana. The sequence continues at coordinate 153,745 of JAWRVF010000251.1, forward strand.
CAAAAAAAGAAAGCTCAACAAAGAGTGAACTTGGAAAAGCATTATCAACCATAAAATCATTTACCAAAAAAGTACTTCAAAAGTAAATTTACTCAAATCATCATCACTCAAATCTGGCATTCTCCACCACAAAAATTGATTTCTATTAATTATTAGCAATGGTTTGAAGAAGTTGGAGTCAACTCTTTTGACTATTAGAATTCTAAATGTGTTGAATCACAAAAAAAACGAAAAAAAAAGAAAAAAGAAAATAGAAGAGAACGTGTTGGTAACTGTAAAAGAAATAAGTAAACAAAATGCTAGTCTACCCATGAACAAATCCAAGACAGAGGGGAACGCAACGTTCTCCACGATCCGCCAACGCGGTTCCCATCGCTCATGTTCCCCTTTCCAACCACAAAGTTGTCACGTTCCCACGTTCCCACGCTCCCACAAAAGAAGGTAAAAATCCCTGGGCGTATTTACCAAGGTCGCACCCGAGTAAGCCAAGTTTTACGAGCAATTTTATCGGGATGGGAAGGGAACTCGGTTCGAATAGTCGCCCTGGTCCAAATACGTCGACAAAGTGAAACACTGATTCCACGGTTTCGTAGACTTTGTGGAATCTACGCACGACCTCGGGTCGTCGAACGGGTCAAGGCAATGTAGCATCGGCTAAGATTGAGGGGGGAGAACCCCCTCCCCGAGGTCTTCGTCGCGAAGCTCGTCTGGGTTTGACGGGCGCGAGTAATTGAGGGCTAGTTTACGCGGAGGCTTGCGAGTTTGGGGTTAGTATAAGGAGCTGGGATAAGAGATCCCTGGACCCCAGCCAGTTTATTTGCTTGTGGGTTTTGCGGGTTTGTTGGTATTGGCTTGAATGTCTGAAGCTGGAGGACGCGACAGGTTTGCGAGGTTTGCATCTGCGTTCGGTGTGTGGCATGGTTGGGAGACGTTAGAAGAGACTGGATTGAGAGCATCGAGACGATTTGCGCGTGTTCGGAGTGGAGTTGCGTGAGTTATTTTTTTTTGTGAGTGTTGTGAGTATTTTGGAGTAAGGCTGGAGAGACAAGAAGGGATTGAAGGAGTTGTAGGGTACTGAGGGGTGTTGAATTGAGAATGTGGTTTGATGTGGCGGGATGGAGATGTAATTGTGCTGGGGGAGGGTCGAGTTGTGGGCAGGATTTGGTGGTGGGAGGAGAGGAATGTGAGGAGTGGGCTTGTGTTGGGGGAGGCGAGGGGGGCGATAGAGGTGTAGAAGGAGACGCGGTGTTGATGGTTTGATTGAGGGTGGAGGATAGAGAGGGGCGACAGATGGCTGCTGCTAATGACAGAAGGGGAAGTAGAGGTTTGGGATTGTCGTTGAATCTGCCGAGTCGCCAATCGCCGAGGCCGCCCCCTGTTCCGCAGCCATTACCGCTCCCTCCACCTACATTGGACAGTAGGTTTAACAACCCTAGCAGGGGAGTGGAGGGCGGAGGCGCGCAATTGACACATGTGACACATGTGAAGAATGTGGTGTTATCTGATCTGGAGAAGGTGAGTTTACTTGGGGCTGGAAGTGGGGGCAAAGTGTATAAGGTGCGGCACCGATGGACTGGGAAGGAGTACGCGCTGAAGATCATTCAGGCGAAGCATGAGGTGGCGGTGAGGAGGCAGATCATGCGCGAGATAGAAATTCTGCAAATTTCTAAGTCGCCGCATCTGGTGGAATGCTATGGAGTTTTCGACCGCGGAGGTGAAATTTCCTTCGTTCTGGAGTACATGGATGGGGGCACCTTGGCGGATGTGCTGAAATATCACAAGAAAATCGGTGAGCGCTACTTGGCGGAGGTAACGAAGCAGGTGCTCCTGGGATTGCTCTACCTGCATAAGCATAAAATTATCCACCGCGACATCAAACCTTCCAATTTGCTGCTTAATCGCAAACAGGAGGTCAAGATTGCAGACTTCGGCGTGAGCACCGTGTTGGCCAATACCCTGGCGCAGTGTAATTCTTTCGTTGGCACCTGCGCGTACATGAGCCCCGAGCGCTTCGATCCGGATGGCAATGGCGGGGAGTATGGCTACGCGGCCGATATCTGGAGCCTCGGCCTTACGCTTCTCGAATGCGCCATTGGACGCTTCCCTTGTTTACAACCCGGGGAGAAGCCTGACTGGCCTACCTTAATGTATGCCATATGCCTGGGAGAACCCCCTGCTCCGCCTTCGGATGCTTCTCCCGAATTCCGCGACTTCATTATATTGTGTTTGCAGAAAGAATCTGCTCGCCGGCCTTCAGCGGAGATGTTGTTGTCGCACCCCTTCGTTAGAAAATATGAAGGTCAGCCTGGTATTATCTCAGCATTGCTCCAAGGTCTGGTGTTGTGATCCCTTAGAGAAGATACCGTGGGTGTCTTTTTTTTAAAATTAATTTTATTTATTGTAGATGTTGTAGAGGAGCCCTTTTCTGCCTGAAGGTTAGGTCTGGAGATGAAAAGAAGAGATTATTAGAATGATTTGCGTGTCGTGGGACTGAGCTCCTGCATCGTCTCTCTCTCGCGCGCGCTCTCTCTCTCTCTCTCTCTGTCGGTTCTACCGGACCTACATTGTCAATACCAGGCGTATTCTCATCCTTTCACGTCAATGCTCATGGTCCCAGCACCTTGGTTTGGTAATTTTGTTGTTTTCCCTTTTTTTTTGTTTTGTTTTTGGTACTGATCTGTATTTTTCTTTTTACTTTCTTTTTACTTTTTTACTTTTACTTTCTCGTTTTTTCTTTTCTTTTCTTTTCTTTTCTTTTAGTTAAAAGGATTACATCTCAATACATGATTCCTTTAATAAACTCCTTGCCTTCATGTCCGAAGGGATATAGTTTGCATGCATTTTGTAATTATATGTCGGTAGTTTGGGTGCCACTTTGACAATTGTGGATGCCAGCGTAATTCTCATTTATTTGGTGTCAGACTTCTATGATATTGGCAAGCTTCATGTGAATTCTTGATTTTATGGCCTCTCAATTCCAGAGAATCTGGTCTTATTCATAAACCTCTCATTCTCACTGCCTTCGCAAAAAGGCCTGGAGCTCCAATGATACACTGTTGGGGTAGGTGATCGTGTTTTTGGCATTGATCTGAGGGAATTCTGTGCAGCTTTATAGTATCTGACAGATTTACGTTACGTATGTGTCTATTGCTTAGATTTGTCTGCTAAGTGTATGGAGGAGTGATGTGCTTGTGTCGGACCTATTTTTGTGATTATGGATAATTACCATTTTGCACACGGCAACTGTAAGGTCTATTACAGTAAGCATGCAGGTTTTGCTTTTTCATGAAGTAGACCTGGGCTACGTGGGAGTAGGACTTCGATGTGTGAGGATTCTAATTTGTTGTGGCTCAATATTAGATGGTCGAAGTGTAGTTGTCAGCCGCAATCTTTACCTTGAGTTTCTCGGGCTCTGAAGTGTAAGAATATTTACTGTAGGATGTAAATATGGCTAGAGAGTTGCAATCTAGTGTAGAGCAGTCGTGTTGGTATAGTCTGGAGCATGTCAAGCCGTTTGCAAAGGACTGCTGGACTTCAACAAGTGGTGCCATATTTACATCCTACCGTAAATGTTCTTACACTTCAGAGCCCGAGAAACTCAAGGTAAAGATTGCGGCTGATGACCTTCGTTTGATACGCAATGCAGCACTGTTTAAGACTGCTTAGTGGATTGGTCACGTTTTAGGTGTCAAGGTTGACGTGTGTCAGACCTACATGTGTGCTTTAGACGATAATTTGCGTAGTTCTCGTCAAAGTACTGGAGTACATTGTTGCTCATTTCTACAAAGCATTGTGCAACTACGCACAAGTGAATGACCAGTTCAGAATGGTAGGCGCACGAGCACGGGGATATTCCAAACGGCTGTGGGTAGGATAGAATAGAGACAGAACTAGTTAGCTGTGTGTTTCCTTCCAGCACGTGCACAACAGGGAAAAGTCGACGTGACCCAGAAATTGAGGAGCAGGAGCTGGGAGAATCTCTGTCGTCGTCAAATCCAATTAGCATTTTGCGCTACACTTTCTGGGTGGTGTCTCATCAGCTAGTGAACCTTCTGATTCACCTACAATGAATAAGAGACAGAGCTTTTTCCTCTCCTTGTTGTTCTTCCATGACAAGGATCTGGAAAGTGTCGGAGAAATTTTTACTTTCTGCAACTCATTTGCTTCTAGCTGATTGTTGGCTTTTGGCTCCACATAACTGACCACATTTTTCTCGACATGCTGACTTGCTTACGCCTCGTCAATGGAGTAAGAAAGTATTAATCCTGAATCCAATTACACGGATATTACGTTAATTTCACTGATCCTACACTGGAGGTTTTGCCAATGGCAAGAGCAGAACTAGCTTTTAGTAGATTGTGATCCTCTCCTAGGATCGAAAGGGAATCAGTTTGGCAAATTTCTCTGCCTACAACGCGAATCTGAGCACCACGGGACAAAAAGCTGAGGTCATGACTGAGGTACGTCGGAACTATTCTCCAGTGCTGATGTGCGTCATGCTTGTGCAGCTCCTAATCAGCACAACTCCACTTTTTCGAAAACGTGCTTTGGGTCTCTGTCCTCACATGGCTTTCAAGTGTCGTTGCACTAAAGCGATTTGAGACAGTTGTGGAGGAGCTGTGTCCAACATCCACTTGGTCTACTGATTGCTCTCATCAAAAGACGACACTGGGTTTTTTCCCCTGGTGAAACTCGCATGTGCTTCGAGTTGGTGATGCAATCGGAAGGGAGTATCGGTGGCCAGCTCAAGTGATGATGCAACCCAGTAGAGTAGTGTCTGATCGTAGCCTTGCATAAAGTTAGGTGATGGTAGGTGGAGGCTGACTCCACCATTTTCTGGCACCCATTCCTCGATGTGAGTGAATCAGTCTTCGAAAGTGGAATTGTTCTTCTGCTTCGAAGATAGAATCCGTGAGTACTAGATTGCTGTTACGTTTGAGAGTTTATCCATCATAGATGACGCCTTCAGAAGGCCATGGAAGCATGGGGAACCATTACAGAGAGAAGGCAAACATATTGTCTTTGTGAATGCTGTGAAAGCAGTCCATTCAAGTAAATTGAAGCTAGCCACCAATTTCTACACAGTGGAAAAGCTTTGTTCTGTTACAATGGGGAAGATGTAACCTCAAAGATCTTTTAAGGATTGTAGCTGTTTGTAAGCATGAGATGTGATTGCTTCTTTCACATTTCAGAGCTCGAATTTTCACCTTTGATACGAGTTTCTACAGTAACTAATAGATTCTGAGCATTGTCATGATTTGGTAACAAAGATTGACGGATGATTTTGATTGGCATGGGTATGTTTCTCACTGCATTTGTGTGTTTGTGTGTGTGTGTATATATATATATATATATATCTTTTAAGAAAGACAAAAAAAAAGAAAAAAGAAAAAAGAAGAGGAGTTTGATTGCAGAATATTATTAAATTCTTAACTTTAACTGAAAATAACGATGTATTTTCATTTTTATTGAAACCATAGATTCTTTTTTTTCTTATTTTTATTTCTCATAAATTATTTTTTTTCAACTTCCTAATTATTTTGGATAGATTTCCTGAAATAGAAGTTAAATTAATTGGCAAACGTCCTTCAAATAACTGTTGTACTTTATAAGTAAATGATGCCTAAATTCGTTCTTTTAAAAAACCATATCAGTCTTTTAATTATTAATTTAAAATAAATAAACGAATCTTGCATATGATATATACTATTATCTTCTTTAATAATTTAGGATTTGGATGTACTTCACAATAGTGTAATCAATTTTTTTCTATTATTAATAATAATATGTTTAATGTGTGAACAAACAAACTATTTATAAATTCCAATTACCAATACTAAAATCTTGCAAGGAACCTAACTCAAATAACAAACACCTCAACATCATTTACAAATAATAACATAAATAAGCAGATAAATACTTTTATAATCATTTGTAAGTTACTTTTGATAAATCCAGAAGCATTACAGATATGTCTTTCATAGTTGAAATGATCAAAGATTCTTACAAATTAATTGTTGTTTTTCTATTCATGTGCATTGTTTGATCATTAAACATTTAAAAAAAAAAGAAAAAAAAGAAAAAAAACTATTCTGTCAATAATATGTGTTTTTATTAAGCCACCATATGAAACATCTACAGTGTTAACAAAACCACAAGCAAGGTTAAACTCAGTAGCATACTAATATGATATACAAGTTATATATACACAAAAGAAAATCAAATAGTAAATAATCAAACAACAACAATGAGCTCTTTAAAACACAACAAATTTTGCTATCAATTTACTCTCATGTCATTATATTACAAAAACTCTTGAACAAAAAATGTTGCTAGAGTTGTGGAGACAAGTAAATTCTACACATATTATAAATAAACTCACAAAGTAGAAAAGAATATATAACTTACTACCAACATTTTAAAAATCAGAAAGCTTTTCTTTTCATTTAGTTGTGTTATTATTGGATTTATTTGCTATTGTTTATGGTTTGTCTGGTTTCTTATCCTATAGAGGATTTCAATTTCTTCCTTAGCTTGCATCCAGTGTGGACTTTGATTTTCAATAATTTTGACAATCATATAAATATCAATCTCTTGCATGAAGTACCTTGTGACATGCTTAAAATTATTGCATTAAATGATACCTTTTACAGCATAACTACAACCAATTCAAAGATATCTTTAAAGACACTATTTAAATCCTCACAAGAAGAACTAGGAATTGAAGGGTTACAAAGAAAATTTTAAAAACTAGCTATTCACAAAAGATTCCAATGGTCATGGTTACATGAAACCAAATTACAAGGCATATTGAATTTTCTTATTTACTTTAAATATATTGAAGCTTTGAACTTGTGTCTTTAAAAATGTATGCAATAATTTGTAATAGATTTTGTGATCTAAACACTATGCATATTAAAAAGCAAAACAATTAACAAAATTAGACTTTAAAAAAGTATTATATTAAAAATCAAGTTTTATTGGATATGTGTTTAGTATCAACAAATCATCTATAAATGTATATATATAGAGAGAAAAAGACAGAGTATAAATTATACATGTAAAATATTTTTGTTCATGTTTGGCAAACAATTTATTGCAATCAATTTCTAAGAGGTTTGTGGATCAAAAAAACTAAGTAAAAAAAATACTAGATTTTTTTGAATATATATATATATATATATATATGTGTGTAATTGGGATTTTGCTGTTGATACTCTTCAACCTTGTGATTCTAATAAAATCTTGTATTCCACTTGTATAGAGCATTAGAAAGAGAGACTTAGAGATTATAAGTATTTGACACATGAAGTAATGTAGCTACACATGGTGTAGATAATCTCTCAAACTGTAATGATTGGAAATTTTACACTATATTTTTAATATATATACATTTCTTTTTACACTAATATGGATGTTATTTCTATAGTTTTGATAAAGTTTAATTTCTTAAATAAAAATTTGGTGGTTCACTTATGATACAAATATATATATATATATATATATATATTCAAAAAAATCTAGTATTTTTTAATTTTATCAATCCCAATTACACATATATATACAAATATATATATACAAATATATATATATATATATATATATATATGTGTGTAATTGGGTTGATAAAATTAAACCTTGCCAACTATCTAAGCTCTTTGTTATTTGGATTTTTGTCCTTTCACAACTAAAATCAATAATCTACGACAAGGCTTATAGCCCATGCAATTCTTACAAGTATCAAAAATTGTAGAAGGATAAGAACAAAAGAATTTTGATGTTACAAAACATTGACATATAGAAGTTGTATTGCAATGACAAAGACAAAAGTGTTGTTGCTAAGGTACATTACAAAAAAAATAGTTCTTTTTCTTCTCCTTTTTCTCCTTTTTCTACTTTTTCTTCTCCTTTTTCTACTTTTTCTACTTTTTCTTCTCCTTTTTCTACTTTTTTTACTTTTGCTAAGCTTGTATGTAACAAGACAAGAAAAGATTAGAGTGCAAAATGCTATGGTTTTAAAATTTTAAGATTTAGTACAATAAATTTCTTTAAAAAATAAGTAAACTAAAAAAAAATATAAAAGATAATAATCAATTTTTTATATGAGTATATATATATATGTATATATATATATATATGTGTGTGTGTGTGTGTGTGTGTGTGTGTGTATATATATACATATGCACAAATAGAATATTTTTGAATAAATTATAACACCCACTAAAAATAATATAATCTTTTTAAGTATATAAAACTATTCAAATAGTTTTTGTAACATTAACTAATTTAAAGAGAGAGTAATTTGGCAATTATGAATTCATTTATGACATATTTTGTTCAAAATTATTCTATTTAATCAATATCATTAAGTTTTGTTTAAGTAATTAATTTTTGTTTTTTTCTATTTGAGAATAATAAAGAAAAATGAATTTGGCTTTTTAAAGCATATTTTTTAAACAAGTTTATATAGCTTTTGAATATTATTTATTATAATTAAGATTTAAAAGAACACAAATAATATTAGTTATTTTCTTTGAATCAGGTGAGAGTTGATAATAAGTAAATACCGATATATAAACATATTTATTCAAGTATTTAATTCAGTACATTTAACTATAATTATAAAAATAAAGAGCTTAAATACGTGCAAGAATTATTTAACAAGTTATTTTAAGAATTGTTAGTGTTCTTTCGATGAGCAAATATCTTACAGTCATGGAAATGCCAAAAACTTGAAACCACTGCATACTGTAAAAACAATCTATGGATTCTTTGAGGTGTCTAGGTCCTTTAGAATTTGATAAATGCTATTATTTGATTATCCATTTATTTATATAAAATTTTCATTCTTTTTTAGACATAGCTTATTTATTACTTGAGCATTTTTATTATGTACATATTTTCTTTGATTAACTCAGATTCCTTTGGCATTGTTTTGCATTTTTGCAAGTCATGAACGAAAAAAATGCTGCAATCATCCAACATGTATGATTGAATGTTGGATTCACGACATTCTATCAACTTCAGAAATCCACTTTTCTAATGGTCGAACAGACATAGTTGCTTCCGGGAGCTTTGAGTTTGGACAGTGTTGCTGTGAAGTGTAAGTTCTGGGGTTACAGTGCAGAGGTCTCCCTATCTTACTTCATTCATTTTTTTAGTTTTCATCTACCAACTACAGAAGTATGTGACGGGTCACTGAGGAATTAAAGCTATTCTCCAGCCTTAGCTGTCAAGAAATTGTAGAAATTTATGTTGTACAAATAATCTCCAGGTCTTAGTAGTGCATTCTAACATCCTAGTGTACCATCTCACCCCCGTTTGCGGAGTGAAGAAGCCCTTAGAAAGGTGGAAATACTTTTGACTACAGTGTATTTATTATTCCAGGATGGTTTAGAGCTTCCGTAGATATATTCGAGACATCTTCAACCGTCCTGGAAGATGCAATCTTCTTAACAAGATGGGTACTTGAGAAAATATATCCCACACTCTCGGATAAAGTTGTCCAAAAGTGTGGGGTTAGTTTTTATTTCACAACTCAGTGTTGGGTTGAGATATGCTGAGAACGGTAAGCAAATCATCCGATGTAGTAACCGTATCTGAGTCATTACAACCCACTGCTCATGTATACAAGTAAATGATGGATATTATAAATGAGAGCAGCTAGAATTTGTTGTGAAACCTGTAAAAGCCAATTCAAAGGATCATAAGCACTAATGAAGAGCACTGTTCGGTCGTTACAGCTATTAACCCGGAATCTGGAAGTAGCAAATTCACGCCTTTGGATGCTCCTAAATTTCTTTGATGAATTATGCATGACGTGTAACTCGTTCACGCCCTTCTCGTTCTGCTGCCTCCTCGGGAGTTTCAATCTGGAGGACAATTAACATTAGTATCTTGCCTTCTCTTGAACATAAGAGCTTAACTAGAACGAGGATCAACAGACAGCACATAGAAGTATTCAACACTCAAAACCACCAAGCTGGAAACGGTCACTTCCACAAGTACCAGAAACAGAGCAATGAAAGAGAAAATCTGCCTCACCTCACTCAAAGCCTGAAAAACAGCTTTGACAGTGTTGTGAGGATGTCTTGAACCCACAACCTGCAGTCAATGACTGAATAGTGAGAACAATATAACCTCTTTTGTCATTCAAAAATGTGGAAGGCCCCCATAAACGACATTGTTTTGTCTGAAAAGTCCAAACCCTCACACTCCCAAGCAACCGGAAGTTCTTTCAGAGAGAAATGACAAAAACTTGCCTTTGACTTCACATTTTTAAAGCCAGCTAAGCGTAAAATGCCCCCAACTGTATGGCTGGCTCTCATCCCAGCACCTGTCAGAGCCGGCCACAAATAAACCTGTCACAAAAAAAAAAAAACACTTCAGATAAGTGACGAGCAGTACTCAGAACAACCAAAACTGTAAGCGTAAAAACCAATTAAAGATAAGAATCATTTTGCAATCTTGATACTGCCTAACCAACCAGGTGAAGCATAAAACAAAACATTTTACAACTCTTTAACATGTCGGATATGAATGGCATAGGAAATAACGATGTCAAATACATAAGTTCTAGTACAGCTCTAGGGAATACACACCTTGGTCTGGCCATACTTGGAGTGTTTCTCATGAAAGATGGTGTGTCCATCAAATCTTTCAAAATAGTGCAAGTTGCGAAGAGCTCGTGCGTAAGCCTGACCATGATCATAACATGAGGACTAATGTCAACTTGAACGTGTCCAGGCGTCTAAGCAACCAATCTTGTAGGTGAATGAGAAACTAAAGCAAGTTTAGGGTAAAGTAAGCTGAGTACACTGTCCAGGGCAATGATTTGCTGCGAAGGAAGAGACAAACCTTGTCAACGGCCGACGACACTTCAGCAGACTTTCCCTTTCCATATCCAGCAACGCCATCACCATTTCCGCAAATCACCAAAGCGGTGAAATTCAGAATGCCCCCTCCCTATAAGACAAATAACTTCAACTTAAATTTCCATTTAAAGTAAGCTACTATGTCTCGTGGTAAGCTCACCTAGCATATAGAATTGATTGTTCATGATAATCAACACGAGATCTGGAAATTGCAGTTCTTGGTATAAGATTAAACTTTTTCATTAAGAACCTAAAGCTGCACGTTAGAATAAATAGCTGGTTGCATATACGAAAATCTAATAATCGTGAATGTCCACTACATGACTGGAATCGGGAACCGATAAGCTCCATTTTCCAACTTAAGGAAGACATGTAAACGTCCCATTCGTGCGGCAACGTAGATGCAACAAAGATATTCACCTTGGTCACTTTGCATGTTCGATTAACATCAACGACCTTCATTGTAAATCCCTGCAGTGTAAGAACAAGTAACATTAATTAGCGAGGTCACACTAGTGTGGATTTGCTACAAAAAATACAATTAAATACTGAAAATATGTATTTTATGTTGTGGAGCAACTTTATACTAGGGTCATGCTGGACCAATTAGACTTCAAAATTGAATCTTACCAGCTTGGTCACGTCCAAAGGTTTCGTACAACGTGGACAACAATGGATCCATCATTCATTTATGGCTTTCATTTCGGTATGTAGTGACAAGGAGTGAGGGGTGGGACCAATTTAGTTATCATTCAATTAATTCGCTCAATTCAAAGTTCGGACCATAATCTAAAGACGCCCTTACCGGTTTCCGAGGTCTTCCTTCAGTTTCCATGTTGCGAATCTTCAAAGCTTTCTGTAATATGAATCGCTGCTTCCTTCTGGGAGCATTCTGCAATTCAAGTTCCAAGTTCGTAGGTTGATGAGGTTGGCTATCCGACGCAACTTCGACATCGTCTTCGGGAAGCAGCTCATCATCGAGGTCATCATTTCCATCGATCTCTTTTGGTCTCAGAAGGGGCTCTTTCTGAGGACCCGGGGAATAATTGTCTGTGACAAATATAAAATAATGGAAAGACCGAAGTGTAAGAAACTTCGTAAATTCTATGCTTACACTGCAAGTGTCCCCTTGCGTACTTTCCCAGAGATGAGCAGAGAGAGAGACAGAGACTTAATGCTCAATTACCACCGAAACCCCTAATTCCAAATGTGAATGTCTTTTGCAGCATAAATAAGGAAATTTTCTCACCAGAATCAGAAGTAGCTCGAAAACGTTCATAACTTGAGGAAATGCCCTGATCAGCAATCAACCACCGAACCGCCGTAATGAGAGAAATGGACAATACAAACGGGTGCATTCTGCACACATGGCAACCGAAGTCTCTCCCTGGCTAATTCACATTGCCTGATCTACCCATAAAAATTAGCTAAATGAGCCTAGGAACCCATAAAAACTCAAGACCAAAAGTAGATGAAACTCCGCCAAACACTAATCAGAAACTCCCAAGCCATTGAGCCGAGAAAGACAGTGAAGACTCCGCAATTCGCACCCTACTCTGTTGCGCAAACGTGGACAGTGATCTCATCGTCTGCGCACCGCCTGAAACGCTCCCCGCGAGGCAGAAACGCGCATCCCTAACTAACGCTGCTTCCCACGACGCCAACACCGGATCCGCGCCCCGCAACGACGTCGACACCGCGTCCAGCCATGGCGACGAAGAATTATACAACCCCTGTCGCGACCACGAACTTGCGGCTCTGCGAATCCCGTCCAGACTGCGCCACATGTGCACTCCCTTGGAGCCCCACATGCTTGCCTCCCACAATGAGCTTCGGAAAGAGGGCATCGAAGTAGAATCACGCCATAGCCAGAGACTAGTCGACATTGTGCTGGAGCTGAGGTTTAGGGTTTTGGGAGCCAGGGTCTCTCCAGGTGCCGATCCACGTCCCCAACCCACCCTCTCAGTCCACATAGACCGTCCACGCGGGTGGTCCACCTGGACAGTCGACGTGGGCCGGCGCCACCACTCCCGCCACATTCAAATGCATTACAAGTCTCACCATAATGATTTTGTATTTTTTGATGGAAAATTGGAACAAAGTTGCGTGTAAGGTAATGGAGGTTTCTGCAAGCAGTTTAATTAGTAGTAAATAGTATTGAAGACCCTCTTTCTGCTGTACTTGATTTTTTTTTTTTTTTTTTTTTTTTTTTTGTGTGTGTGTTTTATTGTTACTCATTTGGCCACAATCAAATAATACAGAATTGTTAGTTACAGGTTTGGTTTTTGTATTTATTTGTTTTTTATATTTTTTGAAACTTCTTGGACTTGTAGGAAATACGCAATCTTGGTCAAAAATATTAAATATGTGAGGTTTGAGGACTCTTTTAAGTGAAACTCTGGGTATACAATATATCTGTGTATATAAATGTTATGAAATGTTGGTTTGTTTTGCTTTTTGCTTCATATTTGTATGAACACAATGAAAGACCTTGTTTTTGTTTGAATTTTTATTTAAAATCATCAATCAGTTTTATAGTTTGAATTATTGAACTACTTTGAAAATTAATGAATTTTTTTTGTTATTTTAAACTATTCCTTTTTATTTTTATCACTTTTTATCACTTTTTCCATCTTTAAATGTAGTATTGTTTATATCAACAATATTGACGCATAAAAAGTATTTAATTCATAAGCTTTTATATATACACACACATGTAATATTATTATTTAATTTATCAAAGATTTCACAATCATTTAGCATTCTAATGTTGGTAAGTTGATTTCAACTAGTTTAAGAAATTGCATTGTTTTTAAAGATTTTCTAAATATTGTGTATAAGTTTGAAGATCTAAAAAACTCTAAGTAAAGTTGATGGTCAAATGCACCCATCTCAATAATATTAAATTTGTCAAAAAAATAATAAAAAATACAAAACAAAATTATATATGTATATATATATATATATATATATATATATCTGACTTAATTTTAAAATTTTGTAATTTTTGAAATAAAATTTTTATGGCATAGAATAGTTGTGCAATCAATATTCATTATTAGCTTCAAATGTACTTTCAAATATTTGTATTTTAATATGCCCTTCAAGCATTATTACTTAAAACGTTACCTATTTAAAGTATCTGATTTTATTTTCTTTCAGTTTATTGTTTTTGTGTATAAGATGACATGATTTTTGTACTTGTTCTGCATTGTAGTAGTCACAATTTGGACCAAATTACAATAGTAAAATGTATATTTTTGAATTATTAGGATCAAATGTTGATAACCACCTTTTAGATGGGGGTTGTTTTCAAGTACAACATGTACCATATAAATTCAACCCATATCTAAATATTTTGAAGGTTTTTAATATGTAAGACAATAACTGACACTTGTGATTCTCCAACCATGCTTTAGACAGAAAAATACATTGATATTCTGAATATGAGTATATGTATAAAATGTAATGTTTTATTTATTTCACTTAGAGTTTTGGAGGCTAAACAAGTTTGAAGAATGTTGAAATAACTTTATATCCTTCATCTGGACTTTTACCATATTGTTGAAACTTGCTACAAAGTCAGAAAGATTTGCATTTCTTTTTTTTATACAGAAAAATAACAAATAAGTTTTAGGTAGGATGAAGTCAAAGCATAGCCAGCGCCTTTTAATTTTTAATTTTTTGTTTTTTGAAAGAAAAAGACTTGGTTTTCTTTTTGAGCACTTTAGAAGAAATTTGGGCAAAACTTTCAACCATGTCTCTTGCACTCCTTTAACCAATTTCTACATGCACATGCATCAAAAGGGTGGAGAGTCAATTCCCTATTGTAGGGCCACATGGGCCCTCTAAGAATACTTTCCCCTTCTCATCCTCTTCTTTTCATACCCACAAATAATTAAAAGCAAATACAGTGGTTGCATGAACTTCAAAGAAGTAACCAAAAACACAAATTCATGCAAGGAAAGTCCTGTTTTCCCATCTTCTAAGAAGTGTAGTCAATACCCAAATGTGTTTAGAACAATACTTGTGCAGAATATATAACATATAAGTATATTTCCCCACATTCTGGAAGCTCGGGGTTAGTTTTGTTAGCATGTGCCAGGTGGAGAATCTACTCCAACTGGACTGCTTAGTTTATGGGTGTTTTGCTGGATTGCATCCAATTTGTTTAATCATTTGATTATTTTTTATTTTTTTAAAAAATCTCTCTGTTATGTGTATATTTGTTGTTGTTGTTGTTGTTATTTTTTCTTTGCTTTCATGGGAGAGTGAAAATGAAAATGAATAAAATGAAAATATTCTCTTTGAAAGATGTGAAACAATCAAATGAAAATAAAAACCCACAGTGGATGTGTTTAGCAAGTCCTATATATCTTGATATATAATTCTTGCTAAACCATTATATATATATATAAAAGGTAAGATGGAGATATCTCCAAAGAGTTGAAAGAGTTCTATTGGCCAAGATGCTACATACACCTCAAGTGGTTTTTGCATGCATGAAAGCAAAGTTTTAGTGAAAATCTTTCCAATGCTAAAAAAGAACAAGTCCACTCAAGAAGATTGCATGTCAAGGGTGTAGGTTATGTGAAAGTGGACAACCTTTTAGTATATATATATATATATATATATATAGATGTTTAATCCTCTTATAAATGTGTTCATAGTTTTTATATAAAATATGTACATTTTATTGGGCTTGTTTGGTAATTCAACAACACAAGTTCATGCAAGTATATGTATATATATATATATATATATACACACACACACATATATCATGAAACTGTAATGAATAACAGTTGGGGGGTAGGAAGGGATTGTTTTGAATATCCTGGGTCATCACATACAATAAGAAAAAGATGATGTTTTTTTGATTTAAGGGTCTTCAAGACACCAGATTGGATTACTATGCCATGCCCATTTCACAGCTGCAGATGAGAAAAGGAACAGTGACCAAACCAGTTTCAGGACTTCTTTTTTTTCATTCTTTCTTGCTCCCCTCCTTTTCTGGCTTTTTCTTTTCTCTTTTCCCAAGGCAAAATGCATCTCTCAAATGCCCTGTGCCAACTGCCACGTGCACACACACACACCAGCCATCAGGACAAAATCCACTGGCTTCCCTTTTGTTAATAATATTAAATAAATGAAACACTTCCCCAACTAACTGTAATCTCAAAAAGATCATAAAAATAAAAATAAAAGAAGGAGGGGAAGAAAAGAAATACCCCTCTCCCCCAGAAAAGGTCCAAAATAACCACAGCTTAAAAATAGACATTGCAAATTACTTTTATTATCATATATAAACTCCTCTTTTTTAATCAAACCGTCTCCAAGGAAATGAGCACCATGTTAAAATCCATCAAAAGAATTCCAACAACCAAATCTTCAAACCCAAACCTACATACCCAAATTTAGAAAATCACCCTTTTTTAACCACAATTTCAATACACAACCAAAGTGGAAATTCACCAGTTCATTCATTCTAAGAAAAGTTTGCTTTTTGCAAGAATAAAAACGAAGCATTGTCCAACATCACCAAACCACTCAGAGTTCATCCACATCTAATCTTCCAGTACCTGAAACAAAAACCTTGAAGCGCCAATTACACAAAAAAGGTCAGTTCCATGAGGTGTGTTTTTCTTATATACTTGTCTTTGTCTGTCTGTCTGTCTGTCTGTCTGTGAAGGTAATCATCTTATTCTTCTAATGCTGCTGCTGCTCTAGTATATGGTGCTTGGCCAAGTTGGTTAATCTGCAGCTTGAGAAGATGAACATGTGGATGATGAAGCAGTAGAGATGAAGAGATGAAGAGAGGGGAGTTGAACTTAATTCCGATGCGAATCTTCCCCAACGAGCGTGTTTCTGGAGCTCCATCTCCATTCCCTCCTACAATCCAAAACACACCATAACAATACCAAAAAAGAAAAAAAAGAAAAATCACACCTTGTGGGGACAAGTACGAAGAAGTCCCCCCTCGTTTTCTCCCCCTTTTTCCAACGCTTCTTCTCTGCAAGCTCCTTTGTGACCCATTTAACTACCTCGCCACCAGAGTGCTGTTTTCGCAGTGCGTATTGCTGGGAGCTCGGCGGTCCAGCGTGAGTGTGCGCTACACGGGCCATACAGTTTCAGTCTAGTTGCTTTTCGATGTCCTGGTTCTAAGTCTCTCTTCAGGGTTTAAGGGACGGTTGGAGTGTTTCCTGTGCCGTGGAGGGAAGTTGTTTTCGACTGTTTTTTTTTGGTTGTTTGGTTCCTTTCTCGGAGCGGAGTTGTGGTGGGAAGTGATATCTCGCCGTGTGAGTTTGGCTTGAGAGTTGTTGGAAGAGACGGCGACCGGTCGCTTGAGAGATCAGGTTCTTAACAGTGAAGCCTGTTCTTGTCTGTCGAGCAACGTGTGGGGTGGTGAGCTTGGTTTAGAGTTAGTCGTGGTGGATTTCGAGGGTCGATCGTTTTGTGCAGTAACGTTGTGCCTGTCTGGCAAATGGATCCTGCCGGCACTTCCTGTCGGTAAATCGAAGTCGATTTAAAGTTCTGAAGAAAATTTTGTAGCTCTACTGGATACTTCTTTTTAATTCATTGCCACAGTCCAATCAAGAGAAGCAGGAAGTTCGTCGCGTTCTACACTAGAAAAAAAAACTCATCGAATTGCTCCATTCAATTATATAGAATTATGGTGTCAAGCTTACCCCATAGCTGCTGAAGTGGAGTCAAGCCTGATCACTCAAATTCCTGTGACTGATATCTCGCCCCGTAACGACCACGTCCTGATTTTGAGTGCACCGAACAGGTCTTTTTCGAGACGAAGAAGCAGATTTATTTATATTTATTTATATTTATTATATTTATTATATTTTTTGCTGAATTCAACCTTGTGATTTGTCGCATGAGACTGCATGTAGAGATGCGAGCACTGACTCGGCCGGACTCATATTGCAGGTAGTGACGGTTTCTTACCAATCGGCAACTTTTCTCCGCAGCATTGCAGACACACGGAACAGTGACACAGTTCCGTGAGGGGTTATGGTTCACAGTTGGTGCATATTTGACGAAGGATTGAGTTCTGAATGAACACCCACAAACAAGAGCTTCCTCGGTCGGTCTATCACCCCCGTGTATACCGCATGGTAAGGGCCGTTTGCTTGAAAGAGCAATGGCAACTTGAAAGTTTTCTTGTGACGGCTCTTGCACATTGAAGCCGTTTTTGTTGTCTCGAGGTGTCAATCATCGATGCCTTTTCACAATTCGTGTACAGAATTCCAGAAGGCTTATTCGATTCTCAACGATCTGTTCTCATTTTACGACCTGCATGCGTAGGTTTGCTCCGATATCGTGTTCAGATTTTCATGAATGATGTTCTTGTCTATTCCCGCAGTAGCACTATAGGCGCACTCGAAAAGCTCCGACTCAGCCGCGGAGCCATTCTTCTGCAAGGGTCAATCATGGCAACTAAATACCGGCTACCTGACGTCCCCGAAATGGCGCCCTATGAGGATTCTAAACCTTTCTTAGCACCCGAGTCACCCCGCCACGGATTATGGACACAACGGCTCGTCACCTACGTCGGTGAGTCGAAGGCATGGAGTACTCAAGTGGGCGATGTGAAGGTCCTTGGCCTCGCTGTTGGCTACTGCCTCTCAGCCTCCCTGCTCTCCATCATCAACAAATGGGCCATCATGCAGTTCCCTTATCCGGGCTCCCTCACAGCGATTCAATACTTCACAGCCGCGTTCGGTGTCTTCATACTCGGCAAGCTCCAGATTCTGACCCATGACCCGCTCTCCTTGAGCACCATGTGGAAATTCCTCCCAGCCGCAATCTGTTACTACTCAAGCCTGTTCACCAACAGCGAGCTCCTCCTCCACGCCAACGTCGACACATTCATCGTGTTCCGCTCTGCGGTACCCATCTTCGTGGCCATCGGCGAGACAATCTACCTCAAGCAGCCATGGCCTTCCGTGAAAACGTGGTCGGCGCTCGGCATCATCCTGGGTGGCTCCATTCTCTACGTCTTCACGGACTCCCAGTTCACCGTCCACGCCTACATCTGGGCCTTCTTGTACGTCGCTAGCATGTCCATTGATTTCGTGTACGTGAAACACATCGTCATGACCGTTGGGCTCAACACATGGGGATTGGTGCTGTACAACAACCTGGAAGCGCTCCTCCTCTTCCCGATCGAGCTCTTCGTCATGGGCGAGGGTAATCTCATCAAAATGCGGACGGAAGACGAATCCCTCAACTGGCTCAGCATCGAAATGTGGATCCCGGTGCTGCTTTCCTGCGCGTTTGGCTTCTCGATCTCCTTTTTCGGATTCTCGTGTCGGAGAGCGATCTCCGCGACGGGGTTCACTGTGCTGGGGGTTGTTAACAAACTGCTGACAGTGGTGATCAACCTAATGATCTGGACGAAGCATGCGTCCGCGTTGGGTACCCTCGGGCTTCTTATTTGCATCTTCGGCGGGGTGTTTTACCAACAGTCGACGATTAAACCCAAACCTGGTCCTGAGCCGATTAAGGAGTTCATCGCTACAGGAGACAACGTAGAGGAAGGCCGTCTATCAAATACTAAAGGAAATTCAGGGAAAGCAGATCCTTTCACACAAGCGAAGTAGAGCAAACACTAGATCGAGCGAGATGATGCGGAGGATTCAGGCCCTAGATCTGCTTCTGCCAGAGTTTATCAAATGGCCTCTTACTAAACCGGAAGAGACACGCGATGGACGGATTCTTGAACCCACCTGGTAGAAGATGGAAGAAGAGCTCCAGCCATTTAATAGCCACCCACTCAGAGTCCGGGAGTCCTTGAAACCGAGAAGAACAAGAGAAACCCGTAAACTCACATTCCCAAAGAGTTCAAACGACGATTTGCTCTGCACATTCAGAAGCACAGGAAGCGAATCGTCGAACGAGGTTTACTGAGTCTCCAAAACGGCAGCTGCAACATTTAATGCATAGTTCAAAACCTTCACACTTTGAGCATGTCAGGTGGTGAGCATGAATCTAACTGACAATCAGAGACTGCAGCGGTGGAGCAGAGGCTAAATCTTGAGCAATCCTGAGCAATCCACGAGGTGATCACGGGAGGGAGGGAGAGAGGGAAGTAGTGAGGAAGGGTGTTGGATCAGACTTGCAGTTGTTGGGAGTCCCATTGTAGCAGCAGATGATGCAGCAGTGTAGAAATACGCCGAATGGTCACCAGATCATCAACCTTCTGGATTGCACCCTGGATGCAATAGAAGAGTGCAAACGCGGGTTTCTGTCTCGCAATTTGCTTGTGATCCGTGACTTGGAGTGTTGATTGTGCTGAGCTTTAACTGCTCTTCGTGCTTCAGGGTGATGGCGGAGTTAAACTATACCAACTTCCATAGCTCGTGTAAGGGACTGATGAACCTTGTAATAGCCTACCTTGTCTGTGCAGAATTTGTTTGTTTGTTTGTTTGTTTTTTTAAACTTTTTTTTTGATACAAGCTTAGATTAATGGTTTTGTTATGCAGCAGAAAGAGCATTCATAATCCTAACACATTAAAGCAAGTGTCAGTGCCTATGTAATCAATATGTAAATAATCCTTCTATTTAGATTCAATCAAATTCCATGGAGCTTTATATCTTGAAAACTAGAATTCAATCCAATCTTTAATATTAGGTTGTTACATATCTTCATCCAATATAAAACACCAAGAGCTTGGATAATAGTTTGTCAAATAAATCTAAAAGTCTTCATTACCTTGAGTAAATTTGAATTATTAATTAATTTCTTCTATAGTTATAAAATATTATATTTGTTAGTTATAAATATTCTTAATTCTTTGCATCCCTATTTTGTGAAGTTTTGCTATCATGTTTAAATTATTAAGAGTGATTATAAGTAAAATATTAAAATCCTACCATTGTAACATATTTTGTGTTTCAATAAATGATATAGAAGAATTGTTTTGTAGATTTTTAACAATTTTTTACCAAACTCTTCTAATTCTAAGCCACATTGTGGATCTTATACTCTACCTATGATTTTGTATAGAATCTATTTATTAGAAGTTAAAAATATGGATTTTATTTACTAGGAATTTTAGATTTTACTCTCATAAGTCTATAGCATAAGAGAGTTTGAAGGTTAGAGTTTTCAAGATATAGAAGAGTAATCAATGCTTCTTTAAGATTAAAAATTCACAAATCTCTTTCTTTTATTATTTTATATCATATATTCCAAACAACTTTGATATAACTGAGGGCTTGATTGTTAGTCCAAAGAATTTTTTTTACTATAGTCTTTACTTTTTTTTTTGGCTATTTGAGGGTTTTATTCAAATTGATATAAAATTATTTATCAATCATAAAAATATAATAATTTATAATGATTATTCTTCTAATTATCAAAAATCTTCTAAAAATCTACAATAATTGCTCTTCTAATTATATTTTGTATTAATAATTAAATTTTTTTTCTATTCTATTGATAAAAAAATTGATTAATGTCTTGTGTTTGGATAGGTATTCTAAATGGTGATTCAAAAAATTTGGATATATCATTATTATCAGCCTAAGTCTATCTATATTGGTTAGCCTATGTAAATATAATATTAAAATAATATTTTCAATATGCCAAGGATTTTAACCAATTGATTTCTAAACCAGATGCAATATTAAATCTTTGAAAGATTTATACTACTTTTCTTTTGAACTTTCTTCACTTTTTATAGTTAGGATTAAATCATCTACATATTAATTTAATATTTGTTGGTCATCTCTTTTATTGAGTGAAAGTTTTTATATATTTTCGTCTTTAATCTCTTCTTGAAGGATAATATTTAAAATTTCTTGTACATTTAAGAATAAATAAGAAGCTATTGAATATCTTTATTTCACATCTTGTTTTAATTGAAAATTCTTAATATAACTTCTATTAATGTAAACTAATGCTTTCACTCTTTTATATAAAAAATTATTACATAAATAAAATAGTAATAAATCCTAATTTTTTCTTTACTTTGAATAGAAAGTCCTATGCCACCTTATCATAAGCCTGTAAGAAATCTTGTTTAAAAATAAATAGTGGTTATTTTGATATTTTAGTTCAATTATTAGTTTCTTGAGTGACTAAAATATTATCTAAAATATGGCATATATACAAAAGGTTAGATTTGAATTGATAATTTCTATTAATATTTTTTATAGATATTTTTGAAGAGTTTTTGTATAAATATTGTAAATTTTTTTTAACAATATAATGGATCTCCAATGACTATAGGAGTTTTTTTTTTTTTTTTTTTTTTTTTTTTTTCTGCCCTTGTGAATAAGAACTATGTTATTTCTAATTACTTATCAAATATCTTTATCAAATATCTCATTGAATATTAAAATATAATTTTTATTGATAATATTTTAATATAATTTAAAAAATTCTATACTTATCCCATTCAATCTAGGAGCTTTTTTATTTGTCATGTCTTTTATTACTTGGTATATATATATATATATATATATATATATATATTTTAATATTTTAGATTTGGTTAGAATTCAATTGTTCAATTAGTTTTGGAGAGACTCTTTGAAATAAATTTTTTATATCTTCTTGGTGCTTTTTTATATTATTGGAGTCTTATAAAGCCTAAAGTAAAATTTATAATAATTATTTTTAAGCAAACATTATTCATTCACCTTATTTTTATGTATATCATAAAATTTAAAGATAAAAAATCTTAGTTTCATATTTTTGACAACTTCAAAGAAAGACTTTGTACATTTGACACCTTTCAATTTCTAATTTATATAAGATTAGATTCTATAACCTTCTTCTTTCCAATCTATGAATTGATTTTGGACAATTTTTAATCTAAGTTTTGCTAGTTGATTTTATGGATTTGTATAGAATGTTACATAGGCTGCTTTTATCTAATCTTTAACTTCTATCTTTGCTCTAGCTCTTTGTGATGCTTGATCTTTATAAAATGCTTTGTAGAATTTAATAAATTTTCTAATTTATTATTTAAACTAGCTCCTTGTATGCATTGATAATCATATTTTGTCTACTTGTATTTGAACTCTTTTATTTTTAATAGAAAAAGGATTCATACTATAAGATGATTTTTGTGTTGAAATTAGAAATTTTGGATAGAAAATTTTACAAGAAGGTGATTAGATAATGCAACATCATCTTTGATGTAATAGTTAAATTTATTTTATTGATTAAATATTATATTGCTAATGTATATATTATCAAGTCTTGGTAAAATATATAATTCTTCTTAATAATTGTAATATAAGAATATGATATGTCTTTTTAAAATGAAAATGTCTTTAAATTAAAGTCTTGATTTTAAAAACTCCAAGAATTTAATTCTTTTTTTTTTAAAGATTCTACCACATTTGAAAGACTTATCTTTTTTTTTTGTCACATTAAAATATTAATTAAAAATATATGCTATATTATATAGTAGTAGCTCCATTAGATTATGCCAAATTTTATGTCTTCCTTTGTACTTATTAGATACATAGATATTTGGCACTTCTAATAAGATTCTAAGGAGATATTTTAAAATTATCTATATTGCCATATTGTCTATTTGAGATCCAATGTTGACTATTGAATGTTTAATATAAAGGGCCATAAATATGTATACCTCATTAGCTCTTCTTCTATTTGGATTTTTAATTAATCTTAAAATTGTTTCTAGAATGAAGAAACTAGCTCTAGGCCATAATAAATATTCTAGATCTAGAATACTCTTACTATAGAGCTTATGTTCATGGATTCAAAAAAAAAATAAATTAAACATCATATCTAGGTATAATATAATTGAATTAGCTATAAACTTTTAAGATTTTTTTAGAATTATTTAAGTCTCTCAAATTAAATAATAAAATATTTAACTTTATAAAAGAACAAAGAAGGTAGGAGATTAAAAAAAATTTAAAAAAATTTAAAAATAAAAACCGCAGATTTTTAAAAGAGTCTTTTGTGGTGATTTTAATTTGTTTATTATTTATATTATTACTTTGATAACAGGAATTGTGACATAAGTATTTTGTTATTGGAATCAAAAAAGTTTTTTAATTATATAAGTATTAGCAAATCATTTATGTTAAAGTTCAAGGAATCTAATGGAAAGATGGATTAGCTTGGTTGAGCAATAATAGTCTTATAAAGATTGTTACATCAAAATTGGGAGCTTATTTGGATGCCAAAGGTTGGTACCACCAAAGCCTCTTCTTTTAAGCTTTTTATTATTATTAAGATTCATACTAAATTTAAAGATAAGATTAAAAAATATTAATAATATTGGTAATTATAATGGAATATCAAAGACATGCCTTATCTTGCCTTTGGCATTTTGGTATCAATTACTAATTCAAAAATTAGTTCTTCTTTGATGAAGCTATTGTTGTTGTTGTTGTTGTTGTTGTTGTTGTTATTATTATTATTATTTTTTTCTTTAAAAAATAAAAGCACACATATTTGATACAAAAAAACTTTAAAAGGCAAAGAAGTGGATCATATTAATTGAAGGTGTAATTACTCAAACATCTTGATTTAAATACACTATATTGTAGGGGCTCTAGAATTTTTTTTTTTATAGCTAGGATTTGATTCTTATTTTAATTTATTAATATGCATGTTGATAAATACAAATAGTGAATTATAATAATACTTTGTCTTACATCTATTATCTATTCTAATAATTCTAATTGATTTTGATAAGTTTCAATTTTTATATGCCATCTTATTTTTAATAATTTAGATGATGTTTCCTTTTTATGTGTGAAACCATAAAAAATTTGTATTTTTTTCTTTCAATAATTGGATAATTTATTGAATTATAATAATTACAAAGAATTATTTTTAAGATCTCATTATTGCTTCTAATGTATGGATGGTAGTAATTAAACATTACGGAATTGTGTTTGTATTCAAAGATAGGTTGTAATATAGTTTTTTATTTGAAAGGTTTTTATTGAAGCTTAAATATGATAATACTATGTATTTTATAATTACATCATATAATGTAGCAAAGTCTTTATGATTTGGTATCAATGCTTTGAATTGCATCTAAAATAGTTAAAATTTATTTTATTTATATTAGCAATTATAATTTTTTGATATTATTTTATGAATTTAATTGATAAGATTTATTTAAGTCTATAATTTTTGTTTTTATCATATGATTGTGAAGATTAGGTTCTCTACATTTTAAGGTTATCTCTTGGTAAGACTTGTCAATTTGACGGAGCTCCTTAAGCTTATTCTTTATAATAATTAATATTATTTTATAGATTATATTTTTTTAATTTTTTTATAAAATAATTAGGATGTTATCTAGATTTTGATATTAGAATTCTATTGTATTTGAAGCTACTTGATATATCTTCATGCTATATACAAATTGTTCTTTGTTTGGAGTAGGACTTGATTTTATTGGAAATTTTTATAATATAGATTTATATGCTTGTACATGTGACTGTTAATGACGTACACTCCGGAAGTTCACAAAATCTTTTAGAATATTCTAGAAACTTCTTGAGTTAGTGAAAGTCAGTTGAGAAGCTTTCTAGTTGGTGGAAGTTGGTTGAGAAGTTTCTTAGTTAGTGGAAAGAATTGAAGAAGCTTCTCAATTAGTAGAAGGAGCTCAAGAAGCTTCCCAATTAGTAGAAGGAGCTCAAGAAGCTTCTTAGTTAGTGGAAGGAGCTCAAGAAGCTTCCCAATTGGTAGAAGCTATTCGAGAAGCTACTTAGTTTGATAGAAGCCACTCAGGAAGCATCCTAGATAGGAGTATATATAGGGGTCAAGGTTGAAGAGTTCTTCAGTCTCAACAATGCATCTTTTGGAGTTCTAACTCATCTTTCTTAGTGTTGTTTGTGTATTCATCTGATTAATTCAAGTTCTTGTTGGTTTCTTCTAAAAACCTTGTCCTAGTTCATGTCTCTTGTTTTGTATTCTCGTATTCTTGACAATTTGTCGAAACTGACTTCATCTTCAATATCAGAGTTAGATCCTTCTTATTAGAGAGTGGATTACCTTTCTACTCAAAGGTATACCAATATTTTAGAGGTTACGGATTATCTTCCTCTAAATTAATATTTTCTTCATCACAATATTAGAGCTTTGTCTCTCTTGTAAGAGAGTGGATCATCCCTCTTTTTGAAGGTCTTAAAGTATTTTGAAGATTGTAGATTATTCTCTTCTAAATTGATAATATTTTTTTATAGATTCTTTTTTTTCTTAAAATAGCTAAAAATCAAGACATTAATATGAGCAAATCTTCTAAGTCCAAATTAGATGCCATTATAAGTACTCTTACTACTTTATTTGCTAGGACTACGGAAATTGAAGGAGTTGTTGTAAAACTTTGCAACGATGTAATATCTAGAGTACCACAATTTAGATTGCATCTACCTCTAATTTTTACACTTAAAGATATAGTACTACCTATGCTACACCAAGAAAATCCACCTATTTAATAACATAAGAAACCTCAAATTAGTCTTCCGGAGAAATATGATGATACGCATTTAAAGTTCCGAAGGTTTGTCAATCAAATTCAATTGATAATAGTTCTACAACTTAATACTTATTCAAAAGAAGAATCATGAGTTGGATTGATTGGTACTTTACTTACGGCGCAAGTACTATCATAGTTTGTTGCCTTGTTTGAAAAAAAATCACCAATTTTGAGCAACTTTGAAGTTTTCATGGAAGTATTTGCGGAAGCATTTAGAGAACATGACAAGGCTCATTCCACAACAACTAAGATCCAAGCATTATGTCAAAGGGCACGCTCTACATCAGTCTATACACATGATTTTAGGCAATTAGCATATGACATCAATTGGGACAAAAAAGCCCTAATGAGCCAATTTTATTGGAAATTAAGATATAATGTAAAAAATTTGTTATTGTCACTTCCGGATCCACAATCACTCAATGAAGCCATAAGCTAAGGCGTAAAATATAATAACTAATTATTTCAATGTTGACAAGATCAATATTCATGGGCTTCAACAAGACAATACACAATCCGATATACTCCTGCTACATCAAAAAGCATTTTGAATTTACACTCAGAAGTAGAAGATATATAATTTGATATAGTACAATTTAAATCTTTTAGTCCACAAGAAAAGAAGCATAAGATAGAAGAAGGTCTATGCTTGTATTATAACAATGAAGGCCATAAGATTGGCAATTGCTCAATGAACAAAATTGATACAATACTAAAATCAAGACTGCAATTATTTAGAAAAATGACAATATTCAACCACAGTAGAAACCGTGCGGCTAGACAATCCAATATTACAAAATTATTCAGGTTCTTCTCTTTTTGCTCAACCTGCTTGTTATTTTACAATTTCTCTATACTTTGGCCTTCAGAAGCTTCAGACAATTGCTTTGTTAGATTTAGGGACATCTATTTGTTTCATAGATGAGGCATTCACTAAGTTTCACAAAATTCCTCTAGTACAAAAATCCAAACCTATTCATGTAGAGATAATAGATGGATGATCCTTATTCTCTAATAGTGTCATCTATGAAACCACGCCTATAGAAGTATTGTTCAAAGATCATAGAAGCCAAATTGTGTTGAACATTATTAGGACTCTTTCAAATCTTCTTATTCTTGGACTGTCTTGGTTGGAAAAGTATAATCCATCTATAGATTGGAGGTCACAAAGAGTAATATTCCCAATAGAGATCCCTGCAAAAAAAATTTGTAAAAAATCACAAATTGATAAACTTTTATTTGTTAGAGCAAGGATTTTTATAAGATCGGCTAAAAAAGATATACCATTTATTATTTATACGACTCTAGTTAAAAAGATATGATTTTATCAAATATTTTAAAATATATATATTTTTAAAAATACTGATATATTATCAAAATACTAACCATATAATTGTGTTATAGATCTTCAAGAAAGAATGTAACTATCTTTTGGCCTAATCTATAATCTTTCTCAAAATAAACTTTTGGTATTGAAAGATTATATTGATGAAAATCTTGCAAAGAACTTTATCAGGCATTCAAAGTTTCCAGCAGATGCACCTATATTTTTTGTAAAGAAGAAAGATGGTTCTTTACATATGTGCATTGATTATCAAGGATTGAATAAGATAATGGTAAAGAATCATTATCCACTATCGTTAATTTTAGGATTCTTAGAACAACTCAGCCAAGCCAAGATCTATACTAAGATAGATCTTTGTAGAGCATACAATCTGATATAAATCAAGGATGGAGATGAATGAAAGATCGTATTTTAGAGAAGGTATGAATATTTTGAATATAATGTCATGCCCTTTGGACTAACAAATGCACTTGCTATCATTTAGTATTTAATGAATGACATCTTTCAAGAGTATTTGAAGAAGTTCATGGTGATTTATCTTGATGATATCTTAATCTACTCAAAAAACCTGGAGGAACACAAGAGGCATATCAAGTTGGTATTATAAAAGTTGTGAAATATAGGTTTATATGCCAAATCACAGAAATGTATCTTTCATCAATCTAAGATGGAATTTTTGGGATATATTGTATCTATTGAGGATTTGACAATGGATCCCAAGAAGATAGAGGAGGTTATGCAATAGGCTATTTTAAAGACTATTAGAGACATACAATATTTTCTTGAATTTGCTAACTTCTATCGGATCTTTATCAAAAATTACCCTCAAATTGTTGTCCCTCTTATTCAATTGACATGTAAGGACAAGTTAAAATGGGGGCCTCAAGTGGAGAAGGCACTCCAAGATCTCAAGACAATGTTTATTACAGCCTCAATATTGATGCATCTAGACTTTACAAAGGCATTCTATTTGAAGATTGATACTTTAGATTTTGCACTAAAGGCTGTATTTTCACAAATGAGTATAGATAACAAACTCCATCTTATTGCATTTTATTCTCAAAAGTTCTCTGTTGCCAAAATCAATTATAAAATCCATAATAAAGAGCTTCTTGCTATTATAGATTCTTTTCAAGAATAGCGTCATTTTTTCAAAGGAGCAATGCATCTTGTGATTGTATATACAAATCACAAGAACTTAGAATATTTTATGTTAGCTCGGATTCTTAATCGACGCCAAACTCGATGGAATATGTCGTTATTTTAATTTAACTTTATTATCACTTATCACCCTGGGAAGTAATAAGGATTGTCTGATGCTGTATCGAGAAGATCATATTTTGTACCAATGGTAAGAGAGGCAGTGTTTGATCAACAATATATAACTTTATTAAAAGTGGAACAATTTTGCCTTTGTACCACTATTACATTGGCGCTTATCAATCCTAATTTCTTCAATGAGGTACATGATGCAACCACTAATGATACTTTGGCCTTTGATGTCAAGCATCGCTTGAAAAAAAATATTGATAAGTTCAAATTTGAGGAAGACCTTCTATACTTTGAAGAATGTTTGTATATTCTAAAAAGACCAACACAACTGCGCATTCTTCAATCTGACCATGACTTTTCTACTGTAAGTCAGTTTGGATTTAATAAGATCTTAAAGCTGATTTCTCAAGATTTTTGATGGCCTCAAATATGAAAGGCAGTGAAGGACTTTGTGCTCTCTTACGACATCTGTTCAAGGTCCAAAAATCCTTGATATAGTCTTTATAGACTTTTATAATCCTTACCTATTTTAAGATGATCATGATCTTTTATCTTGATAGATTTCATTACAGATCTACCGCTATCCAATTCATTAGATAACATCTTTGTAGTGGTTGATTGACTTATAAAAATTGCTCATTTTATTCTTTATAAAAAGACTAAGTCTAATAAAGAAATAGCAAGGCTCTTTTTCAATAATATATATTGATATCATGGCCTATCAAATGATATCATATCCAATCAAGGACCTCAATTCATATCTAAGTTCTGAAAATGTCTTTTTGAAATATTGAAGGTAGATATTAAACTTTCTTTGGCTTTCTATCCTCAAATTGACTGCCAAATAGAATGAGTTAACCAAGTTTTGGAACAATGTTTATGATGCAATATCAACTATCAACAAGATGATTAGATCTTGTATCTATCATTAGTGGAGTTTGCATATAATAATATTATTTATACTTCAACTCAGCAAATACTGTTGTTGGATAGAGAGAATTTGTCTTGGAAAAACACCGGGTTCCTAGCTGCCACTAAAACTAATAGGGAACATGGAAGGAAACCATACAAGTATCTTATATACTTATACAATACTTATTCAAGCTTCCATATTATACTTGTATTAAAATTGTATAAAACTTATACAAATATAAAATATAATCTTTTGTATAAAACTTATACAAATATAAAATATAATCTTTTATATAATATTTATACAAATATGAAGTATAATTGTTTATATAATATTTATAAAATATAAAGTATAAATATTTAATTTAATTACAAGTATAAATACTTATATAATATATATAAGCAGAGTATATATATATTCAAGTATATTTCAAAATACAACCATATATGAGGAATACAAGTTATACAACTCGCTGAAACTAAATAAATCATTAAAAATTCATCCAAATGTCAAATCAAGCATGCTTATGGTTTATAGAAAGCTAATAACACATTGTAAAACTTATCAAAATTTCACAAATAGAAGTCTTACCATTTAAAAGTTATGGCTAATTGAAGTAGGTACTAAAAATTTCCAGCAAACTGCAAAGATAGCAAAGCTTCTCTTACTTCAGCTTTTGTTGTGATCACTTGCCTTCTTTAAATTAGACATACAATAGCTTTTTGAAAAGTTCACTCCATAATCTATTATATCTTTAAATCTTGCGTATATACCTCTCAAACTTCAAATTTTATGGCTAGTTGAAACTATCCTTCAAACCCTAGTTATAATTTGCCCTCTTGTCACTTCATAGTTCATAAAATTTTCATAGAAGTTTCAAATATGTTGATTTTTATTCTCATAGAAAGCTTGCACAAGCTACTATAAGTACTTAAAATATCAAAAAGATTGAAGAAATTGTTTGACTTGGGTGATTGAACAAAGTCTCTATTTTTCTTTATCAGGTGGCAATAGACCCTTTCCTACTCTCAAGCTTACAACTCTTTCTTTCTAACTCCAAATGCTTCAAGAAACAACTTGACAAAAATCTAGCACAATTTTCCACATTCTCTATAAATTTCACTAAGAAAAAATTGAAATCAAACTTGCAGTAGTAGCTCAAAGTTTCTGCCTTTACTTCTCGATAGCAACCAACCACATTCTACTAAAACAAGCATAACTTTTCACTCACAACTTGAGAAACACACCTTCCAAATTTCATTACAAAATCTTTAGTACCCTTAGAGCTATCTCTCTCTAAAAATTGCATACCCCAAAACTATCAACCCTTGTTCCAGCAAGAGGAGTATCTTCCTCTTTTTCTCCACATTAGCTCATGCCACGCCCACATAGGCAGCCAAAATTCTATTGGATAGGCCTTATTTATTCCATACTCTTATCTCTTATCTCTTACAAGGGACCATGTTATCTCAAAGTCAACAAGAAAGGTAAAACAACCTTTATCTTTCTTCCAATTACAAAAGAATCTACTCTAAGATAAAAGTAAGGTAGGAACAAAACAAATAGCCATCCTAATTTACTAATTAAGCGGCTAAAATAAATCCTTCCCTTAGAATATCTTCCAAAATAATCTTTAGTACTCACGCATAGATAACAAAAATAAATAAATAAAATATAATATTTTTAAATATTACATATAAATGCAGTATAATACCGTTTTATTCTAACTATAGATATCATCTAAAGCTTGATTTGTGGAGTATGTCAAAGAATAACAATCCAACAGCTGAAAGATTTGCAAAGCAGCTATCGCACATCAAACAACCTTGAAGCTTCAATTATAAGCAGCTCAAGGTTCTTACAAGGCATCTGCAAATAAATTTAGGAATCAACCGATGTTTTTCATATTGGAAATAAGATATGGCTTCTTCAACGGAACATCAAGACCAAGTGGCTATGTAATAAGTTGGACTATTAAAGATTGGAACTATTTTCTATCCAAAAGCAAATCAATCCTATGGCATATCGCTTAAAATTACCATCTGCTATGAAGGTATATCTAATTCTTTATGTTTCTCTTTTAAAATCTTATAAAGAATTGCATATTTCGAAAAGAGTATAATAATCGCTGCCTAATATTGAAATTGAAGACCATGAAGAATACGAGGTTGAAAAGATGCTTAATTCATGGTGAAGATGGAACAAATTAAAATATCTTATTTACTGGTGGAGTTATGATATTAATGAGCATACATGGGAACTAGCCAAAAATCTCGCCAATATGCCTGAAATGGTATAGGAATTTCATTGATTCTATTCCTACAAATCCAAATATATTCGATGATAATTTCTTAGTTAAGATTAGATTCAAGAAATATTCATAAAAAATGGGAGAGTTAAACTAAAGCCTTCATCAATATATAGTCATTTGTTCCAAGTTAAAATAAAATAGTAGAAGTAAGTTAGTTATTATGTCAAATCTTTAAGCATTGAGAAAATAAGACACAGAAGATTATAGATGTCTTGTTCTCTCAATACTTCTAATAGAAGTAAGACCCAGCGATGCAAGTCTCGATTCTAATGCTCAAGCTTTAGTGTTATTTCTTGAGCTTAAAAAGGTGAATTATTTTAATCCTGAGATCTTATTTGGAGGATGTTTTGAAGGCCGTAATGAAGATCAGATCTTTGGATGGGATGTTTCGATGATGGAGATATTAGCTCAAGGCCATAGGTGATTTCTTTGAAGACCAATAGAATCTATTGCTCAAGAATGGAGAATAGAATATATAGCTTCACTAGTACAACGCATTCTTGATTTCTTATGTATATAGTAAGTTCGAGCTCCTCTTGGAACTTGTTACTAAAGAAGGGGGTGATGTTAGGTACATACACTCCGGAGGTTTATAGAACCTTTTAGAATATTCTAAAAACTTCTTAAATTAGAAAAAGTCAGTTGAGAAGCTTTCTAGTTGGTGAAAGTCGGTTGAGAAGTTTCCTAGTTAATAGAAGGAGCTTAAGAAGCTTAACAGTTGATAGAAGCTGCTCAAAAAGCTTCTTAATTTAATAGAAGCTACTTAGAAAGCATCCTAGATAAGAGTATATATACGAGTGGAGGTTGAAGAGTTCTTCAGTCTCGACAATGCATCTCTTGAAATTTTAGCTCACTTTTCTTGGTGTTGTTTGTGTACTCATCTGATTAATTCAAATTCTTCTTGGTTTCTTTTGAAAACCTTATCCTAATTCAAGTCTCTTGTTCTGTATTTTCATGTCCTTGACAGTGACAAATTATTATGAGGTGGCTATAATATCAAAATGAAAGATAAGGTTTTTACTTGGATTCTCATATTATAAATTAAATTTAGTTAGATACTGTCAATATAATTAGAATGTGCCATTAAAGCTATTACTTCTCACGGTTTAATCTATTGAATTAATTTCTACATCTATTAGATTAAGAATAATTAATTATTTTGAAGTAGTTTTCTATTTATTATCTTGAAAGTTTTTTTCTTTTGTCAATTTTTGATTTAAAAAGTATTTATTATCTATGTTTAAAGTTAATATAAATCTATTTGTATCTATGTTACTTACATCTTTTTGGCCTTATTCTATATTCTTTCATTATGTATTCAATGATATCTTTTTTTGTTTATAATAGTGTTAGAACTCAAGTATTGATTTATTCTTAAATATTTGTGCTTATATCATTTGGAGTTGCTCAACTTAGAATATTTTTTGATTTTATTTTTTAATATTAAATTAAAATTTATAATAAATTAAAAAAGATAAAAATTAATTTAGATATATTTTATTTTATTTATAATTAAATTAATTATAATAAACTTTAATTTCTAATCTAAATATAACTTAATTTCTAAAAAAAATTATTCTTGAATATAACTAATTTTCAAATCTTCATCCAATACACCACCAAATTTAATTACAACAAGTATGACAATTGGTCTAAATTTATCTAGATTATTCTTCAAGATTATCAAACTTAGAATTTGGAGTATTCTTAGTTGTTGTGATATTTTTAGGTCTCAAATTACCTTCAAATCAAATATAAGATTTCAAAGTTGAAATATTTAAATATCTTATGTAATATAATATAAAAGTTTAATGTCAGTATTTATTATTTTTTAAAAACTAAGGATCCAAAATCAAACAAAATATGGCTTTAGTATCACTTATAAAAATAAGATTTATATAATTTAGTTTATATTCTTTAACACCCTCAAATGGTATTATTTGAATATTTGATACATGTTTAATTTAAGTGATAGTTAATTAATTAAAAATCATTCAAATAATAATTATTTTAAAATTAATTTAATTAATTTTTTAAGTCAAGTTATTTAATTTAAGTTATTGTGATAAAATTATATAACAAAGAAAAATTAAAATAATAAAAATTTCAAAAAGCTAATAATTTATATTTTGATTTTGATTTTTAAGTAATAATATTATGTATCATTATTTATAAGATAAAAAATTTAATTTAATATTTTAAAATATTTAATAATCAAATTAAATAATAAATAAGTCTTCATTAATTTTTTAGTAGATTTTATTTATCTATGTATTTATTGTCTTCAATCAAAAATACATGCTTGCAAGATTGAAAATGTTATCAAAAAAAAAATTATTAATATATACAATTTTAACTCCATTGTTGTAAGGATATGTTTGAAATATTTAAAATGGTGAATTTAAATTGGATTAGAATATTGATAAATACAATAATTTGAGGAAATATTTCCACCCAAAGATATATTATTTCTACCCAGTATTGTGTTGCATCCACCACATCACTGTTGTTTTTTTGTGACCAATTCAAAGGCAATTTTTCTTTTATCAATGTCCCAATAGGGTGGCACTTTGTCTTTATTTCCAATGGAATCTAACACGGTAGGGATTATTTTTGGCAACAAGGTCCAATACTTGTGCCTTCACTATAACTCATTAAACAAGGGTCTCAAGAGAGCACAAATTTTTCTTCCAAAATACTCAAATATAATTCCTATTAAAATACAACAGGTCATAAAACCACAACAACAACAGTGTGGTGGCTACAACACAATACTTGGTAGAAATAATAAAACTTTCAATTGAAATATCAAAGAAATGTAATTTGATTTAATTTGATTTCAAAGTGTTTTTAAATAACATAAAGAAAGCAAAAGAAACAATAATGCACATGAATATTGTTGCTTGAATATGTATTATTATATATGTGAGATTTAATTCTTATTATTATTTTTTATTTTTTATTTTCTTTTTCTTTTTCTTTCTTATTTATGATAATTTATGGAAGATTTATAATTTGATTTTTATTCTTATGAGTACATTATATAACATGAGAAATTATAATATAAAATATAACATTGGTGTGAAATTTTGTACATATAAATATGATTACTACATTTAATCTTTAGTAACACATACAATTCATATGTATAATCTTATTAGTTAATCTTTGAATCACTTGAAATCAACTAACACCAGCGCAAATTAATTGTATTTTTTTAATTATTAGAACAGAAATACTCCAATATTTTCAGTTTCATTTGATTGTTTCACAATTGTTTTATTAAAAATCATTCTTGAAAAAAAGAATAGAGGGTTTGCTTTCAGAAGTTTCACAGAATGTTTGCTGTTTGCTCTTATGTCTCTTCCCCATATCCTCACATATCTCTTATTCAACCAGAGACTTTTGTTTCTATAAATTTGACAACTGAAGTATTATGTTTCATACCAAATGATTTGCGTGATAGGAAATGATGACCATATTGCTCGTCTTTCATTTTTCTTGAAATCACTTTGCAATGTAACTTAAATTCATGATTATTTTTTATTAAAAAAACCAATGTTTCAATAAGCTAAACAATAACTATATTGAACAGGAAAACATTTTCAAAACCTAAAAGAATTGTTCTACAACAACCGTTGCCATCAATCACATCGCAAAAGGATTGATATTGAAACATGCATGAGATTACAGAATCACAGATGATGACATTCAAAAAATTGAAACTAGTAAAAGAAACAACAACAATGATAACGATCAATACATGAGAGAAGGAACAACTTTTGAAAGAACAGAGAACAAGCAATATTTAGGGTTTTGGATTCAGAGACGTCTGCAGAATCTGCAACACTTGTGGAAATCAAACGCACTCTCCTCTAATCCTTACAACATTCCACACAGATTATTTACACTAACCCAGTTTAAAATCAACAAATCGAAGTTGTTGTATCCGCCAAAGTTATAATTGAAGAAAATGCCGCATTCTTTGTTGCTGTTAAAAGAGCCCTTCAAGCTTGATTCGATTCTGGAGCCTGCGCCGCCGGGGCCATTCACGACGTTGACGAAGATTGTCGGCACTCTGGGACCCAAATGTCGATCAGTGGAGGTGTTGGAGAGATTGTTGCGAGCCGGTATGTCGATCGCACGGTTCGATTTCACATGGGGGAGTGACGCCGAACACCAGGAAACCTTGAACAATCTTCGAACCGCCATCAAAAACACTCGGCGGTTGTGCGCCATCATGCTCGACACGGTCGGTCCCGAACTCTCCATCAACAACGTAACGAATCAAGCCATCGAACTGAAGCAAGGCGATGTGGTGACCCTCTCGCTGGACAAGAAAGAGATGGCGTCGTCGAAGATCCTCCCCATCAACTATGCCGATCTCAGCTACCAGGTGAAGCCCCGGGACGAGATCTTCGTCGGGCAGTATCTGTACACGGGGAGCGAAACGACGTCTGTGTGGTTGGAGGTCCTGGACACGCATGGCAGCGCCGTGGATTGCCTGATCAAAAACACGGCAACTCTCACGGGGACGCTGTTCACGGCGGTCCCGGCGGGCATACGAATCGGGCTACCGACGCTATCCGAGGGTGACAAATCGACGATTGAAACATGGGGCGTGCGGAATCAGATCGACTTTGTGTCGCTCTCGTACACACGCCACGCGAACGACGTGCGCACCACGCGCGGCTTTCTGAGCAGACTGGGAGATCTCAAGCAGACGCACATCTACGCGAAAATCGAGAACAAGGAAGGGTTGGAGCATTTCGACGAGATTCTGAGAGAGGCGGACGGCATCATCCTCTCACGGGGGAACCTCGGGATCGATGTGCCGGCGGAGAAAGTGTTCGTGTTTCAGAAAGCCGCGATCAAAAAGTGCAACTACGCAGGCAAACCGGTGATCATCACCCGCGTGGTGGATTCCATGGTGGATAGTCCGCGGCCAACGCGAGCCGAGGCCACCGACGTCGCTAACATGGTTCTCGACGGTGCCGACTGCATCATGCTCGGCGCCGAGACTTACCGCGGCAACTATCCAGTGGAATCTGTGACTACTGTGCGGTTGATCTGCGGCGAAGCGGAGAAAGTCTTCAACCAGACGATGCATTTCAAGACGATGTGCAAGTTTGTGGGTGAGCCCATGGCGCATCTAGAATCCATTGCGTCGTCCAGCGTGAAGGCGGCGATCAAGGTGAAGGCGTCAGTGATCGTTGTGTTCACGTCGTCGGGGAAAGTGGCGCGATTGGTGTCGAAGTATCGGCCGTCGATGCCGGTCCTGGTGGTGGTGATTCCCCGGCTCTCTACCGACAAAATGCGATGGACTTTCACGGGTGCCATTCAAGCCCGGCAGTGCTTGATCACACGTGGCCTCTTTCCAATGCTCGCAGATCCTCGACATCCCGCCGACACCTCCTCCAACACCACCAATGAGTCCATTTTGAAGGTTCCATCCCCTGCTGTATTCTTCTTCTCACACTTTCATATCTGTATACATTTATATATATATATATATTTTACACACTAGTAAAAGAGTGACCAGGATTTTATTTTTATATATATATATATATATATATATGTGTGTGTGTGTGTGTGTATTTAGTGACAATTATTATTATTATGATGATTATACATTTAATTTTTAGTTTGAGTTTTTGGGTTATATTATAGGATGACACAGTGTGATTCTGACATTTGTTTGATGGAGTTGTAGGTTGCATTGGAGCATGGGAAGGCAGCTGGGATTATAAACGTGAATGATCGAGTTGTAATATGCCAAAAGATTGGGGATTCATCAATAGTTAAAATTCAAGAAATTGAAAGTTAGATGAGCAGTGTGTCTTGATTGTTTTGAGTCAGTGTTATTGTTCTTCAGGTATTTTGTGTTGATTTGCATAATTATTATATTTAAAAATTTGTTTATGTGTGTATGGTATGTAACATAATGTGCATGTTTATAGATAAGTACGTCAGTTAAATATGATGGAGTAGATTTGCTTTTTAAGGTTGTATTGAAAGGCATTGTGATATTGATGATGTTTCTTGTTGGATTGTTGTTTTCATTAGTTTGCAATGGTATTGACACAACAAATGTGTATCATTTCTCTAGTGAAAATGTAAAATATTTTTAGAGCAATATACTTGTGATTACACAATATCAATGTAAGTAGCAACAAAAACTCATATTTATTTTCTTTATTGGTCAGATTTTTTTAATAAGTGAATTTGTGTAAAAACAAGTAAGCAATGTTTACATGAAATTTTGAAATAGTGTATATCATTTCACTATATATATATATATATATATATATATATATAGTTACTAACTTAATCAAACTATCAGATTGTAAATTAAATCATCACCAGATATTATCCGATTTTACCAACAGTCCTTTGATATTATCTTAAACCTGTGTCCTTTGCATAAAAAATGGAACATGCATTTGGAAATACAAGATCATGTTTATAATTTGAAAATACATACATACCTACATGTGTTTCATTTTAGATACCAATTTTCTTTTCAAATGTTTCTTAGTGATCCTAAAATTTACCGAAATAATCACATACTGGTGTAAAAATGTGTATAAAAAAACATGAATATTTATCTGGCTTTTTTGAATCATAAGTATTTATTTTTTTGATATTATTTGAAACATACTGAAAATAAAACATGATACTATATACGTATTATAATTCAAACAAAACATCATGATAATGCTTTGACAAGATTCATCATTATTACTTTTTTAGATTTATGATAATCAATGAAGTTCTTATTGTAAGCCTGTTAAACATGAAATATTCTTAGTACTCCTTGCTTGTGTAATTCAAAACATTTAAGTGAAATTTAATGGGTTCAATTTATTTTTAGAAATAACAAAAAAAAATTATAGGGTGATCAAAGTTGTTTACATGGTCAAATTTATTTATTTATATATTGATGTTTTCTTTAGATTTATTTTTTGAGAAATTTCATATTTAATTTAGTTTATAATTTCATATTTATATCTTATCATCTAAATATGCATGAAGGATTTAATATCATGAAAAACCAAATGCAGCAGAAATTTGAATATGCTTAAATCAAAAAGTCATTAACTAAAGTATTTTTTTTCATCATTCTTATAAAGTACATGTTCATGTGTTCTTTTGGTTAAGTAAAATCTTTACAAATATGTAGTATTTATGATCTATATTCCTTTAAAATATTTTTGGCTCTCAACAAAACACTAAATAATAAGTTTACTTGTTATTATTTTAACATGTTTTAAAAGTTGACATTGTTTTGTATGAGTTATCTTTGAAAATCGTTAATTACAAATGTTGCTTCTTATTTTTAGAAAATAAAATATATGATGCCAAAAACATGGTTTGAGATTTAAAAAAACATATCAAGAAAAAAAAAACTATATGATTTGAAATCCTACAAATGTTTCATAAAAACAAATGTACATGGTCATTTTATTTTATGAATAAATTCTTTTAGTAATTAATGAAAAAAATATTCAAAATAATTATTTCTACATTATCAAAATCAAATAGTCTTAAGCACATACATGTTCATTACATGCTTGTTATCTTTGAGAAGTAATTAAAATTTCACAAGGAAATCAGATGTCAAAAAAACCACTCAAAAGTTTGATTAATATGTTTCAATTAAGTATTAAGAAAATTTGAATTTCATCTGCAGTGAGTTTGTTGAATGAGAACCCTACACATCTCAAAATTTTGATCATATCTAAAATATGGTATTTATTCTTTTATTAAAAGTTTAACTAGTATATTTATCACCAATCAACAATGAACCATTTGATTTGATATTAAACAAGTAAAAATAAGAAATATACACTCAATTTACTTTACAATTTATCATGAATAATAGAACATATATATATATATATATATATATATCTATAGACGTATCTGAGGAAATTAATTTTCTGATGATGATTTAACTGTATTCTTGTTTTTTATATTATTTTTTTCTTTAGAGGATTTGATAAAAGATTCAATCTAAAATTATTTTATACAAATATAGTAGTCAAGCAAAAGAGCTTGAATAAATTTATTGGAATTCAAGATAAATAAGATATTATAATAAAATAAAATATCTAAATTAAAAGGAGAAAAAAAATATTAATAATGGAAATTCTACTTTTGATGGGCAATGTTAAATCCTCCGAGTGGAAACGTGAGACCAAACTCACGGTAACAGGCAGTCAACGGGTAAGGATCCTCGAAACAACCACCACCCCATGACCGTCGTCGAAGGATACGTTCCCGATGGCTTCGTTTGCGCTCCCATAATAGCGAACATTTCGATCACGCGACAAAGGTCGGGGAGTCCTACGGTGAAAGGACCCCATCCGCGGCCATAGAGGAGGCCGCGGCAGAGGGTGCAGGGGGCTGATTGGTGATTCAGTCTGCAAGGGCCAAGCATTCTCGATCTATCTGCTGTGCATCCTTCGCATTGCGATCCTTGGACCCGCACCTCCGGCCCAGACAACAAACTTGCGGCCTTCTTCGAGGTTTGTGCGCGTGGATTTCTAGTCGATTTTATTAAAATATTCTAGCTGGAGATATTTTCTATCTTTTAGGTGATTCTTCTGAAGGATTGGGGTTTTTGGGTTGCTTCAATTTTAGTTCTGTTTTGGTGTTGATTTCGTGGGACAGGGTTGTGGGTTTTGCGGATGCTTCGGGATTGGATGTGGCAAGCGGATTTTCGAGGTGTTTTTGTGGGTGCATTATGGGTTTATGAAGTGGTGGAGGTGAATGGGTTGGTGGTATTTGGGTTTGAGGTTGCGAGGGGGAGGATTAAAGGTGTCTTGGGTGTGGTTGTTGCTTTTGGAGGGTTTTGTTAGGAGTTGAGTCATGGATGCCAATGCAATGCTGGCGAACAGGATGATGGCGGGTCCTTCAGTGGCAGTGGCGCCAGCCCCAGCTGCTGCGTCGTTGAAGTCGACTACCCGTGTTGTTGGATTCTTGCAAGGGCGCAATCAGCTCGCTGGAAAGGTTAAGGATCAAGTTTCTGGCAAGAAGAGCAGCAAGGGAAGGCTCGTTGTGAGGGCTTCCAAGGACATTTATTTTGGTCAAGACTCTCGTGCAGCCATGCAAACTGGAATTGAAAAGCTGGCTGATGCTGTTGGGGTTACCCTGGGCCCCCGAGGTTAGTAAACACGAGTTGTGTATTTCAGAATTCGTTCCTGATTGTGATGCCCTGAGGTTGTGTAACAGCTGAAATTTACTCATGGGACTACCTCCTTCTGACTCGTCACAGCTTGAACCACCATTTGCCCCGTTTGTATGGATGGACAATCTGTGGTTGGTGTGCTTAATTGTGTAGCGAAGACCACCTGGATAAGGTTTGTGCGAAACAGTAGTTAATCGTGAGACGTTTCTGGTTGGAATCTGCAGGTCGCAATGTTGTTCTGGATGAGTTCGGTGCACCGAAGGTGATTAACGATGGTGTTACCATTGCTAGAGCGATTGAATTGCCCAACGCAATGGAAAATGCGGGAGCCTCCCTTATTCGAGAGGTAAACGACTTTCATTTCCGAAATTGGTGCCTTAAAACCTTGTAGTTTTTGGCGCTTTGAAGATTAGATAGTGATATTGTGGATGAACAAAGATATTTCTGCTAATGCTCTCCACGCTCTGATGGAACTGCTTTCATCTGTAATCTGATGAATACGTGACAATGTGTGTCTAATTGTAATAGGCGTAGTTTTGAAAACTGTTAATTAAGTTACGTCCTTAGTGGAGAAATCGACGTTGATTAGACCTTGGCTGTTTCCTGAATGTAGGTCGCCAGTAGGACAAACGATTCGGCCGGAGACGGTACAACGACCGCTTGTGTTCTCGCTAGGGAGCTCATTAAGATGGGACTTCTTAGCGTGACCTCAGGAGCCAACCCAGTAGCTATTAAGAAAGGAATTGACAAAACTGTAGCTGCTCTTATTGAGGAGCTCGAGAAGAGGGCTGTCCCTGTTGAAGGCCGTGAAACTATCAAAGGTACTTGGGCCCAAGCTGCATCTTGCAAATTATACTTGTTACGCGCAAAAATCTTTTAATTCAATGCCGTGACGCAAGATGTCTCAACCTGAAAGATGCTATTACTGCAGCTGTGGCCTCAATCTCTGCTGGAAACGACGATCTTATCGGTACCATGATTGCGGATGCCATTGACAAGGTCGGACCCGACGGTGTCCTGTCCATCGAGTCATCATCGTCTTTCGAGACCACTGTGGATGTGGAGGAGGGTATGGAGGTGAGGCTAACCGCGGTTCTTCTCTGTGCATGTCATTTTCGCTTTAGAATGTGCATTGTGTTGTACCATTCATTGAAGCCAAATCTGAAACTATCTACGTAATTTTTGCTGTAATTTTTTCTAAGGTAAACCCGTGCTGCTGTCTAAGAGTTCCATTCTAGCGACCTGGATTTTCATCTGGGCTTGGACGAGTGAAAGCATTAATCATTGTTGATTGCAGATTGACAGGGGTTACATTTCCCCCCAATTCGTCACCAACCAAGAGAAACTCTTGGTGGAGTTTGCAAATGCCAAAGTTTTGGTCACTGACCAGAAACTTACTACTATAAAGGAAATTATCCCTGTTTTGGAGAAGACCACGGAAATGAATGTACCCCTTCTCATCGTGGCGGAGGATGTGACTGGAGAGGCTCTTGCTACCCTTGTGGTCAACAAGTTGAGGGGTGTTCTTCAAGTAGCAGCAATCAAGGCCCCTGGCTTTGGAGAGCGACGTAAAGCTCTTCTTCAGGACATCGCCATTCTCACAGGTGTACATCTGGGCATTAGATCTTGGATTCGTATGCTTTATTACTTTTTGATCAGTTTGTTTAATGTGAGCTTACAAATTTGAACGCGAGAGTGGAAGACTTTCTGTCACAAACCACACTTGAGACATGTCATTGGAGAATTAATATTCAAATAAGTGTTAATGCGTATGTGCAACTGGACCAGGTTCGGAGTTCATCGCAACTGACTTGGGCATGAAGGTGGAAACCACCGAGTTGGACCAACTCGGTACCGCAAGGAAGATTACCGTGAGGAATGCAAGCACCACCATTATTGCTGATTCTGCGAGCAAGGATGAAATCCAAGCCCGTATTGCTCAGATCAAGAAGGAGATGGCTGAGACTGATTCAGTATACGATACTGAGAAACTCTCCGAACGTATTGCGAAGCTTTCTGGAGGAGTCGCTGTTATCAAAGTCGGAGCAGCCACTGAGACTGAACTTGAAGACAGGAAGCTGAGGATTGAGGATGCTAAGAATGCTACCTTTGCTGCTATTGAGGAAGGCATTGTTCCTGGTGGAGGTGCTGCGTTGGTGCATTTGTCCGCCTTGGTGCCAGCTATCAAGGAGACTATCGACGACTCCGAGGAGAAGATAGGGGCTGACATTGTGCAAAGGGTGAGTTACAGTCCAAGCATATTGCTTCTCAAAATTTGTCTGAAGTCAGAAACGTTCCTTTTAAGTGCATCACATAATTTCTCTAGCAAGCGTAAATTTTCTTCAGAACGCTTTGCAGTAACTTCGTCCTTCATCTGGTCTCTGCAGGCCCTGAGTGCACCAGCGAATCTGATTGCTCAAAACGCTGGAGTGGAAGGTGCCGTCGTGGTGGAGAAGATTTTTGACAGCGAGTGGGCGATGGGCTACAATGCCATGACTGATAAGTATGAGAACCTGCTGGAAGCCGGTGTCATCGACCCTGCCAAGGTCACTCGATGTGGTCTCCAGAACGCTGCATCTGTTGCGGGTATGGTGCTAACTACACAGGCTATTGTTTGTGAGAAGCCGGAGAAGAAGAGTGGCATGGCTATGGCCCCACAGACTGGAATGACCATGTAAACTTAAGATTATAGGTTTAGCTTATACAGGTACTGTAATATGCTGATGTTCCACACGTTTAGCTTTCTGAGTAAGGTACTTGAACCGTCAAAGGTTTTCTTTTGCAGTGTAAATTCTTACTTTTCGAAGCTGTAGTATCAATGCGTAGGACACTTATAATAGTTGCGGGATGATGACTACGACAACCAACATTTCAAAGTACCCCATTTGCAATACAATTTATCTTGCCCTTCCAGTCAAGCCTGTTTTTGGAACCTGTATTGTATGATGATTATCATCTTTGAAAACATTCAATATGTTTGGTAGTTATCTGTTCAGATGGCATTTTAATGTGTTCAAGTAATGAAAACAACCGAGTGTTACACACATCTCATTGTGAAAAAGTAATGAAACTGAAAAAGATTGAAGAATACTTGTTCTTTTGAGTACAGACAGAATCTTTGTTGAAAATCAATATAAGCATGCTTTCTGCAAAAGTATCTAAATCTAGGGAACAGTTAGGTGGACACCCTCCTTTTGTGTGGACACCTCTTGTGCCATTCATTCCTGCATACCCACCCCCACAAAAAATAATAGGTTTAATTTTAAATCATGATTCTTGTTATATTTATTACTTTAATAGCAAATTTTTATATATTCTTATCCATTTGTATTCTATACCTCTATATTATCGCAGCCTTCAATTCTTTTGTTTTTGCAAAACTTTGTCAAATTAATTT
This sequence comes from Physcomitrellopsis africana, assembly GCA_036785485.1. Lineage (NCBI taxonomy): Eukaryota > Viridiplantae > Streptophyta > Bryopsida > Funariales > Funariaceae > Physcomitrellopsis > Physcomitrellopsis africana. The sequence goes on from JAWRVF010000251.1 coordinate 198,550, forward strand.
TTTGAGTAATAAAAACATAAAATATTATGTTTTGTTATAGTTATTATTTATTAATGTCAAATAAAATAAAATAATTTAAAATCAAAACAAGTTATTATTTATGCGGGTGTGTATATAGGGGTGTATGGCACAGGGTGTCCATGTAGTAAAAGGGGGGTGTCCATCTAGCAATTTCCAAAATATAAAGTCTTCTTGTTTGTAATTCGTAAGATAGAATATCTGAATAACTTATTAAATGGAATCATAAATTTTTGTATTGATCTTATTATTTATTTTCTATCATTTCTGTTCCATAAGTATATGCTTCAAAAAAATTATTTAAACTGATGGTGTTTTATGAAAATTAAACCTCATGATTCTGAATTGTTGTTAACAAAATTGCATTCAATTTAATCAATAAAACCATGATAAAATTCTTTTAACATTTGTTGATGCTTTTGAAAATTAGTACTTCAATTCAGAAGATCTACAGTATATATATATATATATATATATTGAGAGAGAGATAACATGGTACAGTAGTATCTAATTTAATTGCGTCAAGCTAATTGTTACATATATCATGTTTAAATTGCACAAAAAAAACAGAAAAAAAGAAAAAAAACTACAATTTTATTAATATTATTATTATTTATTTAAAAACATTGTTAAAAAAACCTGGCTTGATGTGTATAGCTGGGTTAAAAATAATAAACAAAGATCAAGGTGTAAATAAATATGTTAATAGAATAAAGGCGAAATCATAGAATAATTGAATTTTAACAAATATATAAGCATTTCATTGCAAATATTATTCCTCCCTACAAACTTCTTTCAAATGCTTTTTTAAATTAATTTTTTTCCATTAGGATTTATTCTGGTCTGTTGTTGGAAATGAATTAAGTATTCCACAAAACAAGTTTAATTATGTTCATATTTTACACAATTGAAGCTAACACAATTGGAAATTAAAACAGTTGGCAATTTTTTAGCATAAAATGGTTCCAAAGATTTGCTAAGAGATGAAAAAATTTAAATAAAATTAAACAACTTATGATTAAACTTCAAGAAAAGTGGATGAAATTCCTTCAATTTCTTGCAATTTCTTGCAAATGACATATTTACTTATTTTAAAATTTTCTTTACACAACATCACCAAGGGCTTAATGTTTCAATTTATTCTATTGCAATAAATTGCATATTCAAAAAAGATAATTTATAACATACTTTTATGTTGTCAATAGAACAAACTCACCAAACAATGTGTGTATATAAATAAATAATAATAATAATAATAATATATTTATATTTATATACAAAATAAAAGATGGTCTTTGAAATGGGAGAAGACTAAATCATTTAGCCAAAAAAAATTTTCATGAAAATATGAGTACAAATTATTAAACGCAATGTTCAAATTTAGAACTTCCTTAAAAGATAATTGGTTTTTAAGTTGAAGAACAATGTGTAGTAAGTTATTGAGCTGAGTGAAAACCGAGAAGGACAATTCCGCCCAGAACAGTCCTCCAGCATCCACAAGGCCGAGGGGCTCTTCCATAACTGCTTACAGCAGCTGCGGTGCTGCTTGCTAGGGTTTGGCGATCGGACCTTCGTGGCTCCCCTGGCTTCGCATTTTGCCCCCTCGTACGTTTCTACTGTGCAGATCTGTGCTACTATCGCTTTTGTCTTTCTTCTGAAGGTTTTGTGACGAGATTCTGTCACTTGTTGCTACTTTTGTTCGCAGTCTATGTTTCGTGGAGGTAAGAGATTAGGGGTGAGACACACTTGTGTGTGGTGTTTCTTGTGATTAAATCGCAGTTGTTTTTCCGGCTCTTTCCGTGCTTTTCCTGCGATTCTTATGCGTAGAAGCTGTATCAGCTGTGTTGACGACATTGCGGTGAGTTTGAATGGTGCTGATATATTAGGTGATATCCATGCTCGTTTCTGCATTCTGAATGTAGGGATTTTCCCTGTGTCGTGTTAGAGGCGTTGATAGTTGTGATGGATTAGTGGTTTTGTTGCTTTCCGTGGAGATCTGTTGATTAGAGAAGAATGTAGTCTATTTTCCAGCTAACGATTTATGAATGCTGCGTTTCTTTTACAGTTCGGGAGTAAGGTGTCCATAGCAAAGCTTGCCATACATCATGGCTGCCCCTGCCGGTGCGATCCAAAAGGTACGTGTCCATTATTTACGATCATGTATGTCACACTACCGTGTCAGTGAGACTGGGATCCACGGCAACATGAAGTAGCCACTGAGTCTTGACTAACTGGGAGCACTGATTTCACCCTGGGAGTTTAGCAGTTGCTTCAGCAATATTTTTGTATCTTCCGAAATAGCTTGTATGTCCTTGCATTTTGGTCACATCTTCGTCTCGTGGCTGCCCGGATGATACAGTCGTGATGTTGATGTGAAATGAACTGAGTCTGCGTCTTTTTTCAACTGAAGCAGTTGAGATGGACTACGGAACGCCGCATTATAACTTTTGGGAATTTGAAATCGAACTGCACTATTGAGATTTCAAAACTTAGCGACTGTAGATAGTGTAGCCCGCAGTTTTGGCTCTGGACTACATATGATGGCCAATCTATTCTTCTTCTTACCCACCAAATCGTGTTTGTGGTGGCTAGGTTCTTGAAGAAACTTTAACAACTGCCGCAAAAGCTATAGAAGACCAACTAGATGACGAACTAGCAAAGCTTGACAAGTTAGAGGATGACGACCTCGAGAGGTTACGTGAGAAAAGAATTCAACAGCTAAAGAAGCAAGCAACCATGCGGCAGCAATGGCTGGGACAAGGGCATGGTGAATACCAGGAGATTTTCAGTGAGAAAGACTTCTTTGCGAAAGTGAAGACAAGTGATCGCGTTCTATGCCACTTTTATCGCGAGAATTGGCCGTGCAAGGTGTGTATCTTGTCGATGTTCGTTCTACGTAGAACTGGTTGTGTGAACGTTTTTAAAATTTGCATGAGAAGCATCTGTGAAGGTTCTGAGGGTGTATACAAACATATTTGAGCTTCAATGCTTCAAAGACTGGGTAGCTTCGTTGTATGCACTATATTTGTCTATTCGCATTAATCTGTCTTTTTATTTGGTGTAGCCATTGAAAATGACAACTTTTATGTAGGTAAGTATAATGAGGCTGATTTTTCCTTCTGTAGGTGATGGACAAGCATTTGTTAGTGCTTGCCAAGCAGCACTTGGAGACGAAATTTTTGAAGATAAATGCGGAGAAAAGCCCTTTCCTCACAGAAAGATTGAAGATCTTTATGCTGCCAACTCTCGCATTGGTGAAGAAGGGCAAAGTGGAGGATTATGTGGTATGATTTTATTGAAACTCCTGATATTTTTTATTCTATATCTATCAAATATAACCTTCTCCGAGTTGATTCGCCCCTGGATCCCCTGCCTTAATGCCTTAATAGTTACTTTTTGTAAGTTTTCCAGCTTTGTTTTACCACTCTTACGGTTAACGTTCTCATACAAAATAACAGCTTGGGGTTCTAGCAGTATAGAACGGTCTGGACCTTGAACCCGACTGAATCAGCACGATGGACCGTTTGTCTTAGGTAAATGTCATATGTATTCTTCGTGTAGACAATTTCGTATATTTTGCATATCATTAACGTCTCCTATGCTGAGCACAGGTTGGATTTGATGAGCTTGGAGGTACGGACGACTTCAACACGGAGGAGCTGGAGGATAGGTTAGCAAAGTCCGGTGTTATTTATGGCGCAGAAGGCCGAGTTGCGCGCCCTGTAGCTTCACAGTCAAAGCGTAGTGTCCGACAAGGGACCAGCTCTTACAGCGGAGACAACTCTGATGATGAGGAATAGCTGTATGTCAACAGTGTAGATTTCCGATGACAGCCACTTGTCTTGTACAGTACTAAACTGTGAGGTTGTTCACCTGTCAACGTCACATTCTGCTTACCAATTCGTGGTGTAATCATATGCTTACAACTTAGAATTATTTTGTGAATTTTGTCTGAGGGCTATAAAATGATTGCGAACTTTCTCAAACATTGTGAAGGTTCGAGAAGATTTTGTGAGCGTTAAACCAGAATTTTCTCAAACTATGATGAACACTGCAGAATTTGGATCAGATCTCAATACGCGACGGTGATACTTGGAAATTTTTATGGGTGTGGTTCAATCAGCACCTACTGTTTCATCTATACTCTTATTGATCTCTTTCTGCTGTCTCGTTTTGTCCTATTCCTTGCTATTCTCAAATCTATTCGTGAATGCATTTCAATCGCTAATCTTCGCTGCGTCTTACACATAGTCGTGAGAGTAACTACCAGTCAATGTATCCATGATAGTCCATTGACTGTACGAGTGACACAAGTTGGTAAGAACTCTAATACAGTGACGAGTGCTTCGTCTCAAGCTTAAATAGAGTTTTCAAATACAGGAAAATGCCCTGATTTTTCTTGTCATGTGCAATGAATTTGATATTAAGTTCTTTTGGTTTAGGGCTCTCCATGCTGCTTGGAGTCTTTTAGCAGTAAAAATCAAATCGACATTAATGCACGACTTGTCTGCCTACAGAAATTTATTCGAAACTGCACGTGAAGTGCAGCTGAAGCCCCAGGTTCTCCCATGTCCTGCCTCTTGCTTAAATGGCTCGATGAAACAGTTGACCCTTTGTTTGACTGGGCTGAAAGGAATTGACCCTAGATGTCATGTTTATTGAATTTGCAGTCTGGGCTTTATCGATGACAGGTTGTTTCAAATCTGTTGTTTCTTCAATGTGGAAACAACGTCTGTGATGGATTGGTCTTTGCTGGTTTCATTAAACCAAAATTCCATCTGTGTTTCTTTCTTGATTGTTTGTAAATTTTTGGCAACATCTTGCATCACTTTTGTTTGGCCAATTTTTGTTTTGATTTGTTTCTATGCAATTTTATTTTTTGTAACAAAATTCACCAATTGGATGCCATTTTTTCATTTAGATTGCCTAAGATCAACTGGTCTGTCTTTGAAGAGGCTCTAAAAGAAAAGCATTATTTTATTTTATTTTGTGAGGGAAATGGTATATACTCTCCAAATTAAACTAGGTTGAACATAAAGATTCATTGAATGACCTCAACTAGTTGAGGTCATTCAAGAATACAAAGACAAAGTTAATACCTCTTTTTTAATGGAGAGTGCATGAAAATGCACTAATAAAGTAAAAGATTTTGATGTGGTGATGGTAGTAACAACCATATCTTATCATTGGATTGAAAATGATGGAATCTAGAATAAAATTACAAGTTCATTTAATTTTTTATAATAAAATATAAAATTACAAGTTCATGTCTCTATATAGAAAAATTCATTTAATTTTTTATAATAAATTTCAATTATATTGTAATTTGATTGCCTATATTTTAAAAATAATGACCGAAATTTAATTCCAAGAAGACAACTTCTCTGGTGAACAATTTTTTTTTTAAAGAATTTGTTCTTCTCTATAGAGATTAAAAAAATCCAACTTCTATGGATGCTTGACCACATATAATTTAACTTTATAAAAATCCACCACTATTTTATTTTATTTTATTTTTGATCATGTTAAATTGTTTATTTTTTATGCAATTTGTTTTTCTACCAAATTCAAATAGAATAAAAATTCCAAGTTTCTATTGACAACACTACTTTTATTGTGTTTTGCCATACATTTCCAATTTGAATCTAAAACTTATAACTTGTGTAAATAAATAAAATTCTATTATTAATATATATATATATATATATATATATTATAAGAAAAGATTTGTGTCTTTGCTTTATAATTAGTTACAGCTTTTGTAATTTAATCATAGAAAAAAATACAAAAAAATTTAGTAATCCACTTTTCGTAACTCAACACTCTAAACACCCTTTACATAATGGTAAGTGCCATCTTTATATTTTGATACCTCTATTTATATACATCTTACAACACACATGCTATCTAACTTAAGCTCGTATTCCCCTTTTTAGGTGTTCCACAAAAATTAATCAACAACACAAAATTTATTAAAATACACACAAAATATCAATCTACCAAGTCTAACCTAAAAGAGAAGATAGAAATACTTGTAACACAATTTACAACGACTGTGCCACCAACACAGTCCAAATGGATTACTGATTCAGAGTGACACGAGAGGAGATCGACAAACATCAAAGCCCAATGGACCAACAAATCCTTCACAACACAATCCGGTACTGACAATGTTGGTATACGAATCTAAAACCTCTGATTTTCTGCAGGAAACTGAAGGGGGATTCAGTGCTCATTTGCAAAATAGACAACCTCGAAGTGGGTGTCGCAGTGTGTGCGAAGAAGACTCTCAACTCCATGGCTCCCGAGTGGCACTGCAGTCTGATCTATGTGATGGAAGTACCGAGAAGTAATGAATCTGAGGATGTAGTGAAGATGTGGGTAAATTTCTGAATGGGCACGACTGTAGAATCTCTTGGGGTTTCTTCCAAATCGCCGAGTTCACGGTGTCAATATTGTACACGAGCTAGGTGAGGCAGAAGTGGGATTGATTGTTGCGTTTTTGTGGACTCTGAATTGATGAGGGACACGAATCGGCGGAATGGGAGATGCCATGGCGGGCGGTGGAGCATTGTGGAATGAGGCGGTTGAGGAGATTCTGGCTGACAAGTTGCCTGTGCCTGTAATCTGCCTTTTGCGGTGTGTGTGCAAGCGGTGGAGGTCATGGCCTTGCAAAGGACGCGTGAATCGAGTTGAGAGACCGAACCTCGTGTTCCCGTTTCTCGAGAATGACAATGCTTCCGTCGCGACATACAGTCCGACGCTGCAAAGGTGGTACCGTGTCCCGCTGTGTAATTTGAGGCCCAGCATTCCGAGGCTGCAATCGTGGAACCCTCGGGGCGATGTGTGTCTCGTCGCCGCTGATGGGGGACTGCTTTGCTTCATGGTAGGATTTATTACACCGCAGAAGGATGTGAAATTTCTTGTGGTGAATCCCATTGCAAACACATGGAGGCAGCTCCCACCCTTCCCTCGTGATCAGCCTGCAAGACCGCCTTTGGTCTGTGGCATGCATGTGGACAAGATGAGAGGTACCTATAAACTCATTCTGGCAGGGCACAATCTCACGTTCAACGAGGAGGCGCGAGCAACCCACATTTTCGATTCGGCCACCGCAGAATGGAAGTCCGGAGGCGACCTCCCCCAGGAAGTCTTTGGAATGCAGAAGCAATGCCATTACTGGGATGGAAGTTTTCACTATGTCGATTGCTGTGCGAACAGAGTGCAAGCGTACGATGAGTGTAATGGGATTTGGAAAAAAGTTTTGCCTATCATACCCATGTTCCTCTGTAGCCCAACGCTTGTGGAGTGCTGTGACAATATCGCTCTTGTGGCAATTGGAAAAACTGCGGTATTAGAGATCATGTTGCTTGATCCAAGCAAAAGCGAATGGAGGAAGGTGGAGATTCCATCCAGCGAGCTCGCACTTGAGCGTTTTCTAAATAGGCTTGTGCCTGGGCCAAATCACTCGTCCTTGCTCTGCGTAGGGCAAGAAAATGTAATCTACGTCTTGAGCTCCAAAGCCGATGTGGTAATTCTCTACGATGCTTTCGAGCGACGGTGGAGCTTTGTGCCTTCTATACCTGCACTACGACACAACAGCCTGGAGACGAAGTTAGTATTCGCATTTACTCCCTCATTCAATTCGACAGTGTAAGCTTCCTGCATTCATCCGACATTCTATTACTCAAGAAATTTTTCTTGGAGGGAGAGAAGTTGGGGTTCCGGGTTTTGCTGCAGGACTCGAAGCAGAGCAGTCGCGGCCAAGCTCTGAAACGTCACTTAACCTTGGCAGACGAGAAACATTGAGGCATCCACTTCGGATGCTATTTGAAGAGACCTGACAATCTAAGCCCATAACGCATCCCACAGAATCGAATTGAGTGGGACATTTTTAGATCAAGTACCTGATGACGGGACGTTGTGCCAGTCAGAAACGACTACAAGTTGTACTCACCCATGCACGCGAAATCTGAGGAATGTTCACCGCCTCTCTCATGGGATTTTCACTGGGAAAAAGAATTCGACATGAAGATTGAATTGCAATTGCAATGTTCACTAGCTTACAAAGAGGAATCGCCAGAGCAGAAAGACGCCGCAAATTGCGTCATGTTGAATTTAGTTTTAAAAAACACCTAAATTCCTAAACTAATGGCTGCTAATACCTGCTTGAAACGAAGAGTCAAGTCAGCAAGGAATGACGTTTGAACCCATTCCAGGTAAGACAAAATCGTATAGAACATTCTCACAAATCACTTTGATCCGTTTCCTTTTCATCTGGGAGCGTCGTCAAAGTTTGTATTGTATCTCAGAATCCCTAACACTCAAACTTGTAGGCGACAGAGGGAAATTTATAAAAGCCATATTCTGTGTCTTTTATATTGGGTCTTCCAGCTTTTGCAGCACCTTTCTCCTGACAGTCCCCTCCAAGTTCACGCCCGCTTTCTCTGTGACTATCGACATCACCGGTGCACGGATGGATTCAATCTTCAGGACTTAAAACCTTTGACAAGAGGCGACATTGGCACCGGTTTCTTCAATTCTTCATCTTAGCTGGAAGCGAATAGGTGATGCTGTTCTCGGTTTCGATATGTGAATAGATTTAATTATTGGGTTTTCTTTCATATGATAAGTTTCAGCAGAGGCTGTGGAATCGTTGTGCAATCTTTCGTTGTAGATGTGCACTGAAGTGCTTGAGACCCGCAGGGCAGTTCGATGTTGCCTGTTGGAAATGCATCTGTGACGGGCAATGTTTTGAAATTGTGAGCAGGATTCCTTGTGCTTATGCTTTGGAGTTTCTAGAATCTGATAAGTAGTAGGTTGCCGCGACGCTCTGTGGAGGATTTCTTGATGTGATGTAATCGACGAGTTTGAACTTAGCAATCTTCTCTAGACCACCTCAAATTTGGGTGCTTCGATTATTCTTTGCGCTCAGATCTTTGTTACGTGCGTGTGGCGGGGATTGACCTGCACACTGCGGATTTGGCAGCGTTTAAAAGCGCGAGTTAGTCACGGACAAGAAAATTGCTGCGTGACGCTCGTGCAGTCTGTGCAAATCAGCGCAGGCGATCGAGCGTAGATGACGAAGTTGGTAGTTCCTTCCATGCATTCGATTGTTCAGAGGTTTGAACTTTAGGAGCTTTGCAGATTCGTCAAGATTTTTCAATCTAGACTTGCGCTTGCTTACCTCCAAGATCTGTGAGCGCTAGTAGGAAAAAATAGATTTCAGCAGTGCATTTCAGCGCTATTATCTGTTCAAATCATTTGTCTTCATCTTCTTCAACTGGTAGTTCTTTTTGGGTTTTATTAGGGGAGGTATTCGTAACTCGGCCATGACGGAGACACTTTCAATTTAATATGCTTATCATCGGAGTTGCAATCCTTCTGTACGAAGCATGCTGAGCAGATACTCTGCTGCTGATAAATATAGACGAGATACCTGCTGCAAGGTTCGAGGGTTACACAAGTAGTAGCTGCCATTGTGGTTCTGAATCTTTGAATGTTACAAATTGCCTACTTATCCTGTGAGCGCTGATTACGTTCTGAGTGTAGCTACCCAGGTTGGGATACGAGGAGGAGCTTAATCGCTTCAGATACTTGGGGCTGTTGCATCGTTTTCAAAGCCTTTCAAATGAGCACTGGTTGTGATGTTGTTATGTGGAGGAGACCAGCGATGGCAGTACTGATTTTGGCATGCGGATCCCTTGTCTACTACCATTGTGGGTTTCGCAACCTCAACATGGTGTCTCTAATCTCAGATGTGCTCTTCGTGATTACCTGGTCACTCGCGGTTCTAGGGCTTATCTTCCGTTCATTTAATCTCACCATCCTCCCCATGGACCCCGCAGAGTGGCAGATATCTCCCGAGACTGCAAATTGTATTGCAGCGACAGTAGCTAACGTACTAGGGGCTTTAGAGAGCGTGCTCCGGGTGGCTGCTAGTGGCTCGGACAAGAAACTGTTTCTCAAGGTTGTGGTTGTGCTGTACTTATTATCTGCGATTGGTAGGTCTTCGTCTGGGGCCACTGTTGCATACGTAACATTGTGGGTGATTTTCACAGTTCCGTGGTGCATATTGAAGCTGGCACCTAAATCCGCTAGTGAACCTTTAATTCTGAAATTCAAAGAAAAGATAGCTGTTTGTTAGATCATGAATCTACGTAGAACGTAGGAAACTCGTAGCTCCACTCCTCACAGGCAGAGGTTCCCTAGCATATGGCTTGCTTGATAGTGCCAATTCCTCTAGAATACTTGTCAGTTAGAAATCTCAAAAGCAATGGTGGATGTGCCTTGAAAATTGGAAAGAATGTATATATTGATCACAGTGGGTACCAAGCTTCGAGATCGAACTTCCGCTGTCTGGTGCTCGGAAGATGGGACTTCTCATCACACATCTGTGAGTGAATCTCTCTTTTGCAGTATTTATTGAATAAAGCAAGCTATCTTGCAATTCTCCGCCTTTCTATTCAGGACGAGTCAATAGTCACACATCTATTAATGTCGTGTCTTTCTCTAGAAGTCATTTTCTCTGCCTTTTCATGCTTTTCTTATGGAGATTACTTCATCCTACTTTTAAGATGTGCACCAGATGACTACCTTCTAACTTTTTCGAGCGCCTCTAGCGCTTCATTAGGTCTGAGAAACTGCTAGCAAGCGTGAGAAAAGTTCTACTATCAATATCTCCTAATACCCCATTGGATCAATGATCCTCGCTTTCAAGGGTGCTAATAATTTTGAGATGTTCTTCCCTTGGAAATTTCGAATACTACCATTCTCATCTGCAGCCTGCAACCACTGGACTACTTCAACGCTTGAGCATAAGTGGAAAATCAGTCGAAGCAAAGGATACGCAGTTTTCTGCACGGTTTATTTCTGTAAAAAAAACCGTGTTTCAAGACAACACTTTTGCCAGTGGAGAAGACAAGGAGCCTACGCAAAATGAGTTGTTCCATTTCTATATCACCCCAGGCATAGTTTTCACTAGAGTTCTATCATGTAGAATCCAACCCACACGTAACAACCACACACAGGCTTCTATGAGGGCGTTGCAGCTGCTTGATATTCTGGTGCATTTGCCACTGGCATGCATGTTATTGCTCCAGTTAAACTCTTCAGCAGCATTTTTGCCGCACATATGCACAATATGCAAGACAACTGCCACCGATTGCCTTCTCCAGTGCCACAGATCTCTTTACTACTCCGCTGATCCCCACGCATAATGAATTGTGCGTAGCACCCGTTTAGAAAGAGTCAATGTCTTATTCAAGAATCTGGTGGTTAATCAAGATAGGGTTGATAGGAAGCTTTAGGACGGACTCCAAAGGTCGCATGACCACCTAGTTATTCCTAGCCACCTGCCAAGAACCACTTGGACTACATACCCCTTGAATTATAAGTTTTCGGCAAATGAACCTTCGCACAATGGCTAAAACCTTCTAGAGCTGTAGCCCACAAAATGCAGTCTGGAGAATCTGTTGTTGCTTCCGTTTTCACCTACTGAACCCAATTACACGAGCCGGTGTCTAGCAGTATGATGTTGAATATGTTTGTCATACCACTACCAGTTTTCAAGCGGTCTAGATAACAGATATCTCGTTTGTTTTTGTTAGAGCTTCCATTTCTCGAGGGTCGTGGATTCATCAAACTGGGTTTTGCCCTACACACTCATCCGCCAAATTCCCAGCAGCGAAATTTGCCGTACAGTACGCGTGACACTTAATGCCCTTGATGCTAGCTGGATCAACATGTCACAGCAGACATCGCGGTCAAAAGTGTTAGAAACAATCGCACAAGCGAGTAGGGATTGACCCCATGTTTAGACAAAAAAGCATAAAATTGATACCTACTCTATCTGACTACTGTACAGTACAAATGCTGCTCCAATTGAGGACTCGGCTCATTAACAAAATGAAATTACATTTGAAAATGAGCATGATAATCTAAACCCGAACACTAAGTTTCTGACGATTGATTCCGAATTTAGCCTCGCTCTTCAACTTAGAATGCGAGAATGAAAGATGATGAGCTTGTTTTAAACTTCTGAAAGGAACAACTTATCACCTCGTTTGGATCCACTTCTGCTTCTCCTGTAGCATACAACTAATATGCGCAGTTCTGTAGATAACTCTCAAAAAGTAGAAACCTATTACATTTCTAGCTGATGTATCCTTCCATTACTTATTCGAAACCAACTTCTAGGGGTGCAGTAATTGTGCAAACCCTTACACAATTCACTATACGTTTGTTTAAGGTAATTAACACACATTTTGCTGTGTCATGATGTTCTATGCACAACTCACTATGTTCCTGTATTTTATGTTAGAAATAATGTTTCGGCCCAATATTTGTAATGCACTTCTTAGCGACCTAGGCTCTGATTGAAAAACTGCAGCAAACCCTTTTCGTCGAGGAGGATTCCAAGTTTCTGATGCATCACCGAGGATTTCGCTTCCTCGGGGCTGGTTATAACATGATCAACTGACATGGTTATGAACTCCTCCAAATTATGTATCGCGCCATCTACATTTACACCACCATTTCCACTTCAGGCAAATAAGGATATTAAGAAATGGAAGATTCTGAAGAGTACTTTGAGGATAAGACATACCTTCAGCCACTAGACAATCGTAAAGTGGGGGGAGGGCCATCCAACTCCCGTCTTTTTTCTTCATATGCCGTCTATCAGAGGCAAAGAATCTCAAATACATGGGTGCAGCAATGACCCTGTAAAATCTGCAATGTAGTAGAAAGAGGTTGAATGCACTTACTAAATACGGGAGCTAATAAAATCTAGCCTCATGAACGACACCTTTGGAAGGATTCAAAAGATGAGTAACAATATACTACTTAGACCACCAAACCTGTTAAAATGCAATTAGCACTAGCTAGGTGAGTAACCTGGAAAACTCAGGATTCAAGGATACCCATGGCTGAAAAGCTCCTGACACATAATCATCTAGAGTAGTTGGACATGGCAGACTGGTGTCCAGATCCCAAACCAGCACAGCAGTCTCCCTTTTCAGATCTCTCTGCCACGGAATCCACCAACAATTTAATTTAAGACTCAAAATGCTATTGAATAATGTACAGCCTAAAATGGATTTTACACCCTCTAAGAAGAGCAATCGTAAATTACAAGGTAGAAAGAACAACACAAATCTGAAAGGAGACAGTAGAATGTCAAGCAAACACATTCTCTTGATTTGAAATTGAGAATCTATGTGCTTAAACTGCTGCTATTACTTATACTACTATCACATCTTCTGATTAAGGAAAAAAATACTACTTGGATGCATATAACATGGTAGTCCCAAATGCATAATCCTGCCGCGTCCTTGCTGCTTCTTTGATGCCATATAGGAACCTGCACAGTTCCGATTAGAATGAGGGTAAAAGAATCTGTTTGTTTTGCGGAGGAAGTTTCATCGCACATACGCAAGGAACAATATCACGTCCACAACTAACAAATCCACTTCATGGGGGAGAAAAAGCAAGGATGCTGAAGACTCGGTGTGAAGGTCCTGAGGGTCACCTGGCGTTTTGGATTGGAGATGAAGACCACAAAGAGGTCAGACGCGTCTGGAGCAGCCAACCCCACTTTGCTCAACTTCTTGCATAGCATGTACACATTCTCCTCACTGTCACACATGAGATTATCGTCATTCCATTCTACGTTGTATCCCAGGTTAACAAGATGTTGAAATTTCAAGAAATTAAGCGCGGTTACATATCAAAACGTATAAATTCTCTTCAAACTCCACTACTACATATGCAACCTCACTAATCCTACGACCACAGTTGCGACAAAGAGAACAACGATACCTAAACAAGGAGGCACCACTCAAGGCCTAGCGAAGTAAATTTTCAAGTATAAAACTTCACAAAATGCACAAATTCAACCCGGAATGCACAATGCCAACTGCAAATTCAACTCGAAAACCTAAAGGCTAATCCGATGCCAACGGGACAGCAGAAGAGCAACCGTGGTTTAAGCGGCAGTAGACACAAGACTCATACCAATAGCACGAAGTGTAGTCAAAACTGGACAAAAAATCTTCAACTTTCTCCGACGCTCCAGAATCCTTTTCAAATTCCTCCTCCGCTGCATATTCAGACCCTCCCCCGGAGAACTCCAAGCTTGTCGAAGAATTTGATCCATCCATGGCTCCAATCCAATATCAGGAAATTCGAAACCAAGAGACAGCTCTCCTTTTCACAGCTGTTCAATGTCAGCACTTAACACCAAAACGCCAACTCCCACTAAATGTGCACCCAGGCTCTGCTTTAAAATAATGTCTGTCCGCCCCAAAAAACCTAGAACACAAATCAACAACACTGCACGCCTTATTGTGCATCATTTAACACCACAAAACAGTTTTCACCCGTTTCTCAGCTCGAATTGAAGCTGGATCACCGCAAACGCCAGCTACATGGGCTCACAAAAAATGGCTGGGATTCATAGCCATCCAGGACAATCACGCAATTAAGTCAAATCTCAATAATTTGGTCAAAGAACACACCTCAATCTCAAAAAACGCGGAGGTTGTCCCTGGAACATAAAAACATTGAGACCAAACCGCCAGCTCTGGAGCTGATTAGCGTTCACTTAGCAAGTGTCGGTGTCTGTGATTATGCAAGGACGAATCAATCCTCCAACCTGAGTGCGCGTGGACGTTGCCGCAAGGAGTGCCACGCCTAGTTCATATCACGGTAGGGTAGGTCTAGTCCAGGTATCAATCCGCTTTTAGGGCGCTTATCCTGCACTGGGCTTGCACCGAGCTGCCCCAGCACTGGCTCCGCTAATACTGAGCCCATCAGCCCGCAAACCAGGTAACCTAACTCTCCACATTGTGCTCCATGAAGCGACCAAAGATTAATGCAACGACACGGTACATATCCATTCTTCTCACGATTTTCCGTGCTTTTGAATGGAATCGAACACTGAGATTGACGCATTATACCACACTTATCACACGCTTTCATCACTCCAGCGACTTCCACAAAACAACCCAACACGCTTGAGTCGACGTGCGTTTTAGACCGAATGTCAATGGGAAGCAATTCTAGTAATCCGCCCATCCCCGCCCGATTGCGACTCGGATTTCGCAGTTGTTCGTGTGGGGCTCTCTCTCTCTCTCTCTCTCTCTCTCTCCACACGAGTTGCGCAAGCTTCAACACTTTCATGGGTGTGTGATTTTTTCCTCGAGGATCGTGGCTTGAACCCATCGAAAACACGAATCAAACAGCCTCGCTTCTCAGTCTGCGGGTTGGATGGATTCCACTCTCTCGTGTGTCGCGGTTTCGATGCAGGTTTGTGTTTGTCGGCATCGTTGCTGAAGCGTGTTCGTGGTATTGTTGTTTTTTGAAAGGGGGATCCATTCCCGAGGTTTGAAGGTCGATTTAAACGCTTGTGACACGTGTCCGTGAGCTGGAATCATCATTTTTGAGGAATGGACAAATGAGGATGACAAATTTATCGTGTCCGATTGAAGTTTTCTGTTGAGAGATCAATTTGGGTGATTGATTGATTGACTGATAAATAAATAAACAAATTATAGTTATTTTCCCACAAGTTTTCTGTGGAGGAGGTGCGATTACTATATATTATCAATCTCACACATGCTGGACATGCATGAAATAAATATCCAATTTAAACCCCAGTTTCATTATCATCCCCTAATATATTGCATGATTTTTAACTCTACAGGATTATTGTCTAGCTTGCTTCAAGCACATACACATCTTTGTTGCCAATACTCACTCATCAGTGATTGGGACTAAAAACATTCTTGTGTGATCAAAGTCATACTATTAGCTCACAAATATGTATAAAATCATTGCCTCAGAGGTCTCGATGCTATCCATGCTTCCTTGTGACATGAATAGATTGGCTTGAAAATGCATGGAAACTGGAAAAAAGAAGAGTACAGTTCTTGTAATGTTCTACTGAGTTTTTAGCATGCCTTCTCTCCTACTTCACTAAAACTGTTTCAAGTTTTATTCTATTTGATTACTTTTATTATTATTATTATTATTCCTTCTTTGTTTGTTAGTTTGATTGTTTGATTGTTTTGTTTTGTTTTGTTTTTATTTTTGGATTAAAGTTGATATCAGTTTTTTTCTTTTTTCTTTTTTAAAAACTAAATTCTCTTTTTACAGAAATGTTGCAAGTTTTGAATTTCACTTCAAAGTTCCACTTGACATGTTGGCATTGTGGACATTTTATATAAAAACATAAAAAAAAGAAAAATTAATGCACATCACTCACATCTTTGTTGTTGTTATTAATCATCATATTGTGACCATAGCAACTTTTCATCTAGACTATAGTTCATTTTTTAAATTGTATAATTTTATAACATTATTTTATATAAAATATAAAAATAAAAAATAGCATATTTAAGATTATGATTCAAAAAAAGTTTACATGCACAAGCAAATTATTTTGATTGACCAATTTAAAAAATGTCATTTCAACATATAAAATTCGTATTAACCAATTTCATATTTCTTGAGTTCAAATGTCTCCGTTGGCGACCTCTCACGGAGCTATCAAGATAAGTCCAGGAATCGTCATCCATCATCATTCATCCATACCATCCAGGGAGGGCAATCGCCACGACGAATGAACTAAAAACATCCATCAAGGGATCTTCATCCGCGGGGAAGCAGAACAGGGTACGGAAAGGGGAGCACTTCGGTTGGGGGAGGACGCAGCGCCAGCTTCACAAGGGGCCCTCGACTCGCTCGTTGCTGTCATCCTCCTCGCCGGATTTTGTAGAGTCTTCCGTCACCACAGGTGCGCTCCTGATCCCGCTTCCCTCCGCTCTCCGAATATCTAAAATTCAGACCTCATTCCTCACGGTCGAGTTTTTTCTAGCGACTTTTTTCGTTGAGGATTGCGCTTGTCGCTGTGGATATTCTTCCCCTGGCGAGATCAGCCCATCGTGTCGCTTTGGTCGCAGCGGGATATGTGGTTGGTTTGGCTGGTGATTTTCCTCGTGATTGTCGTGAGGGTTTGGAAAGTCGGAGAGAGTGAGAGTGCGATTCCGTGTGGGAATGGTGGATCCGTCGTTTTGGTGGAGTTTTTCTGCGTAGTACAACGTTTGAATTTGTTTTCAGACTATTCGGGCCTCTTCTAATGCTTATAGTATGCATTTTTCGGGAGATCACTCTCGTTTTATCTTTACATGCATGAAGAGTTGATCTATATGTTTCAGAGCAGTAGTAGACAAAATTCTCCCTACCTTATCCTCTGTCCACTGCAAAGGAGCCTCCTCTTGTGAAGCTGTTCTCACTTTTTAGAGACACTTTTTATCTTTTTTTTTCCTTATTCTCTCCCAGACAGAATGAGTATGCTTGTCGAAGACAGAGACAGTGCACAAAAGCAGCTGCCTGCTTAATAATTCCACTTAATTTCTTTGCTTATATTTGCGAGCCGCATGTGACGGTCTTGAATTATCTCACTTGGTAAAATCTGCAGCGATTTCTCATACTACCTTTTAAGTCGCATCTGAGGCATCAGTGTACAGGATAATAATTGTGCACTTCTGTTGTTGTATGATCGCTACTTATGTCCACTCGTGTTTCACGTAAATACAAAATTCCCCTTTCTCTACTGTATACACGGGTAAACATTACGATCTATTATATATATATATATATATATATATATATATATATATATTTGTGATGATCAGGAAAGGATTGAGTAAATGCAACCTTTGGCTAGCATGGCGACTAGACGCGGATTCCTGCTGGTCCTTGTGGTTGCTCTATGTGAAGTAAGTGCGCTGGGTCGCACGCCCTCATGGGACGGTAATATTAGGATGCCGACTGGAGTGGGGCACAAGGGTGAGGAGGGGACTCGCTGGGCTATCCTTATTGCTGGTTCAGCTGGATACTGGAATTACCGACATCAGGTACAAGCGGAATCGATTATTATCTGCGTGATTACTCTGTCTTTAATATTTTGTGTTTTATCTTCATTAACCTAAGCTCCATAGTTTTACTGTAGTGTACTTCTGAATTTGCTTGGTATTTTCTTGTGGATCGCGTGCTGAACTGTATTATTGTTTCTTGTGTTTGTGAAAAGGCTGATGTATGCCATGCATATCAAATCCTGAAACGTGGAGGCTTGAAGGATGAGAACATTATCGTATTTATGCACGATGACATCGCATACCACTCCGAGAACCCATATCCAGGAACAATTATCAACAAACCTGATGGACCCGATGTTTACCAAGGCGTCCCCAAGGTTAGCCAATATTCACTTTCAATTACTCTTGAAGAGCTTGATCACTTGATTAGCTGATACCTGAAATGCCATGTCGATTGATTGTTATAATCTGGCGTTGGGCTTTCAGGATTATACAGGATCCGACGTCACTGTGAGCAATTTTTATGCTGCTATCCTTGGTGATAAGAGTGCCATCAAAGGAGGCAGTGGAAAGGTGGTTGACAGTGGTCCTAATGATCACATCTTCATCTATTACTCGGACCACGGTGGCCCTGGTGTGCTTGGTTAGTACTGTTCTATATTCTTTGTTTTTACTTTTTTAAAGTTTTTTTTTGGTACCGATTTTCTTGCAGTGCAATTTTGCGCACGCTGGAGTCTTTCACAAGCGTTCATGGAGGTGTTATAATTCATTTATTTGTAGGGCAGCCACTTTCGTTTTATCCTCAAATAGCTGAAAAATTGTTTACAATTTTAACAAGTGACTTTGGCTATTTTTGCCAACAGGTATGCCCAACCCGCCGAACCTTTATGCAGATGACTTTGTGGACATTCTCAAGAAGAAGGCTGCAGCCGGAACTTTTAAAGAGCTTGTAATAATCTCACTTCATCCCATCATTGCAATTTGTACAAATTTTATCTTCATCTTCATATTTTAGCATCTTGACTCGACCTTTAACTAAAGTAGTCGATATTTGATTGTTCTGCAGGTGATATACCTTGAGGCTTGTGAGAGTGGCAGTATTTTTGAGGGGCTTTTACCAGGGTTCTTAAACATCTATGTCACTACTGCCTCTAATGCAGTGGAAAGCAGCTGGGGCACTTACTGCCCTGACATGTATCCATCACCACCTTCTGAATACGGAACTTGCTTGGGTGATCTCTTCAGTGTCGCATGGATGGAAGACACGTAAGCCAACTCAATGCCGCGCAATTCTCTTTTGTGTCCTTTTCTTAGCTTTGCTGGGTTGTTGATCACTAGAAAAGTATTTGAAATTATGTGTTCCATTCATCGAGTCGATAACATGTGACAAGTTTCTGAAACCACAATAAGACTATACGAAACTAATCCTCTCGCACCTTGTCGGATTGTAGTGAGAAGGAAAATTTGAAGAAGGAAACACTTGAGGACCAGTATCTTATTGTAAGTTCATTTCTCCTTGCAAGCTCCTTGTTGTGAAATGTAAATCACCCTTAAAATCGTATTTGATGCCGTAAGTTAGAGTCAAAAAGAAGTGGTGATCTCCTTTTAGAGAGTATGGTTTTGGTAATAACCCAAGGTTTCTTTTTAATGTGCATCCAGGTCAAGTCTAGAACCTCAAACCACAATACATACAGGTCTGGCTCCCACGTGATGCAGTATGGTGATCTTAAAATTGATGTGGAAGAATTGGAGCGCTACCTTGGTTTCGACCCTGCGAATGAAAATGTTACAAAGCCTGGGCTTTCGGAGTTATTGTCGGTCAACTCTGACATCGTCACGCATGTTCTTCAGAGAGAAGCCGACCTTGTCCATCTTAAACACAAGGTATTGCCATGTGACCTCCATAATCACGGTGGGTCCTGGCTCTCTAATGTCGTTGTTAGTCATGGGACTCCACAATTGCTTTGAACGGTTTTCCAGTAAGGCAGTGGATTGTAGTACAAGGAAAGAAAGGTTATCTTGCTCCTGGTTTCTGTGTAAATCTAAGGGGCGTACATCTGTTTCAGATGTTTGTATTAGTTGCTTTCAATTTGGGTCGATGCTCTGAGCAAACTGGAAGGTCTTATGTTTTTTTATTGCAAGTTAAGGGAAGAAGGTTTCATTACTTTGGTACGTTTGATGCAGTTCTATAATGCTAAAAAGGGATCATTGAGGGAAGCAAACGCTGCATCAGAACTGGCAAAAACAATCTTACATCGCAGGCACTTGGATGACAGCGTGAGGTTGATTGGTGAGCTTTTGTTTGCGGGAGAGGACGCACTTCAGAAGCTCGGTGCAGTTCGCCCAGCTGGGTCTGTAGTTGTGGACGACTGGGCTTGCCTCAAGAACATGGTTAGTTTGATCCTATCCTTTTCTACTATTGATGCAGAGAAAGCTAACCAACTGTTTGTTCACCAATTTTCTTAATTTTCAGATGATGCATGTACTAACACGCGAATAACATATTCTGCAGGTGCGCATTTTTGAATCAAGCTGTGGTCCACTGACCCAGTATGGCATGAAACACATGCGTGCGTTTGCTAATATTTGCAACGCTGGAATCGATTCTTCAAGGATGTCTCTGGCATCGTTAGAGGTCTGCAAAATGAGCACCAGTGTTGGTCTTGGAATTTGGAGCCCTGTCACTTCTGGATTCAGTGCATAGGTGCGGCAATCGCAAGTTCCTCGCCATCGCTTACGCAACAAATCTCCAGAGAAACTTTAATATTCTCTTTCATGAAGCAGCATTGTACAGCAACCACCTTTTTTAGTATTCATAGTTGGTGTGATGTTCCTTCACTCCAGCATTGAATGTAATTCATATGGAACGGATATGACGATTTCCACCTCCAATTCTCCAGTCAGCAATTTAATTAACCCAGGTACAACATTCGAAAATTGGATATTTATTTCTGGTTGCAAGCACGAGGGGTTTGGTAGCTGTTTATTTTTTGGATTACCTACATACTGTCGAACCTGAAATTAAGGTTCTTCATCTGTACATATGTACAATCTCATATTTATCCTGGAAGGAAGTTGTGCGCAATTTATGAACGAAGGCGCCTTTTTAGTTTTTATTTGGAAGAGGTGTTTAGTTCTCATCTGAAATGAGATGTTTGCTTATTCACTGGCTTTTGTAACTACATACCGAGGAGTCTTTGATGTGTCCACTAGTGATGTGTACGTGCAGGCCCACCTGGTTGATTGTTACGCCAATTTTATTTTTATCTTTCCTGATGTGCTTTATGTTCCGCAAAAAGTAACACTAACGATGTGCTGATTGACATTAGATTGACATTACGTGGTTGACAGACTGTAACATTAGATTGCAACAAATTTCCTAAGTGCAGCAAGACACAAACAGCAAAGCAAAGCCGGAGAAAGAAAGCGTTCATGCTGCATACTTATTGACATATGTACGAAAGATTTATGGATCAGAGTAATGTGGACCCTCTGCTTGCTATAAATGTCATCGGGTCCAGATATTTTTAAATTAGTGTACAGTGGTCCAACTCAGTTATATATAACCAGAATCAACAGAAGTTACAAAAAGATGCACATTGAGTGTTGTGAAATGAAAATCTCTCATTTTCTAGTTTTTTTGCATAAATATCATCGAGTGATTCTACACAGCTTGACTTCAAGTCCACTATCCTACACTAGAACGTTTAGTTACTGTCACTCCACGTTCAACTATATCGTCATCGGTTCAATATGTGATCGAACCCACAAAGAGAAACCAGCTTCTCTTCCGTGACGCAGTAAAACGCCTTTTAGCACTTTGCGTTCTGCTTGTTTACTACTGACGTATTGCACAGGAGGCACAGAAATATGTGCAACTCCATTAGTCCATCAAGGGGCAGGAAATGGTGCATGGACGGAGGAGTGGCAGTTGTGGACACGAGAATAAGGTGTCCACCTCGCACACTGAAACTGAAGCACTGCTCCAAGGATTACTTCAGACGAATCGTCCAAGTACTGTCACCTTTCTCCATGGTTACTGAATTGAATGGACAGAAGCTCATACTGGTACGCTTCCATTCTCACTCGGAATCTAATGCGAGAGCTCTATGCCGTTGCATGTCACTCTCGTAGCTATCTGAATAGCCATAGTCCTCCTGAGATTCGGTGTCAGAAGATATAAAATCATGGGGTCTTGATACTAGTCTGGGCAGGTCCTCGGATTCATTTTCAGCTCCTTCCTCTGTCAATAGTTGCAGTACCTGCCATCCCATATATCTCACCCACTTTCTTATGTTTTCTTAAAAAAACATTACCGAATATACATCAAAAGTTGTGGTTCTCTTCAGAGTTGCAGGAGTTGAGGAACGTGTGGGGTACCAACCTGGCTCATTGAAGGACGACAATGAGCTGACCATCGGACACACAGCCCTGCTGTTAACACTACACGCTGCATTTGGCCAGCATCGAAGGCACCATCCAGACGTCGGTCTGCGAGCTCCTTCATGTTGCATTTGTTTAGGTGAGGCTTTGCCTGTTATCAGCAATGGGAACCTTTGTTTTAACACGGGCCAGTAGTTAACAGGAGAAGATTAACTAATGCGTGTATATTCCAATGTTTGCATGATAGAAGGCAGACATAAATGGTCGAGAACTGACAAGTTAAGCACAATGTGGATAGCCTCACTGGTCCTTCACTCACACATGCAACAAGGTTCTGCTTCTTAGAATCTACAGGTCGACGACCTGTAATCAGCTCCAATAGCAATACCCCGTAAGCGAAAACGTCCGTCTTCTCATCCACTATTCCATACATGAAGTATTCGGGTGCCAAATACCTAAAAGTCATGCTTCCTGGCGTCAGTTCTTTTGAGAGAGTACTTGCTCAAACCGATTGCAAGGAACATATTAGCGACTTGCGATTTCAAATGAATGCAGAGGGATACCATCCACAGGTATTTCTCTCCTCTGACACGCCGTAAACAATCAAATTGAGAAGGATATTAGCGTACCCAAAAGTTCCTTCTATAGGTGCGACAGTATGATGCATCCATCTGTCTGGAAGCCATTTTGACAAGCCGAAATCCGAAATCTGTATGCCACAGTAGTAATATACCATGTTACTAACATAAAATCGAAGAACGCTGGCATACAAAGCAGAAGCCTTCCAAACTGCATTCAGCAAACGTGTGTGGTCGGCACCAACCTGAGGCTCAAAATCAGTGTCTAATAGTATATTGGAAGCTTTGATGTCACGGTGTATGATCCGCCTTTGACACTGCTCATGAAGACAGTGCAAACCTTTGGCTACTCCTACGGCGACTTTCATCCTCGCCTCCCAGGGAAGTGGTGGGTACTTTGTTGCTGTAAAGCCACCACATCCATCTCAGTTAATTATACACGAGTGACCAAGCCATTGGAAGCAGGGGGTCATGACTACAAAGTCTGCCAATCCCTCTGGATTGAATATCTCACACGCCATCTACTAGAAAATATGGTTGATCAAGGGTCGAGTTGGACACTCTGGATTTGCACAGAAACAGACAGAAGGGGCGGACTTACATTGGATAAGTGATTGGAGACTGCCAAGAGTAGAAAACTGGAACACAAGATGAAGGCCATTTTCGATGCAAATGCCCAAGAGTTTCGCTACATTGGTATGGGCGACGTGGCTTACGATGCCCAACTCTATCAGGAAATCCCTTTCCTTTTCTGCTGCTGTGACACCCCGGTTGTGTTTCTTCACTGCAATTAACTGACCGTTTTTCAGCACTCCTTTGAACACCTTCGCGTATCCACCTTTGCCGACTAGATTCTCTGTTCCGACACAAGAATCGATTCGACCTCGTAAGGAACTCAGATCTTCGTCACATCAACCTGGGTTGCGATTTGAGTATTTTACTTGAACCAGAAACAATGGATCATGGTCACTCTATTAGTTCCTGACAAAATACGTAGAAAAAAAAATTGAATTCTCACCTGGGTCGAAATTGTTAGTCGCAAGAGAAATGTCCTCGTACGAGAATGTCTGCCAAGATCGTTTTGCGTTACAGGATTCGCCGAGCAAGTCATCCACAGACTCATGATATGAAGGCCCTAGGTGAGGTCCCTCTTCATCGCTTCTGCCAGATGAAGATAACAACACAGGATCCGAGATGCATAGCTCTTTTTTCTTGTAAGATGAGGGAAAAGACTGCCATTTTTTAATTGCGAACGATCTCCAGAGACTTTGCATGCAATGCTTCTGACTTGGTTGTTCCAATCCAGTGTGATCAACCTCAATCTCATCGGTAAAAGACAGGCTAAAGAGACTTTTCCTTGAAGAAGACTCTGACCATCCACTTGATTCTGGGCCCTCGAGAACTGCTCGTGGGGAGCCCCTTTCAGCCTCGCATTTCATATCATTCCTTCGAAAGTTCCTCTCGTTTCTCGAACACTCTTCCCAGAGTGCAGCATTTATGGGCCCTGAATCGTCATCTACAATAGGAGGAACCGAACAAAAGAGCTTTTGTTGCAGTGTGCTTTTCTGTCTTGCCGACTCTTTAGGGCTCCGCACATTAACTTCCAGGTTAGACCTTTCCATATGGATATCCTTCAGTTTCTTTCCAATGTTTGCCCTCTGACCTGGTAAGGCCTTGATGACTCTAATAGACGACGGCGTGTCATCGTCTCCTGAAAGAAATATAGAAGTTTCTGGCTTCGTTTTTGAATTTTTTACTTTCTTGTCTATGGAATTAGATGGAGTTTTTCTCCATTCGGAGCAAGCTACACAATAGGTCTGATTCATCCTGTAGACAGGGACAGAACCAATACCATAAACTGGGGTCAGATGAATCATAAATGGCGACACGATTACCTGAAACTTCGAAATCGCAATAGGGCACATCTAGATTCCATATCCTGCGCAGACCTGTAAGTTGGCATGAAATTGAAGAGTGAGTGTTCGCTGGTGAATTTACCGATTGCAGATGAGCTGCGTCATACATATCTCGCAGTCCTCTCCCATCGGAACCCAACCCGCCAATGGCTTCACCGCTATGGCGGTGTCACATTCCCCCGCATTCGAAAGTCTGTTTGCAAGAGCAAAACTTTCGTCATCCATAACCGTTGAGACCTATCCGCTGCAAGGACTAATTTTTGGGTATATTGGATTAGCTCTTCGTTGTTCAAGTGTTTCTGCGCAAGGTGGCCTATCTGCATAACCAAGCATCATTTTTCACCGTCAATTCTGGATGCGTTTAATACAAAATGTGCACTTCTACAAAATAAAATCCATCTTTGTCAAAAAAAAAGTGAGGAGATGCAACAAACCTAGTCAATTGCACTGGGAACCTCCGAATTACACAGAAAGACACTAGACACGGGAAGCACAACTTTGGACTTCAAATAGTTGCAAGCTTCTAAAAAACATTGACACTTCATGACGCTGTTCAAACTTCGTACCACATTACAGCTTAAACTCATAACTAGTACCCTGCGACGGTCCACATTTGATAAAAAAAATTTAAATCAGATAGCTCAAGGTGATGGGAAAGAATCCATTGCTACTCTAAAAGCGAATACAAAGTGGGGCACGGCAACAAACAGCTGTTGCTCCTTTTCTTGAGTGTTTCTGAGCAGCAAAGTAGTCCAAGCGACGATGTAACTGCAGAAGGAAGCAATTGAATCAGCGAACGCAATGGTGTTCCCTGGAGTTCCTTTAGTGGCTGATGGACTCGCTATAAAAAGCACCACTAGGATAATTGACAGATTCAGATGGTGAAACCCGCGCGCTGATCCATCTTGTTCCAAATCTGCAACAAGTTGTTCTAACGGGTTCAAAACCAGCGTATAGAAGCTGAATTTTCTGTTCTCCTGCCGGGACGTGATCTAGGAAATCGAGTCAAGTGTTCAAGGAGCTGAACACAGCACCCTATGCCAGGTTCAGCGAGAATTCTTCCTCATGCACTAATTCCTGTGTCATGCTTCAACCTAATCACCAACACTACCCAGCTCGAGGAGAATGCATAACGTGCATCCTTCCAAACTGGAATATACAACGGATACAGTGGACCAATGGTTGATGAGCCAGTTCAAAGCCGCTCAACAGTGCCGTGCTGAATGGAACTTGAATTCGGCGGCCAGTATTCATGTAACTAAGGTTTCTTGCTGGATTGCTAGACCAGCTGGAGGAACTCAGAGTCGAGAACGCTGCACAGAATGGTGACACTACCCGCAACGGCCAAGGAACTGACGCTCAAACCAAAATGCTGAATTCTCAATTGCGCCACGCCAGAACCATGAATTGACGTGCCTGTCAGAAATTCGAGCAACGGCGGACAACAAGTTCGAAATAGAGGATTTCCTTACACCCTCATCGAATTCCACCACCCCTCCTGAGAAAATTAAGGTAACCCGAAAATGTCGCGACCCTGACCGAAGTTATGCAGTATCGTGACAACTGCGAAGCATTGCAACCTCTACGTGCCGAGCTCAATTCTCTAGATCAGAATTCAATAGAGCTTTCTCTCTTCAGGCTTGTATGCAATCAGGGTTCAAAAGTTAACCAACTTCATCACTCAACAGCCACACCAGGAGCTGCCAAAGGCTAGCTAAGAATACTCAAGCACAGGACAACTAAAAGCTTTCTCAACTACGTGCGCTCAATTTCTACGACCTCACTCCTGCAGCAAATAGAAAGATCAGACTCCGCAGATTGTTGGGAGGGGAAAAAAAAATAAAAAATAAAAAAACAGAGTTAAGAAACGAAGAGACACTACCTTGGTCGCGGTCAGCTAGTAGTCATGTTGCCTCGCTACCACCACGCAACCTGGTCTTTCCAAGTGCGAGAACAATCCAAACCACTGCCAGAGTCCCATAACAGTGCACACAGCAGAAGTTTTCCTACCACAACAACCCTGCTACCTACTCGACCTTCGCTGCGGCAGTCTGAACAAGAACGTCAATCGGAACGAAATGTCCTGCCAGACAACTTGAAACGAAACCAAGCTGGGTGGTTGGGACATGGTACGTCGAACGAACAAGAGGAGCCAACGGCCGAAACCGCATTCTTCGTCGGGGCGGCCACCGAAAGATTGGGTGAAGCAATAAAAGCCTACGAGGTGGAGAAAGGTGACAAACCCACGGAACTGTCTACCAAAGGGGCACGATTTGAAATGCTAATAAAAGGGGTGTTGGAGGAGATTTCCCATGTTGCGAACATGGAGGTGTGAGTGGTGAAGCCAATTGGACTCCTTGATTTCTCCAATGACAAATCTTACGGGGCTTCATTTCCAGGCTTTGTTTGAACTTTGGCTCCTCGGAACACCCCCTGTAAAGCGGCGTGGCACTAGGCTCCTCGCTGTTGGGCCACCATCTGATCACAGACTTCTCTGCTCCAACTTCCCCGCTTCTCGATGACTGGGTTTGTCATTTTCACTGCACAGGACTCAGTAAACTGCACCATGCGTCAAAATTATGCAACTGAACTCGTACATGCAGCTTTTCGTTTGTGTCGAATTATGAAACCTTTGTGAATTGCCTTTGTTAAACTACAACATCCTTGGATGAACACTGATTTCTACTACTTCTGCAGATTTAGTTGATTTTTTTCACATTGATGTCTTATAGTTACCCAACCACGCTCAATGTGTGATGTTCCCAGTCCTCAACATGTTGCGATGCAGTTTGAGTTTTCACATGACATTCACGACAACATTCATGGTTGAATGAATGTGCAGGGCCCTTCCTCTTTCACATGCATCTCACACGCAGACTCGCATATTAAAACCATGCGACAAAAAGCCTGTGAAAAAAGCTCAAACAACAACGAGGTCTCTACTTCCACTGCAACACCCACTCGATAAGTATCATCAGCCTGGAATCTACAAACCTAGTGTCTAATACAGCTCAGGCAGACACACCCTTTTTCAGTCGAGCCCTTGAAGAACATAGTACCTTGCAATGAATCCCACTAAGCCTGCAGAACAAAAGCTGCACAGACTGCCACAACTTTGTTCCTTGGTGGATACGAACCGAGATCCACAGAGCAAAAGCAGCCCTATACTATTAGAGAGTTCCATGGGACTAGACAAACAGCCAGCAATGCAAGGCGTGAATGTGTGGCGCAAAAGTGGGATTTTCGATCCGGAATTTGTTACGAAAGCGTGCAAAGCCAGAAGAGGTTAATGAAGCGCGAGGCAGCGTTGGCGGCGTGCAGGCAACGACACATGGGTCCCTCTTCAGTACCCACCTGACAGTGCTCCTCGGCGAGAGCTTTCACTCTAATAAAAGGGCGAGTTTGACACAATATGGACCGCCGAGGACCAGGCTTCGAAAGCGGGTGGGCTGCACAGATTCGCAAGCAGAGCCTCGCTGGGAGCTCGCACCTGACGCATGCGCAGCAAGCCAATTGAAGGAGGCGCACCAGAATAGTCGGTGTTTGTCCCCGCCGCATGTGCACAACACTTAAGCCCTCTTCCAAAGTTGGACTCTTGCTATGACACATCTCTGTGTCGGCCTGTGTGTGTGTGTCGCTTTCAGCTTCCACCAGCTCTTCCAGTTTCCCACTCACTCAAAATTATATTTCTAAATATATATATATATATCGAAACAGTTCCGCACACAGTCAAAAATATCTTTTATATATATATATATATAGAAACATCAGAGGGTTTATCTCCTTGCTATTAATTGAAGATGTATATATATATATATATATATATATTTATGTTAAAAGAGCCTTGCTTGGGGTTTTTGAGAGGGGTAAGTAATACAAATTTTAGGAGGTGGGATGTGGTTCCACTTCATAGTGTTTTTTTTTTTTCGTTTTTATAGGGCCTAGTTTGTTTTCTTTGACTTGCACTTTTGCAAAATTCTAAGAATTGTGTTTTTTTTCATAAGATGTTTGTATTATATATATATATATATATATATTTATAAATTAAAAAATAATATAAAAATTTGAGCAACAAAACAAATACAAGGACCACATAAACATGTGCAAAATTTATGACCTTCTAAAACATATTGATTTATTTGATTCAATTAAAAAAAATATTCATAAAATGTATTAAGAATATTAAAAAAATACATCTCAATACTTGTATCTAAAAAAGACTTCTTATCCATCTGATATACTTTGTTTATATCTACCAAATATAATGGTATTTTACGTAATTTCACTTATGTAGTAGCAAGGCGGTGGAGCAATTGTATAACCTCCAAAAGAACCAAGAAGAAGAGAAAAATGTGGCAAAAACATGACTATGCAAGTTTTTAAAACCACAATCTACTAAATAATCTCTATGGCAATATTTGCTATCCTTCTCTAAGGAAGCAAGCCATAAGTTGGTTGGTGGTGGATTAGTAGTACTAATGCCTTCCAAGTAATGGCTTCCAATCTATCTCCAAACATAAATAATTACATGTATATTTTGAATAATCATAATTTTTGATCTACAATTCCAAATATATTGTACTACATATCTATAAGCTAAGAATCAAATCTACTATAATAAAATATTAAACCAAAGTTCTAGTATTACCTAATTCGCATAACAAGACTCTAGCAGCCACCAGTAATTTTAGCCTCAACAATACTATGTCTATTGCATAAATACATATCTTTTGATCTACAACTCCACATACAATGTGCTATATATTTGTGTAAATCTAAGAACCAATTCTAAAAGAATAAAATATAAGTTTTGGGATTTCCATGCACCTTGATTCTACAACTGTAGTCCAACTACTAGCAAGAAACAATCACCAAGAAATTATACCCTTACTTTGAAAATTCATAGCTACCTAAATACTTAATCAATTTATACTTGTAATATGGCCATGGAAAGCTAATAATCAGATCTAAAAGAAAAAAATATCAAATAGGAGTTATATAATTACATCCCTTTGATAGTCCAAATCTAGCCCCATCAACGAATAGAACACCAAAAAATGTGACTATACTTTGAAAATTCATATTTCTCTCAATACATATTTAAATCACATATAGAAATTGGCGTTGGAAAGCGATAGAAGAGACCTACCATATAAAGATATAAGATATTGCTTTTAAGTTGACTATTGCCAACAATCATAGTTTAAAGCACTACATAGGACTTATAAGCCTTCTCCTTCATTAATCATGTATCATACAACAATATATACATTTTTTTTGTTACCTTTTTGGTTCTAATTTCCTAAAAGCAAGTTCTAATGAAAGTAAGAGAGATTAAAAGAAGAGAGAGGGGGGGGAGGGGGGAGGCATGGCAAGCCACCTCATTGAATCCTTTGCCTAGCCTAAAAAAATAATTTATGTATTGTGTTTGATTTCCATTTATCATTTATCCAACCAAGTCTAACTTTTATCACTCAAGGATTAGTCTTTTTTTTACCATGATTTTTTTTTTCACTCTTTCAACTTATTTCTAATCTAAATAATTATCTATTAATTGTCCCCTTGATTGCCAATTTGATGGATTTTTGTTCTTCAAATTCATCTTTAATACAATCTTTAAGTAATATTTGTCTTCAGCTTTGTTTTGTAATCATCTTCATATCCTATTCATCTTTTAGATAATCTTCAAAATCTTAGTTCATTATTTTTTTTACAATTCAAACTCATTTCTACTAATATAAAATATTTTTAATTGATATAATCATTTCTAAGCCTTAAAAGCTAAATTTGATGTTTTTTTTTTTTTTTTTTTTTTTTTTTAATATTAATCATCAAATTTCATCTAATTTTTTTAATTTATATCCTAAATGAGCTATAATCCAAGTTAGAAATAATTTGGATGTCTTACAATCTTAATATTGAATTCATGGTTTAAAATCAAATATAATATGTGAGATTTAATTTCTATTATTTTATTTATTTTTATATTTCTATCAAAGATATGAATCACGACGAAACTTTGAAGAGACAATATAATCTTATAGTATAGAAAGATAGATATAAGATTGAAACTAAAATAACTATTGCCAAATACAAAGATACTAGAAACTCTTAAACTAAAACTAGAATGCAAGAAAGGTATTGACAAGAGTAAAGAAGGCCTCATTCTTGCCTCCATCAAATATCCCATCAAGTATAATATCTGTCTTTAATAGTATCACTAAGCATTAAGAGCCTCTTTCAAGATCATGGTATCAAATATATTATATCTTGCCATCTATTCAAAAAAAATCATATCTTTTTTGAAGATCTTCATTATGATTGTAACATTGTTTAAGTTGAACTAATTTAAGTTCTTTATTTGACAATTTTGCAAATGGCAATTCTTAAGATGAATCTGTTGGCTAATGGTTTTTTATGTTTGTAAAAGAAATTCTACAAGTTGATCCTTGAACATGTTTCTCTTTGATTTATACCATCTTTTTGTTAATAGTTACTCTTTGGCTTTGATGGATGTTATTGATAAAAAGTAAAGACAATTTTTGATACATTTGCTAGATTTTCACATGGCTCCTATGTGTATTCACTAATGTCATATCTATGCCAATATATAAGATATTCTAATTTATTTTAGTGTCTCCTTGAATTCAAAACTTCTTCTATTTTAAACTCTTAGTTGTTATTTATTTCAATAAAAAGTGGTGGTAATTGCTTTCTTCTTAATATGTTGATTGTGATATAAGGCTCAATAAGAAATATATAGAATATAGAATGAATCTTTATTGATTATAATATTGTATAGTGTGATTTTTAAATTAAAAATATATTGGATACTTAATTGTAGAAAATTTATCTTTAATTTATTGGCCATGCTTCAATAAGTAATTTTTCTTTAATAATGAAGGCAAATAAATATAAAAATATTAAAAAATATTATATTAATAATAATCTTTTATATTTAAATAGGTTTATATAAAAGATTTTCTATGGCATCTAAAAATTCTTTAACATCCTTTTTTATGCCAAATCATAACTAACAAATTGTTGATAAATTAGATTTTTAATAATTTCAAAGAAAATCCATAATTTCCTTTCAAAGACTCACTTTTATATCAAATTTTTATTATAGCTCCATATATCCATTTTTTACACCTCTATAAAGTCTTTGCTCTTAGAAAATCTCTTTAATTTATAAAAAATACTCAAATTATAATAAAAATCCTTCAATATCTTATATATATTATATATATATATATATATATATATATATATATATATTTTAAGATGTAATATTTTTTGATTTATTCATTTAATTTTTCTTCAATTTTTTAAAAATATATTTTATAATTTTAAATTTTATCACAAGAAAAATAAGCTATAGATTTGCTTTTGATCATCTAATATTCCAAAAACTCTATTAGGTGCTCAAAACCTTAATTTATAGACATTCAAGTACTATTTTTTTTATATCTCAAAAATCTAAAATCCAAATGCTTCTAAAATTTATGTATAGCTTTTAAATATAATAATAGACATTGAAAAATAATTTAAGTCATAAAATATTAATTTTTTTGAAATATAGCTCAAAATACAACCATTAATTAAGCGAGTTACTTATTATCTTAGATTATAAGTACTAACTTCAATTCTCAATATCTCCTTTATGTCAATTTAGAATTCATTAAGTTATATATATATATATAATAGAGTCAAAAAAGTATTTTTGCATACTTTGATTGCTGATCCTTCATTGCTTTCCATATGCATGCATTATATTCTAAAGAATGATAGTACATACAAAATTGACATCTTGATTTTGAATGCCTATATCTTCTTCAAAAAAATCCAAAGTACTCAATTTTTATATCAAAATCATATTCAAAATCCTAAACCTATTGATTTTAGCCTCTAATGTTTGAATGACTCCAAGAGAGTAATCTTAATCTCTAATAAGGCCTTAGAAAATCTCTTTAAAGCCTATTGGATATGACTTTTATTCAATAGAAATAGAAATTTTCATCATCCATCTTCATTCATCCACATGGATGGTCTAACTACTCTTTTTGATACCAAGACCTCTTTCTAATTCTTTTTCAAATAAGATTTATATAATATGTGTTCTAAATATCAAATAAAATAAATAAAATAAGATTTCAAGGGTCACCAATGTCTAACAAAGATGATTTTAAATATATAAAAGTTATTATCAATATGAAATCAACTTCAAAAATCATTATAAAAAAAATGTTATACAAATCTTAATAGTAGTCCTTTTAAATAGGCTTCTTTTAAAGTAATAATCTAGCTATATTTTATAATCAACTAAAATCCATTGATATGGCTCTTATTTAGTCACATAATAAATTATACATTAAATATATATGTACATCATTTTCACATAGTAGTGGAACTACAATACAACAACAATAATTGTAATTAATATGCAACTAGATTAATCTATTTTTGAATTAAAAAATAGACCAAAATTTTGATAATATAACTTATTATAAAGTTGATTAGTCTTGACATTATGACAAAATAATTATATCTTATCACCAACTTTGAATGAAGGTTGTTCTTTTTTAGGAACATCCACATTAGCTTTTTGTTGTTTTTGAGCCTCTTTTGAATATGTCTTTATTATTGTTGTCATGTTATGGTTCAACTATCATGTAAAAATAATATACATATATATTTATTATATAATTTACTATACAACTATATAAGAGCTATATTAATAGATTTTAGTTGGTTACAAAATATAATTAGATTATTATTTTGAAAAGAATTTGTTTAAAAAGACTACTATTGAGGTTTGTACAACCTTAAATTTTTTTTGGTAGTAATTTTTGAGGTTGATTTTATATTAATAATAACTTATATATATTTTGAATCATCTTTGTTAGACATTGGTAACTCTTGAAATCTTATTTATTTCTTTTATTTGGTATTTAAAACACACACTATGTAAATTTTATTAAAAGAAATATTAGAAAGAAATTTAATATCAAAAGAATAATTAGGCCATCTATATAGATGAATGAAGATGGATGATAGAAATCTCTATTCCTATTGGCTAAAAATTATGTCCAATGGGCTTCAAGGAGGCTATTTGAGGCCTTATTAGAAATTAGGATTTTTATTTGAAGGATATTTGAACATTGAAGGTTAAGATTAGCAATTTTAAGTTTCTAGCTATGGTTTTGGTTAAAAAATTAAGTGATTTGGAATTTTTATGAAGGAGATATAGGCACTAAAAGTTAAGGTATCAAATTTGTACCTATTATCACTCTTTGGAGTATAACTTGCATACAAAAAGTAATAAAGAATCAACAATTAGAATTAGAAAGAGTAGTTTTTTTTATTATAGTTTATATATATATAGCTCAATGAATTTTAAGCGAGTATGAAGGAAATATTGAGAGTTGAAATTAGTGCTTGGAATCTAAAAATAATAAGTGACTCGTTTAATTAGTGGTTGTATTTTGAGCTATATCTTAAGCAATTTGATAAGGTTTTGGCTCAAAATCTTCAAAAGTATGTATTTTCATATTATAAAATTATATACAAAAATTTTATGATATTAGAATTTTGGATTTTTGAAATATGAAGAAAATAATGCTTGAATGTCTATAAATTAGGATTTTAAGTACTTACTAGGATTTTTGAGATATCAAATGATCAAAAAAAAATCTATAGTTGAGTTTTATTGTAGTAAAGTTTAAGAATATAAGCTATACTTTGAATAAATTTGATAAAAATTGAATAGCTAGATGAAGAGTTATTGGATTCTAAAAGTTTAAGAAGAAATCAATCTTTTATTGGTGAATAAGGTTTTGAAGGATTTTATTATAATTTGAGCATTTTATAAAAAATAAAGGGATTTTTGGAAGCCAAGACTTTATAGAGGTGAAAAGATAGACATCTGGAACTATGATAATATTTTTGATATAAAGATGAGTTTTTTAAAAGAAGATTATGCATTTGCTTAAAAATTATTAAAAATCTAACTTATCAAAAATTAGTTTGTTATAATTTGGTATAGAAAAGAATATTAAATATTTTTTACATGCCATAGAAAAATCTTATATAAAAATCTACTTAAATATAATTTTTTTTTATTAATATAATTTTTTAAAGATATTGTTGTATTTATTTTTTTATTTATTAAAGACAAATTGCTTATCAAAGCCTAACTAATAAATTATAGGTATTAGAGACATATACTTCAAAAGTTCACATAATCTTTTCAAACATTTTAAAGATTTTTTAGTTAATGGAAGTCACTTAAAAAGCTTCTTAGTTAGTAGAAATAGCTTGAGAAGCTTTGTAGTGAATGGAAGGAACTCGAGAAGCTTCCAAATTGATAGAAGCTACTTAAGAAGCTTCTTAATTTGATGGAAGTCCCTCAAGAAGCTTTTCAGATAGGGATATATATTGGAATTAAGGATGAAGAGTTCTTTAGTCTTGACAATGCATCTCTTGAAGTTCTAACTCATCTTTTTGGTGTTATTCGTGTACTCATTTAGATAATTCAAGTCTTTGTTGGTTTTTTTATTAAACCTCTTTCTGATTCAAGTCTCTTCTTTTGTATCCTTGTATCCTTGATAATTTGTTGAGATTGACATCATCTTAAATATCAAAGTTGAATCTTTTTTTATCAGAGAGTAGATTATTGTGGTTTTTCATTCTACTTATTCTATCAATACTACCTAGAATAAATCTATAAAAAAAGATTTGAATACAAGAAA
This sequence comes from Physcomitrellopsis africana, assembly GCA_036785485.1. Classification (NCBI taxonomy): domain Eukaryota; kingdom Viridiplantae; phylum Streptophyta; class Bryopsida; order Funariales; family Funariaceae; genus Physcomitrellopsis; species Physcomitrellopsis africana. Next base: position 234,078 of record JAWRVF010000251.1, read on the forward strand.
AAATTAAATACATGAGATATACTATTGGGATCACACAATTAACCGTTCTTAAATGACAAAATCTAATAAATATGCAAACACTCTAAACAACCTTGACCTCTCCAACTTCCAACAATCTCACAAGAACAACTGGCGATATTGCATTGTCTTGATAGATTGCATACAATTGCTATACACTCCAATCATTGGAAATAACTTCTCACCAAGAACATCTTCCGAAACAAATCATCTCTCCAATATTTTCTTTCACTGCTCAATTCTCACAATTAATACGGCATAACATTCTCATTCACACTTAAATTGCATCAATGTATTCCATCTTCGGTTACCAATTTGCCACACCAAATTTAATAATTACATAATTTCAATCTCTTACACATCTACATATGAATTTAATTTTTTATTACTGTACTTCATAGTTTATATGATAAGATCAATCAAAATATTATCCAAATGCTCTACTACAGTCTAACACAAAAAAAATAAAAGAGAGAGGTAGCACCAAGCTTTTCTCAACTCTCAATTCTCACAATTAGGCCCTGATTCCTTCTTCTTTATTCTCTTTATACTAAAAATTGAGACTCCAACTGTCATCTTTCCTACCTTAATCGCTTTTCCAACTAACTTTTCTATACTACCATCTATATCAGCCAGAAATCCAATTTTTCCACTTCAATCTTCAAGGTATCAATTTTTGTTTATAGCTTGTTCGTTTCAATTTTGTATTGGTCCCCCAATTTCACCTTTTTTTGGCCCAATTTTGCTGCCTTCTCATGTTTTGCTTGCAACTGACTCTTCAATGCATTCTTTTCCAAGTTTCTTATTTTGTGATTTTCCAATAACTCATGTTTTTGGCCGTTTAAGATTCATTGAGTGCGTTCTTTATTTTTTATCCAAGCTTCATATTCCTTCTTTTATTTCCATTCCAACAATAATTTAGATTCTGTCTTTTTCTTGATAATACAATCCTATTTTATAATTCAGTGGCTTTTTTCTATTATCTCTTTCTTGCTCGCGTCTAATTGTTACCTTAAATTTCCTTCCAACTTACTCACTATAAGCTGCAATTGGAAAATTTGATCCAATATTACTTCCATGAGACTCCTTCCTTCTATTATTCTGATACTCGTAAGTGAAACCTCAGTCACCACCTCCGTTATTGAGAGAATTAGGGTCCGCACTAGTGTAGTCACTGGAATGGCCTCCTGTTCCGCCAATCGACTTGACTCTACGACTTCATTCACTACTACCTCTGGGCTAGCTATTGGTAGTGTCAAACTTCGAACACATTATGGAGGCACTGAAGAGGATATATTTTTCTCCACAACCGATGATATTTGATTCAACGTATGCGCAATTACAGAATGCACCTAATTGGAACAGAGCAAGGATGTGAACTTCTCCATCTTCTATTTGGCTACCATCTCCGCATGGATTCTAGTTGCTACAAACGTTGTCCAATTAAACATTATTTCTTCCAATATTTCTATCGCCACAAATAAGAGCCATTTAGACATGTAGGTGGTATGTCGATTCAAGCCTAGCCGCTTTTAAATAAACCGCATTCACTCTATAAGCTCTGATATGAGTGCCTCCCCCACCTTCCAACCCTGGTTCGTTTCCAATGACAACATGCCACCTTTAAAATAACTATTTGGTCAAAAGTCATTAGATACTTCGACATCCACCGCAAGCTCATCAATCAGAAGATGTACTACCTTCTGCAAGATATCCTCGTCTATTCCAATTATCCTCCCCTTTATTACACTCAAACCATCCTCTAGGTCATAATATATTATATATTCTGCTATCAATTCTATATCAATTAGCGGAAAATTATCTGACTCTCTCAAAAATATATATAGTTGAGCATTTTTAAAATCTCTTTGCCTTTGTGGGATCCAACAGATTTCCAACTTCATTGGTTCAATGTTGGTGACCACTACTAGAGATGGCGACTCTAAATTATTCTTACTCTTTACATTTCAGACTCTTTCCTCTCTATTCGCAACTCTCTTCAACCTTTCTACTGACAGTGTGGACTACAATGCTCTTTGCACTCCTTGCTCATGCTAATACTATTTTGGCTCATTAAAGTAAACTCTACATTCTAATGCATACGCTTCACACAATAATATTTGCAACTTCTGCTAAGTGCTTTGCTTCTAATCTTTTACTTAGATCTGAATCTACAATTCTTAATCCAGTGTATCAAAACCTCACATCTGATTTTCCTAACTAGGCGGAAAAAGTACCCCAACTGACCATGAGCCGTCTTTTCTAACCATCATGCTCGTACAATATAGGCAATCTATCATTAATAGATACTCCTTCTTTCCTTTCAATTTTAAAATCCGTTCCAAATTTACATATAATAAAATCACAATCAATTTTTGTTGATTTGTGTGGTAAATTGAGTACCTCTAAAATCTTCTAATTGAACTCATTAGGAAAGGCTTCCACTACTTGATACCGTCCATGCCAACAAACTTGAAATTTCTCCAGAAAATTGTGAAATTGGCTATTATAAAGAAGCACTAGATCATTAGGTATAAAAAATTTGACACGTAATTTACTATCATAATAATTCTTACGGCGGCGCTATATAGCTTTCATAGTTAAAAGAGCTGTAGTTCTAACTTCATCTAATTTTTTCAATTGTGCTAATTAATATTGGAGGGATGCCTTGTCACCAAGACGTTCATCCAATGCAATTCTTAAACTCTGAACTTCCAATTCAATTGGTAATTTTGCCTCTTGTCCGTACATTAATTGGAATGGTATGGAATTGGTAGTCATTTTATACGTAGTACGATACGTCCACAAAGCTATAAATTTTTTTGTATCCCAGTCCGTTCTCACATCAAACATAGTCTTAGTTAAAACTTTGTACAAAATACCATTAGTCTTTTCAGTCTGTCCATTGGCCCAAGGATGATATGGCGTTGTTTTTTGATGTTTGATCTCATATTTATTTGTCAAGGTTGAAATTGTAGAATTAATAAAATGGGTGTCGTGATCACTAACCAATTCTTTAGGATACTCAAAGCAAGTGATAATATTTTCATATAAAAATGTGGCTATTATATTAGCATTATTATTTTTTGTTGCTACCGCTTCAGTCTATTTTATTACATAATCGATCGCTATCAAAATATATCTTTTATATCCATTTCATGAGGTTGGTATAATTGATCCTACAAAATCAATATCCCATTTTTTAAACCGTGCTTGTATCAAAATTAATATCAACAGCATGGCAGAAGTACCAGTAGGTCTATTAATATGCTGACAAGGATCACAGCATTGTACATAGTGGTATATATCAGAAAACATTGTTGGCCACCAATAACTAGCCATTAAAGTTTTTTGAGCAGTACTATCACTGACAAAGTGCCCACTACAACTATTGAGGTGACAACCTTCCAATATGGCATATACTTCACTTTGAAATATACAACGGCATAGTATTCCATCCTTTCTTTACTTATATCAAATGTCACCAATCATAGTATATGGAGCATTTGTCAAAATCAGATGTCGCTTAAATTTCTCACTATAAATAAGTTGAAATATCTGAAATATCAAATATTGAATCAATTCATTATATTTTGGTGAAATTACATCTACAATAAATAATTTTGAATCTGGAAGTGCATCATTGATAGGTTTATTTTTCAATATGTTGGTCAAACGAGATAAATGGTCCGCATTGGCATGTTTTTTTTCTAGTCGAATATTAATAGTAAAATTAAATTCTAGAAGGAGTAACATCCATCTAGCAATGTGTCTATTCAATTGAGGTTTATTGACCATATACTTAAGAGCATCGTGTTCGACATGAAACACGAATGGATAATCAAGTAGATAATGCTAAAATTTCTATATAGAGTAGATCATATCCAAGGTTTCTTGTTTAGTCGTAGTATAATTTTATTTCGCAGCAACAAATTATCAACTAACATAATATATTGGATGATCTAAACTCTTTTCATTCTTTTGACTTAGCATGGATCCAATAGCAACATTGGATGTATCAACATGAATATGAAATAATTTTTTCCAATATAGTACAACTAATATTGATGTAGACACCAATTTGCACTTCAATTCTTCAAATGCAATTGTCCATTCCTTGGTTCAAATTGGATTAGATCCATTCGATGGTAGTTTTTTTAAAAGATTAAGGCTGATATATGACCGCAAATGAATCAATAAATCATTGATAATAGCTGACATGGCCTACAAAACCACAAATATCCGATATTATTTTTGGCTTTGGTAAGGCTAATATATGAGTAACTTTATCTGTATCACTAGCAATACTAGCCACCAAAACAATGTGTCTCAAAAGCTCTCTCAAGGATACTCCAAATTAATACTTCTCACAGTTCAAAATATTCCATACTTATCATATTGATCCAAATATTGACCAAGACATTCCAAATGATCAACTGTCATACTAAATGTACAAAAATCATCTAAAAATATTTCCATTAATAATTATAAATAATCTTCAAATGCTTATATTATTATCCTTTGAAATATAGCTAAGGCATTATATAATTCAAATGGCATTACTTTATAAGCAAATGTGTCCCAATCCATGATAAAAATAATCTTTAATTGATTCTCTGCTGTAATTTTAATTTGATTGTAATCCAGAAATCCATCCAAAAAGAAATAACATTCATGTTTGGCTATTACATCTAGTATACTATCTATAAAAGGTAAAGGAAAATAATCCTTCTTAGTCGCCATATTTAATTTACGAAAATCTTGACAAATTTGGATTTTTCCATTCTTCTTCGATACTATCACAATTGATGAAATCCATTCACTATACGATACTGGATATATGAAACCTACGTCTAAAAATTTATCTACTTCCTCTTTTATCATGAGGAAATTTTTTGGATTAAGGCGGTGTTGTCTTTGACAAATTGGTGTAGCATCCTTCTCTAAGGTAATTCGATGCTCACAAACTTCGGCACAAATACCTTTTAAATCTATATACGACCAAACAAAAGCAGATTTATGACTTAAAAAGAATTCTTTCCAATTTCTCAGCTCTAAATCCATAATATTGATGTATACTTTGATAATCTGGGATGTTTCATTGGTGCCCAGATTAATGGATTGGTACACAAGTTCTGCAACAACCTCTAATTTGATTTTCCTCTCTTGCTTTGAATCTTTTATATCATTTAACAAATTGGAACTATTCATTTTTGGTTCCAATGTATTAACTTCATTAACTGTGGGATTATTCATCCAATCGACAATAGCATGATCAGAATTTGCTATGTTCTCTTGATATACTAAATATTCCTCGAATCTTCCATATTGATATAACATGCCTTATTTCTATGCGTGAATTGAGTTATTACCAATTTTTATTGAATTCATAATTTCATTATATTTTACATCAAGTTGATTTTCATCCTCGAATGTTGTCTCGGGACTCGGAATTTGAGATTTTCCATGATATTGAACTGGATACATTTGTAAAATAATCTTGTCTCTACCCTTTCCAATAGTCAATATTCCACGGTGTCGTGTTGTGGTTTGGCTACTATGTAAAAAAATTGTACATGTATATTTGATGTACAATTTACTACTTAACTAAATGAAAGTCATATTAGTGGATTTTATTGGTTATAGGATGTGATTAGATTGCTAGTTTAGAAAGGATCTATTAAAAGGATTATTATTAAGGTTTATACAACCTTATTTTCTTTTAGTAGTGACTTTTGAAGTTAATTTTATATGGATAATAACTTGTATATATCTTAAGTCACCTATGTTAGACATTGGTGATCCTTAAGATCTTATTTACTTCTTTTATTTGGTGCTTAAAGCACCAAGTATGTAAATCTTATAAGAAGAAGGGTTAGAAAAGGGTTTTTAGTGTAAAAAGGGTAGTTTGGCCATCCATGTGGATGAATAGAGGTGGATGATAGAAATCTCTATTCTAATTGGCCAAAAATCATGCCCAATGGGCTTCAAGGAGGCTGCCCGAGGGTTTATTAGGAGTTAGGGTTTGTTTTTCGAGGGGGAGTCGAACATCAGAGGCTAGGGTCATCAGGTTTAGGGGTTTTGGGTATGGTTTAGGTGCAAATCTTGCATGATTTGGACTTTTAATGAAGGAGTTATAGGCACTCAAAGTTAGGGTGTCGATTTTGGACATACTGTCACTCTTTTGGATATATCTCGCGCATACAGAGAGCAATCAAAGATCGGCGACTGAGGTTGGAAAGCGCACTTTCTCGGCTACACTTTTCATGTATATCTCGATAAAATCCAAGCTAGGATCAAGGAGATATTGCGAGTTGAAGTCAGTGCTTGTAAGCTAAAGGCAGTAAGTGACTCTGCTTAACTAGCGGTTACATTTTGAGCTATATCTTAGTCAATTTGATAGATTTTTGGCTCAAAATTTTCAGGAGTATATATGTTTATGTCACAAGACTATGTACAAAATTTTTGTGGCATTAGGGTTTTGGGTTTGTGAGATATAGAGAAAATAGTGCTCGGGTGTCTCTGAGCTAGGGTTTTAAGCACCTGCTAGGGGTTTTGAGATATCGAACGATCGGAAGTATATTTGCGGTTGAATTTTTTTCTGGTAAAGCTCAAAGGTAAATTCTACCTTGCCTGAAAGTTTGAAGAAAACTGAACGGCTGGATCAGAAGATATGATTTTCTAAAGTTTGGAAAGAAAAACATCTTTTGCGGGAAAATATATTTTTAAGGGTTTTTGTTGCAAATTTGGACTTTTGTGCATACTAAAGGTGTTTTTTTGGGAGCCAAGACTTTATGAAGGTGTAAAAGGTGGATGTATAGAGCCATGATATGATTTTGGTATATAGATGAGTCTTTAAAAGGTTTTTAAGGATTTTCTACATATCATAGAGAAAACTTATGTACAAACTTACTTTAAAATAAGAGGTTTTAATCATACAAAATCTTTTTCTTATATTATTGTGTGTATTTATCCTTCTTATTAAGGACAAATAACTCATTAGAGTTTAGCCAATAAATATTAAGTAAAATTCTCTACAGCTAGGTACCCGGTGTATTCCTAGATAGAAGTTCACGCCACGCGACAATGGTCTCAATCGTTCTTAATTTTGACTTGGTATAGCTATGGCCGATCCAATAAAATTAGATATGATAATGTGGAACTGTGTAATTGGAAAATAATATAATCAATCTTATATACAATTCCAGCAATAATGATATCAATGCTGCAAAGAATATCCATAAGCTTTACGCGACTGTTGTCAGCTATTTTCAATACCAAGGTCGTGGATAACAGTTGAACTAAATCCAAATTCTCCATTGTATCTGCAGTCATTAAATTCACACTAGAATCTCCATCTACTTGAACTCCAGAAACAAGAATACCATCAATGGATACATCAATAGTCGATACACCTGGATCGGAATTCAAACTAACTTCATGAATTTCTTTATTACGAGCCTTTCATTGTATTAACAAAGAATTCAATATAGAACAATATTTTGGTGTGACTGCTAATAATTGCTTCATTATAATTGAGGATTTAATTTCATTCAAATCTTTCAAAATATCATAAGATTTCATATTGGCAATGATTTCCAATGCCTTCTTCTTTTTCATTGATTTCAATTTAATCCCTTGAAATAATTTGTCTTGCCTTATGGAGTTCAAAATTTGAATTGTTGAATAAATTTTGTTGGAATTCCCATCCATCATTAGATCTTTTAATCGATGAGACGATTCCTAAAACTTTGTAAATATTGATACTAGTTTAGGTTGAGCGAATGTCTTGAGACTAGGGACATCTTTGGATTGCCTAGACAAACCAAATTCCAACGTCGATAATATTTTTGGTACAGATATTGGATTTGGAATTCTAACTAATAAATTGAATTGATTCCTCGCAACCAGTATAACCAATTGTTGAATCGAATCTTTTTCTTTTTGCTTGGCTTGGATAAATATTGCATGGATGCATTCCATTTGATTTATCGAAGAATCTTATAGAGCTTGATTACTATCCTCTATCTTACTTTGCAGGTGGATACGCTAATCAATTGGACTAATTTTTATTTTGTTTATTTGAACGATTGCTATTCCAGCCAAACCTATTTCTTATCTCGACTTAGTTAATATTCCACAAAGTTAGTGGAATCATGGTCTAATTATCAAATCATTGTTGCTTTTATAAATTCCAATAATTTGTGGTGCCATGTTTACCCCCACAAAATGTATATTGCATAGCCATTTGGGATGGTGAAAAATATTCCATTACCAAATGGCCTTGTCCCTTATAATTTCTATATCAAATATTGGGTCACATATTGCTTGGTTTATGCCTCTTCTGCTTATTTTTTGCCACATTAATAGCCAATTTGTCCATCTTCTTTGTCAAAGTTAATAATAAAGCCTCATTTGGATCCTTTGATACTAGTTCATTAGATAATTATTTTATAGGCACTAGATTTTGATATGGGGGATATGAGGAATACGGAATTGCAGTAGTTGATGGTACTATTTGCAATGGTATAATATTAAGTATTCTCTGCAGATTAGCACTAAAATTTATACCGTAATCAATCATTCTTGGATAATTGCCCACTATTTCATTCCAAGGTGGCATTTGATAAACTGCCTGAGATGAAATCATCATGGCTCCAGGGATTAAAAATTGATTATAATGATATTCTTCTTATACCTTAGTTCAATTAAATGAGGAAGCAATGGTGACCAGTTGGACTTCTTTTACAAATATTTTCAATTCTGGTGGATATAATCCGTTAACCAATATAGAGAAAACAAACAATTTTGACATTTGGTTATTTGGCCATTTACAAAGGATATCTGCTACTTGGCCATAATATGATTGCACCGCTTCTTGTGGTATCATTTTATTGTTCATTAACCTTTCCTTGAGACACTCTTTGAATCCAATTGGTCAAAAATGGGTTAAAAATATATTTTTTAATGCCTCCTAATTAGAAAATTGACCCATGGATTGGCCATTATATTATTCAAATGCCATGTCTTTCAAGGTTGCTGGCAGCTATCTCAACTAAATATCTTTAGTTCTACCATTATTGACTACATATGCAATCAAGAATTGAGATAAGTGTTGATGTAGGTCTGCTCTTGGTAAACTTCTAAAGATAGATAACGGAGCTACGCTGATTGTACGATCACCCGCCACATCCATTTGGATTGCAATTGGAACTACTAGTCCTCCCGTCGCCATTGAAGATGACAATGTTCTACTTAATTCCTTATTAAAATAAACACTGCCTCCTCTAATTGTCTTTTTTGAATTTCCAGGCTTCCGTAATTTGCTATTATTATTTGTAAATAATTTTATTAATTGAAGTTTAGATGAAAATGAAATTTTTTTAAACATGCTAAATTGGCCCTTATTGGCAAGCAATTCATGCCATTCTAAAGAACCAGTCTTATTAAAAATGGTTGTATCTATTATTGAAAAAATATCCAATGGAATACTCAATTCTTTTCTTCCCCGTTTTTTTCTGTTAATAGACTCAAGAGATATGCTGGACTATTTGTCAAATTATCCATAAGTATTCTTGGCAATTTCTTTAATGATATATATATCTAAAATATTACAGATCTTTTATATTTTGGATATGCTCGGATGTACCAACAGGCATGCAACTATGGTTTAATCCAACTCTATTGACGCTTCCTCTTTAGATTCCGTTCTTGTTCGTCTTGCAACAAATTTCTTGCTTGCGCTCTCTCTTGTCTTCTTTTCAAAGGATATATTTTCTTCAATGCAATATTCTCATTCTTATTAACCATAATCTTTCTTCATATTTCTAAAATTTCTTCTCATCTCCAATCTAACTACATGTTTGGCTTTACTTTCAAACCAATATTAATTTTAAAACATCTTCGTACATTATACAAAAACTATTCATTCGGCAATTAATTCCTAATACTCAAACTATCATCAATTCCCAACAGTGGCATCAAAAATGTAGATTCTCATTTTAGTTACTCTACCAATACTGCCTAGAGTAAACCTATAAAAGGAGATTTGAACACAAGGAAAGACTAAACGCATGAGATATATTACTAGGATCACACAATTAACCGCTCCTAAACGGCAAAGTCCAATGAACATACAATCAGTCTAAACAATCTCGACCTCTCCAACTTCCAACAATCTCATAAGAACAACTGGCGATATTGCATTGTCTTGATAGACTATATGCAACTACTACACACTCCGATCATTGGAAATAACTTCTCACCAAGAATGTCTTTCGAAACGAATCATCTCTTGAATATTTTCTTTCACTACTGTCGTATTGTAATTGCTTACAGTATGTAAAATCTACTCAAAATGTATGATATGTTTATAGGTTTAAATATATATTAGAATGATTAGTAAAATAAATTAAAGGGGGTTGGTGTAAGAAACTTTATTTTAGATTTTACTTAGTTTGGTTATGGCTTTTAAAATATATAGAGCCTAAATATTTAGTATAAAGCCTTGAGAGGCAATTGGGATCCAAAGAGGAAGAATTAAACTACTAAGAGGCCTATTTGGAAGAATGAAGACAAAGTGAGGATGAATGAAGACAAGGGATGAAGTTCTTCATTCCTATTGGTTGAATACCATGCCCAATGGGCTTTGAGGAGGCTGCTTACAACAAGAACAAGGGTTTCGGCAACTTCAAGGAGTAATTCGGAAAATCAAAGACTAGGGTTAGAAAGCTTGTTTTTTGGGCTACAATTTTGGTATAAAAATTGAGAGATTTGGAGTTTTTATGAGGGAGAAGTAGGCGCTTGAAGTTAAGGTGTGCAATTTGTACCTACTATCACTCTTTTGAAGATCGGAGGAGTTGTATGAGAGCTTTTGGAGATCGGGAGGTGCGGCTAGAGAGGTGATTTCAAGTTCTACACCTATTATGGAAGAATTTTTACAATGGGAGTTCTGAAAAAGGAGATATTGGGAGTCAAAGACAGCAGATCGAATTCCAAGATAGTAAGTAGGCCGTTTTATTCATAGTGATGGGTTTTGCCATATCTTGAGTTTCTAGACGAATTATTGTTTAAAAATTTCCAAGAAGGTGGACCTTTGTGCTAAGAAGCTATGAATCAAAGTTTTATAGCATTTGGACATTGGATTTGTGAGATATAAAGAATTTGATACACAGGTGTTTGTAAACAAGGGTTTAAAGCTACTATTAGGGTTTTTACGATATCTAAAGATCAATAAAAAATAAATAGTTGAAATTTGTTGTGCTAGTTGTTAAAAGCACATCAATACTTCATGTGAAATTTTAGTAGATTTGAATAGTTAGATTAAGAGTTATAGATAAATGAAGTTTGTAAAAAATTCCCTTCCTACAAGTAAATGAGGGTTTAGAGTATTTTGATATAGTTGAGTGTTTTTGTGAAATAAGACTTATGTATTGGGTGTAATAGCCCTAAAGAAAAACTTTTATAAAATTTTGAGGATTTTATTATTTTGGACCTTGATTGAGTATTTAGTTGCAACCAGAAGCCTAGTGCTTTCTTGAGGCAGATTCTCTCTACTACGACATCGCTCAACTCTCACAATCAATATGGCATAACATTCTCATTCTCACTCAAATTGCATCAATGTGTTCCATCTTTGATTGCCAAATTGCCACACCAAATTCAATCATCATATAATTTTAATCTCTTATATATCTATATATGAATTTAATTTTCTGTTTTATTACTGTATTTCATAGTTTACATGGTACAATCAATTGAAATATTATGTGAATGCTTCACTGTAGTCTAACACAAAAAAATAACAAAAGAGAGAGGTAGTACCAAGCTTACCTCAGCTCTTGACTCTCATAATTGGATCCCAATTCTTTCTTCTTTATTCTCTTTATATTAAAAATTGAAACTCTAACTGTCATCTCTCCTACCTTAACTACTTTTTCAACTAATTTTCCTATACTACCATCTATATCAACTATGATAAGCGCTTTTATTACTTTATCTACTAGGATTGTAGAGATTGAAGGAATTATTGCAAAATTTTATAACAATATAACATTTAGAGTACTATAATCTAGCTTTCATCCACTTCCAATTTTTGCACTTGAGAATGCACTACCACCTATGCTGTATCAAAGAAATCTACCTGTTCAGCAACATAAAGAGCCTTGAGTTAGTCTTTTAGAAAAATATGATGATATATGTTCAAAATTCCAAAGGTTTGTCAATCAAATTCAATTAATAATGGTTCTACAACCTAATACTTATCCAATAGAAGAATCACAAGTTGGATTGGTTGACACCTTGCTTATGGAATAAGGATTATTGTGGTTTGTTTTCTTATTTGAGAAGAGATCACCAATTTTAAGCAACTTTGAAGCTAACTTTGAAGCTAACTTTGAAGCATTTGCAGAAGTATTTGGAGACTATGATAAGATTCATTGAGCAACAATCAAGATTCAAGCATTGTGACAAGGAATGTGCTTTGCATAAGTCTATACATCTAGTTTTAGATAACTAGCATGCGACATCAATTGAGATGAAAAAGCCTTAATGAATCAATTCTTTTGGAAATTAAGAGATAATATAAAGGATTTGTTATTATTGCTTTTAAATCTAGAATCACTTAATGAAGCCCTAAACCAAGTTGTAAAATAGAATAATTGATTATTTTAATGTCATCAAGATCAATATTCATAGACTTCAGCAAGACAACACGTAATCTAATACACTCCCGTTACATTGGCAAGCATTTTGAATTCATATTTAGAAGTAAAAAATATATAATTTGATGTAGTATATCTTAAACCTCTTAATTAATAAAAAAAGAAGCATTAGGTGGAAGAAGGTCTATATTTGTATTATGGCAAAGAAGTCTATAAGACTTGTAATTGTCCAAAGAAACAAAATCAACACATTATCAAAAGCAAGAGCGTAATTGTTCAAGAAAACAAAGATGTTCAGCCATAGTAAGGACCATGTGGTTGAATAATTCAACATTATAAAACTATTCAGGTTCCTCTCTTTTTACTCAACTTACTTGTTGTTTTATAATTCTTTTGTATTTTGGCCCTCAAAATCTTTAGGCAATTATCTTATTGGATTCAAAGGCATCTATTTGTTTTTTAGATGAAGCGTTTACTAAGCTTTATAAAATTTTTTTAATACAAAAATCCAAACTTGTTTATGTAGAAATAATAGATGGATGACTCTTATTCTTTAGAAGTATCACTTATGAAACAATGCTTATAGAAGTGTCATTTAAAAATTATAGTAGCCAAATTGTATTCAATACTATTAAGATTCTTTCAAATCTTATTATTTTTGGAATTTTTTGGTTAAAAAAGTATAATCTATTTATAAATTAGATGTTATAAAGAATGATATTTTTTATAGAAATTCCTAGAAGAAAACTTCATAAAAAATTATAAATTGATAAGCCTTTATTTGTTGGAGTAAAGGCTTTTATAAGATCGGCCAAAGAAGATATACCATTTGTTATTTATGCGACTCCAATTAAAGAAGATATGATTTTATTGGCAACTATTCCAAAGCAATATAATAAATTTTAAAATATTTTTTAAATGAAGAATGTTGATATATTACTAGAACATTGACCATATAATTATGCCATAGATCTTCAAAAAGGTATTAAAGACATACACTTCAAAAATCACAAAATCTTTTAAAACATTCTATATATTTTTGAGTTAGTGAAAGTTAGTTGAAAAGCTTTTTAATTGCTAAAAGTAGTTCAAAAAGCTTTGCAATTAATAGAAGGAGCTCAAAAAGCTTCCTAGTTGGTAGAAGCTGTTAAAGAAGCTTCTTAGTTTGATAGAAATTGTTCAAGAAGCATCTTAGACAGAGATATATATAACAGTTGAGACTAAAGAATTTTTCAGTCTTAACAACGCATCTTTTGGAGTTCTAGATCATCTTTTTTGATATTGTTCATGTACTCATTGAATTAATTCAAATTCTTATTGGTTTCTAATTCAAGTCTCTTATTTTATATTCTTGTATTTTTGACAATTTGTTGAGATTGTTTTTATTTTCAATATCAAAATTGAATCTTTCTTATTTGATAGTGGATTATCTCTCTTTTTGAAGGTATACTAGTGCTTTAGAGGTTGTAGATTACCCTCCTCTAAACTGATATTATCTTCTTATAGATTCATTTTTTTTTTCTCTTAGAATGGCTAAAGGTCAAGACATTAGTATAATTAAATATTTTGAGTCTAACTTAGATTCTATCATAAGCGCTCTTATTACTTTATCTGCTAGGAATATGGAAATTAAAAGGGTTATTGCAAAACTTTATAATGATGCAACATCAAAAGTACCACAATCTAGACTACATCTACCTCTAACTTTTCTGCTTGAAGATGCAGTACTACCTATGCTACACCAAAAAAATCCACCTACTCAGCAATGTAAAGAGCCTCAAGTTAATCTTCTAGAGAAATATGATGGTACACATTCAAAGTTTCAATGATTTATCAATCAAATCCAATTGATAACAGTTCTACAACCTAATATTTATTTGATAAAAGAATCAAGGATTAGATTGGTTGGTACCTTGTTTATGGAGCATGAATTATCATGGTTTGTTCTCTTATTTGAAAAGAAATCACCAATTCTAAGCAACTTTGAAATTTTTATACAAGTATTTGTGGAAGCATTTGGAGAATATGACAAGGCTCGTTGGGCAATAGCTAAGATTTAAGTATTGCAACAAAAGACGCACTCTGTAATAATCTATGTATTTGATTTTAGACAACTAATATGCGACATCAATTGAGATGAAGAAGCCTTGATGAATCAATTCTATTGGAGATTAAAAGACGATATAAAAGATTTGTTATTATCACTTTTGGATCAATAATTTTTTAATGAAGCTATCAACTAAGCTGTGAAATATAATAATTAATAATTATCTAAAACAAAAAAATAAATACATAATCAAAATCAAGAGTGCAATTATTTAGAAAAACAAAGATGTTTAACTGCAATAGGGACCGTGCGACTGAACAATTTAATATTGCAAAACTATTCAAGTTCATCTCTTTTTGTCCAATTTGCTTATTGATTTATAATTTAATATTAAAAAACTATTCAAATTCCTCTTTTTTTTTTCAACTTGCTTATTGTTTTATAATTCTTTTGTATTTTAGCCCTCAAAAGCTTCAGATAATTGCCTTTTTGGATTTGAAAGCATTTACTTGTTTTTTAGATGAGGCTTTTGCTAAGCTTTATAAAATTCTTCTAATACAAAAATCCAAATCTATTTATATAAAAGTAATAGATGGATGATTTTTATCCTCTAATAGTATCATCTATAAAATAATGCCTATAAAAGTGTCGTTTAAAGATTATAGTAGCCAGATTGTATTTAATATTATTAAGATTTTTTTAAATATTATTATTTTTAATTTTTTTTGATTGAAAAAATATAATCCATTTATAGATTGGAAGTTATAAAAAATAATATTTTTAATAAAAATTTTTATAAGAAAACTTTATAAAAATTTTATAAGAAAACTTTATAAAAATTAATAAGCTTTTATTTGTAGAATAAAGACTTTTATAAGATTGGTTAAAGAAGATATAGTATTTTTTATTTATGCGACTCTAATTAAAGAAGACATGACTTCATTAACAAGTATTTTAGAGCATTGTAACAAATTTTAAGATGTTTTTTAAAAGAAGAATATTGATATATTATCAAAGCACTGACTATATGATTGTACCATAGATCTTTAAGAAAGAACGTAATTATTTTTTGGCCCAATTTATAATCTTTCTCAAAACAAGCTTTCAATGTTGAAAGATTATATTGATGAAAATATTACAAAGAACTTTATCAAATATTCAAAGTCTCTAGCAGGTGTATTTATATTCTTTGTAAAGAAAAAACATGATTCTTTGTGTATGTGCGTTGATTATCGGAAATTGAATAAGGTAATGGTGAAAAATTGTTATCTACTACCATTAATCTTGGGACTTTTGGAACAACTTAGCTAAGCCAAAATATATACTAAGATAGATCTTTGTAAAGCATTCAACTTGATATGGATCAAGGAGGGAGACAAATGGAAGACTGTATTTCAAACAAGGTATGGACATTTTGAATATAATATCATATCTTTTGGATTAACAAATTTACCTATTATCTTTTAGCATTTAATGAATAACATCTTTTGAGAGCATCTAAATAAATTTATAATGATCTATCTTAATAATATCTTGATTTATTCAAAAAATCTAAAAGAACATGATGAGCATATAAAGTTGGTATTATAAAAGCTATGAGATATAAGTCTATATGCCAAGCTAGAAAAATATGAATTTTATTAATCAAAGATGGAATTTTTGAGATACATTATATTTACTAAGAATTTGATGAAAGATCCTAAGAAAGTAGAGGCAGTTATATAATGGGCCATTTAAAAGATTATGAAAGATGTACACTATTTTTTTAGATTTGCTAACTTCTATCAGATCTTCATCAAAAATTACTTTCAAGTTGCTATTGCTCTTATTCAATTGACATGCAAAGACAAGTTAGAACAAAAGCCTCAAGCACAAAAGTCATTTCAAAATCTTAAAAAAATGTTTACTACAGTCTCAATCTTAGTGTATCCAAACTTTACAAAAGCATTCTATATAGAAACCAATGTTTTGGATTTTGTACTAAAGGCCATATTTTCACAAATGGATGTAGAGAATGAATTCTATCTTGTTGTATTTTATTCTCAATAGTTTTTTGCTGCCAAAATTAATTATAGAATCTATAATAAGAAATTCCTTGCTATTGTGTGAACTTATTTCTTGAGATTTATGATGGCTTCAAATGTAGAAGGCTGTGAAGAACTTTGTGCTTTCTTGTGACATCTATTCAAGGTCCAAGAATCTTTGATATTGCTCTTATGAACTCTTACAGCCTTTGTTTATTCTAAGACAATCATGGTCTTTCATCTTGATGGATTTCATTATAGATCTACTACCATCCAATTCATTAGATAGCATCCTTATGGTACTTAATTGATTCACAAAGATGACTCATTTTATTCTTTGTAAGAAAACTACTTCTAATAAAGAAACGACAAGGTTCTTTCTTGACAATATATATTAATATCATGGCCTATCAGATGATATTGTATTTAATCAAGGATCCTAGTTTATATCTAAGTTTTAGAGATGTCTTTTTAAAATATTAAAGGTAGATATTAAACTTTTTTCAACTTTCCATCCTCAAATTGATGGCCAAATAAAATAAGTTAATGAAGTTTTAGAGCAATATTTATGATGCAGCATCAATTATCAATAAGACAATTGGATCTCATATCTACTATTAGCAAAATTTATGTTTAATAATATTATTTATCTTCTAATTTAGTAAATATTATTTTATTCTAATTATAGATATTATCCAAAGTTTGATTTATAGAATATACTGTTGTATAGTAATATAGCCATTAGGTGAAAGAGAAAAGAAATAATTATATTATAGAGGAATTCAAATGAAATATTTTAGCAAATTATCTTAGAAATATAGATAATAGATAAGAAAGTAGTATAATTTTAAAAATATTAATATTACCTTTTTATAGAAGAAGCTTCTATTTATTTTGTATGGTCATAAATAAAGCAAAATAAAATAGATTAGAAAAATAAATAATGTAGGCATCTTTAGAAAGGAATTGAGAATAGATTTTAGCAAAATTTACCTTAAAATTCCAAGAGTTGATATCCAGAGAGGACCAGTTGTGAACTTGGATCAAAATCAAACCTTGAGGTATAAAACTGCATACCTATGGCAAATAAAAAGTTCTTTTGATAGATCAAAGAATTGAATTAGTAAACAGACTTGAGAGGATTTATTTGAGCATTGGTTTTGAGTGATTTAGACAAAAATTGGCTTTATAAGAGCTTTACAAAATTAGGATTGTTTTGGGTGACTTTGAACTTTGTGAAATAAAAAGAGATTTACAAATTTGAGCATTTTGTGAATTTGATTATAGATCTATGGATGAAATTTTTTAGATTTGTGATTGTAATTGTAGTAAATACATGTGATAAGTTTGAATTTGATCAAATAGTTTAATTGAAGGTTATTACACTTCAAGTAGGTCAAGGTCTCAGAAATTGGATTTTGAGGGTTAATGAGGATTTTTCAGATATTTAACAATCTATTAGCTAGATTGAGGTGAAAATTATTTGTATAGATAATAGACTAGAATTTCTATGTATATATAAATTTTGAAAGCAATTAAATGGTACAAAAAGAAGATATTGGTGTTGGGAGTTTGGCATCAAGGTTGGAGAAGGAGGGCAACCTACACCTAAGTAGAAATTTGAGCCTAACTTTTATTCAATAATTTGGACCTCCTTCAACTTTTTTGTATATGTTTTTAACTTAGTTATTGAAAGGTGTGTATAATTTGAAATAAGATCAACTATTAGATTAATAGTTATTATAGTTTCAATCTACTATAGGATTTGGTTAGGATTTATTAGGATTTAATTAGGATTTGATTAGGATTTTTTAAGATTTGATTAGGATTTGGCTAAGATTTGTTAGAATTTATTTAAGATTTGATTAGAATTTCATTAGAGTTTGGATAGGATTTTGAATTTGAATAGGATTTGATTAGGATTTGATTAGAATTTGATAAGGATTTGACTAGGATTTGATTAAGATTTGAATAGAATTTGATTAGAATTTTTTTTTTTAATATTTTAAAGAAATTTTTATATTAATATTTCTTTAAGATTTCTTTAAGATTTCTTTATAATTTTGTTAGAATTTCTTTAGGTTTTTTTTGTATTCTTTTATAATTAACTAAAAATCTAATTAAATTTTTTAATAGTTAAATATATTTGTTAGTTTTTAATTACAAATTTTATATAATTCTATTACGACTTGTTGTTGCTATTTTCCTTTTATCTTCCATAATCAAGTACCTAATGCATTTTTAAACAAGACTTCATGTGATACAACAATGCCAAAGAACAATAATCCAATAGCTGAAGGATTTGCAAACCATCTATTACAACACCAAACAATCTTGAAGCTTCAATTACAAATAATTCAAGATGCTTATGAGGCATTTGTAGATAAATTTAGAAATCAATTGCCTACTTTTAAAATTAAAAATAAAATATGATTTCTTTGATAAAACATCTAGTTTAAGCAATCATGCATTAAGATGGACTATTGGAGATTAGGACCATTTTTTTATCTAGAAGCAAATTAATATAGTAGCATATTGCTTGGAACTACCATCTTCTATGAAGATACATCTAATTTTTTATGTCTTTCTTTGGAGCCTTATAGAGAGTCACATATTTGAAAAAAAATATAATAATTTCTATCTAATATCAAAATTAAAAATCACAAAGAATATGAAGTCAAAGAGGTGTTAGATTTATAATGAAGGTGGAATAAATTGGAATATCTTATTTATTGGCATGACTATGATATCAATAAGCACATATGAGAATTGGTCGAAAATCTTACCAATGTGCTTCAAAAAGTATAAAAATTTCATTGATTCTATCTCAACAAATCCAAATATGTTTGATGATAATTTCTTGATAAAGATTGGATTTAAGGAATACCTATAAAAAAGAGAGAGTCAAAACAAAGCCTTATAGTCATTTATTCCACCATAGAATAGAATTATAGAAGCAAGTTAATCTCCATATCTAACTTTCAAATATTAAAAGATTTAACAAAACAAAATTCAGAAGATTTATTTACTATGCAAGCTGCAAACGAACCAATGTAATTTTCACAGCCTTCAATTGAATAAGGTGAAGACTATATATTTTAGTACTAAGTATAACCATGGTTGGAGCCATTAGAAGCAGCATCCAATTATGTAAGTCTCAATTCCAATATTCGAGCTTTAGTGATATTGCTTGAACTTAAAAAGGCAAATCCTTTTAAACTTGAGATCTTGTTTAGATGATGTTTTAAAGACCATAGTAAAGATCAAATCCTTAGATAGAATATTTTAATAATAGAGGTGTTAGTTCAAGGTCATAAGCAATTTTGTCAAGGACTAATAGAACCTAATATCCAAGAATAAAAAACAAAATATATAACTTTATTAATGTAGCATATTCTTAACTTTCTATGTATGTACAAAGATTTTTTAAGATATGAGCTCTTCTTGAAACTTGTCGCTAAAGAAAGGGGTGATATTAGAAATATATACTTTGAAAGTTCATAAAATCTTTTAGAATATTTTAGAGATTTTTTAATTAGTAAAAGTCACTTGTAAAACTTTCTAGTTAGTGAAAATAGCTCAAGAAGCTTTGTAGCTAGTAGAAAGAGCTCAAAAAGCTTCCAAGTTGGTAGAAGTTGCTCAAGAAGCTTTTTAATTTAATCAAAGTCATTTAAGAAGCTTCCTAGACAAGGATATATATTAGAATTAAAGCTAAAGAAATTTTTAATTTTGACAATATATCTTAGAGTTCTAGCTCACCTTCTTTGTTGTTTGTATACTCATCTAGATAATTTAAGTCTTTGTCAATTTCTTCTTAAAACTTCTTTCTAGTTGAAGTTTCTTGTTCTATATTCTGATATCCTTGATAGTAAATAAACTGTCTACAATTAGATATCCAATGTATTTCTATACTAAAAATCATACCATACAACATTGTTAAGAGATTTTGTAAGAAATAACCACCAATATCTAAAATTAATCCATCAAAATAATTGCTTCTAAAGCATACAATATAATTATTTCATTTGATAATTTTACAAATGACAACTCTTGAAATGAATCAACTAGTTATTAATTCTCTATATTGTAAACATATTCTAACAGTTGATCCTTGAACTTGTTTCTTATTGATTTATACCATTGTATTGTTAATGATTGATTGTTAGTTTTAATGGATGTTGTCAAAAAAAAGAAATAACAAATTTTGATGCATTTGTAAGATTTTCAAATAGCTTCTATGTGCATTCATTAATATTACATTTGTATTCTTGAATAAAATATTTTAATTTATTTTGGTGCTATTATTGTATTATGTAAATTTTAGCCTAGGAATACATTAAGCACCTAATTGTGGAAGGGTTTCAATTTACCTTGAAGTTGAATTTATAATCCAAAAATAATGTATAAGATATTTAGAAATACTTTTTTAATAATCTTAAATAATCTAAGCAAGCTTCAAATTATTCTAAATATATTCTATTAATCCTAAAGAAATCTTTGATACATCTTATCAAATTTTAATTAATTTCAAATAAATCTTAAATAATTCTTATCAAATCTTAAAATAAACCTATCAATCCTAAAAAAAATCTTAAATAAATCTTAATTTAATCTTAATAAATTCTAATTAAAGCTTAAATAAATTTAATTAAATCTTTATAAATTTTAATTAAATTTAAAAAAATCTTAAGAAAATTCTAATAAATTTTAATCTATCTTAAATTAACTCTATAATAAATTAAAATCTTGGTAATTTTTTAATTAATTATTGATGTTAATCCAAATTTTGTATATCTATCAATCTCTTAGTTGACAATAAACTCAAGAAAATTGATAAAAATCAAACTTACAAATTGAGAAAAAATATACATAATCTTCTCGAGTATTGAGCAGTTTTCTTTTTCAATCTTGATGTTGAGTTCCTAGGACCAATATCTCCTTCTTGTATAGTTAACTTGCTCTTAAAATGTATATAAATATTGTAATTTAGGTCAACTACTAGTTCACCAAATTTTACTTTAATTTAACTAACAAATTACTAAAAAGCTTAAAAACCTTCATTGACCCTCAAACTACCAATTATAAATATCATAATCTATTTAAATTCTAATAAATTTTAATTTTTCTAAATAATTGAATTTAAATTTAAAATACTAATTTAATATAAGAATTAGTATAACTAATAAAATTTTAATTATAGATTTGCTACAAAATTCATATAATTTACCAAAATATAAATTCCATTTTATTTTTTAAAATCAAAGTTATCCAAATGAAAACTTGACTTTGTATAGCTCTCACAAAGTCATTATCAACTCAAATAGCTCAAAGGAATGCTCATAGAATCATTCTTAAGTTTGCTTTATAATCTCACTTTCCAATTAAACAAAGAACTCCACATATATTGTAGGCGCATGGTTTTGTGCCTTGGGATCTAATTTTGACTCTAGTTCACAATTAGTCCTCCCCACATAAGCTAAAATTCTTTTCTATCTATTTTAAGAAGAAAAATAACTACACAACAAGTTCAAAAGATAGTAGAGATTAATTGTATGATTATTTTAATGGTTGATTAATTAATCAAGTCGTTGTAGTTCCAACTTTTTAGATAATGCCTTCTAAGCAATGATTACTATTTGATTTAATTTAGAAAATATATCAAATTTTAAGTAATAAAAAAATAAAATAAGAAAAAAATAAAATTAAATAAAAATAATAAAATAAAAGTAGTTAGATGAAAAAAATTAGATAGAACAAAGTAACTAGATGAAAATAGTACTATTAGATGAAAATAATATTATTGGATAAAAATAGGTATAATTTAATAAAAATAGATATAATTTAATAAAAATAGTATAATTAGATAAAAATAGTATAATTAGATGAAAATAGATATAATTAGATGAAAATAGATATAATTAGATAAAAATAGTACTATTAGATGAAAATAATATAATTAGATAAAAATAGGCTTAGCTAGATGAAAATAATATAATTAGATGAAAATAGGCTTAGCTAGATGAAAATAATATAATTAGATGAAAATAGGCTTAGCTAGATGAAAATAGGCTCAATTGGATGAAAACAACGCAGAGCAGCAACAGTAACAAAAAACCTCCCAACTACAAATCCTCATAATTTTTCCATTTCAACTTCAAATTTGATAATTCTTTCACCTAATCTTATTAATTTTTTCTCTTCTATACAATGAATATATCTAAATAAGAAAATAATTCTATTAATAGTAAACTCTAAAAAAACTAGTAAGAATATAAAATAATAATTAATAATACAAGTTTATAACAAATAAAATAATATAATTCTTGGTGCTTTAATAAGTTGTCTTTGCTAAGGTGAAAAAAAGAGAGAGCAAGAGAAAACTACCTTTTATTTATTTTGTAGAACTATAAACAAGACAAAATAAGATAGATTAATAAAAATAATACTATAGGCATCTTTAAGTGAAAGTAAAAGGTAATTTGCACCAAAAATTAGCTTAAAAAATCTTGGCTTGATGTACAATGTGAGTCCTAAATTATACAAAATTTTATCTAATTAATTTTTGGTATTTTGATAAGATATAATATTATTTATTTATTAATTATAAAAAATAGAAAATTTTGGTCTAAATTATGTACTAAGGTCTTAAATCATCAAATTAATTTTAATAGAATCTAGTTATAAAAATTAGATTCTAGAAAATATTAATTTTTATTTAAAATGAATTTATTAGGAACTGCGGAGTTAGTTGTAGTTGGAGTGTGATGAAAAAGTGATGGGAAGTTACTCCACTCTTGAAGCCACAAAAGATGATGAAGAAAGAAGATAAAGAACTACTTTACTCTTGAAGCTTTAAGAGATAGTGAAGGAAGAAGATAGAAAGTTACTTTGCTCTTGAAGCTACATATAATGGTGAAGGAAGAGACAATCCACCACCATAAAAATAGAATTATAAAAATTTAAAATTAAAAGATTTTATAATAAAATCTATTAAAAAAAATATCTAAGATTGATTTAGAACAAATAAAGGTTCAAAAAGTCCATAGGATTGATAATATAGAATCTTTGCTCTAGAAGAAGTGTTATTAGATTAAACAAATATTTTGACTTCTTTCTATATTTGAGGCCATCAAAAATCTCTTAAAATAAGTTCTAAAGTTTTTTTAATATTCAAAGTGTTTTGTTGTTGGAAATCATATTATGCTTATAGTGCATGTAATCACATTTAATCTTTTAGAATATATAAATATCTTTTATAATAAAAAAGATTGTCTTTAAAATCAAATTTGTTAGAGCCATCATGAATATTATTTTTAATATTAAAAATATATATATATATATATATATATATATATATATATATATTTGAATAAAATTTATTTAAAAAATAATATTAAACAAGAATAGTTAATTTAATGATTTGAAAATATAATTATTCTAATTTTAAAAAAATAGTTTTTTATTTATAATAGACTATATTCCTTTCTTTTGATATAAGATAAGAATGTCATTTGACAAGAAGGCATTTCACAAGCTTTGTTGTTTTATATAATAATACATAATATTAAAATATAAATAATGACAAAACATACTGTAATAGGCTTGGTGATATTTAAAATACATATTGACATAAAATATTTGAGATTCTTATAATCAATATAAACTATGATTGGATGAAAAGCATCTTTTAGGGAGTGACACTATTTTTAAGATGAATCTATAATAATAAATATTTTTTTTTTACAAATTTCATAATTAATCTCAGTTGTTTGAAAATTTTCTTAAATAAAAGAAAATAGAATAAAGTCTATCATATGAATCTATTTGTGATAAAATTGCACCTAATGCAAAGTTTGATATATTTATTTTTATAAAAATAACTTCAAAAATTTTGAGGGAAATAAAATAGGAGTTGAATTAAAAATTATTTTTAAACCTTGAATTATTGCTTTTGCATCTTTATTCTATTCCAATTTGACTTTAGAAGTTGATTGTATAAGTAAATGGTTTATTAGCATTTGAATTAAATCTTAAAATAATCTTTTATAATTTTCAACTAATATTTGGATTATATACTTTAAATTAAGGAAGTCCAAGTATTATTAGATTTAAAAGATATTAAATGATATTGATAATAATTTTAGTTATTTAATCTCTTAATGCTACTTTTAAAAGTCTAATTTTTTCTATAATATCTCTAGATATAAGGAGTCATCTATCAATAATTTATATTGAAGTTGGTCAAATTTTCTTTGAGAGTATTAATTTTTGTTGCAATACAAAGTCTTTATCTATAATACATGATGAATCTTCAATGTTTAAAAGTACTTAAATTAAAAGTTCACAATTTGAGATTTTAACAAGTACATGAAGTTTAAAACATAATATAAGATTTGGTGGAAGTATAAAACTTATATTTAATAGTTGTGGTCTAGAATAGTCTAATTATAATATTCCTATTGCAATTACACATCTTTATTTTTCAAATTTTTTATATTTGAGTTTGTACTCCTTGTCTTGAATCCTATTGATTTGATATAATAGTATTATATCTTATGACTTATTTTTTTATAATATAAATATAAGTTTTTATAAATTTTATTTTATTTATCTTGGTGTTAATCACTTGAATTAAATTGTATCAATTTGCATAGGTTTTAGCCTTGATAAATAGATTTTTGAAGATTTAAGAGTTGTAAAAAAAAACATCCTAAATCAAAAAAAAAATCTTTGTTCTTAGAGCCTTTCAAAGAATTGATTGTCACATATAATTTCTTAGATATAAATTGTTCCAATAAATTTACTTTTGATATTGTCAATAATAGATCTTTAGAGGATTTTGAGGTAGTATATTAGATGAGGAATAGAGCCAAGAGTGTTAGGATTTTGCAATAATTTTAAGTATTTTGGATTATTTATGAGTGTCGCTTCAGCCATGGCTCTTGATTACATACTAAGAAACAATAGTACATAGATACAAGTACACAAAAATTGATAATATTAGTATATTGTTATTATTATTATTATTCTTATTATTTTGAAGGTTTGCAATGTGGAATGGCACGATGGCAACATATGTTATATGTGTCAAAGAAAGTATTAGATAATCAAAGTCATTACTAATAGGAGATAAAATCTATACAAGCATTGTCAACCTATTTATGGATTTAGAAAAAGAACATGAAGTACTAGTATTGTACAATCTATTATAATAAGTTGATTAGCCTCATTCAACAAAATCCTTGCCAAGTGAATTTTTGCCACTAAGTTTTTTTTGAAGCTATATTGGCCTTCTTATTTGTACCAAATCATGTGAAATTACAATAGATTAAGATTTAGTAAAGTAAAAAATAAGCAAATTATATTAGAATACCATCATTGCATATTTTATAGGAAGAAAATTGAAGGATTTTAATTTCAAAATTTAAAAAAAGATATTGAATAATTGATAGAAGATAATATCTTTATTGAAAAAAACCTTGGACATAGTTGTTTATATTTAAAAACATCTTTTGAAGAGATTAAATGTCATATTCTTATTTTATTGCCTAATAGATTTAAATTTGGTTTTTATACCTTTTAATCTTAGGATCCATTATTTGATTTAAGAATAATTTGAAACCCAAAAATAAGTCAATGCATTAATATGTTCAAGATCCTTATTTAGATTGCATTGAAAGGAGTTCAAGAAGAATTTTACATTGTTACTCTTCAAATTGCATCCATATTAGGTAAGGTACTCAGACATGGCCCTAACAACAAAAAATCTATAAAACCACGTTTTTTTATGGAAATGGATTTGAAATTCAAATAGAATTTAAAAATTTAAATAAAAAAATCTTATTTTTAATATTAAAAAATATATTTCTATTTACTATTTAAACCTCTTGATAAGATGTCAGTTCTACTTAATAAGCAATTACAAAGTGAAAGAATATATGGCTTTATCAAATACAAAGAGTACATGTTAATCTATGCAGCCTTGAAAGAGTCCAAAGTTGAAACAACAAAAGTACTTTCCAAATGATCTAGTAGATACATCTATCAAAACCATAGATATATCAACTTCCATTCTATAAAATGTGCCAAATAGAAATGTGGCTAATGTAGATGGATTTATTTTGGTCAAAAATAAGAAAAAAGAAGTATAATAGGAGATTATTAGAATGGTTTATAAAACCAAAAAAAATTTAATTATGCAAGTTATTTTAAATCTTTGAGGAAATCAATCTAAAAAAGTCATTCAATTCTACTTACAAATTGGCATTGAGGATATACACACTTAAGTTGTCATTTCTATAATAGATAAATTAGTAATAAAAATTACAACTCCCTTAGGTAGCAAGCATAATATTCAATCTACTAAAAATGATGTCATTGGAGCACAAATAATTTTGGAGAGTAAAGTACAATTATGGAGTACCAAGAGTGAATTAAGATTGGAAGTAAAAGTTCCTATTCCTCTATCATTGTTGAAAAAGCCAGTAGATCTTCTTTAATGTATTATATTTATTGGCTTGCATGACTTTGTATGAACTTTTGATCTATATAATAAGATCACAAGGAAATCAATGATTTCAACAGAGGCAAGAAACAAGTGGCAAATAATTCTAATACAAGAATCTGAGCAACTTAGTAATATCTCAAGAGTCAAATAAATCCATGAGGTGAACATACCACAGAGATCATTAAGCCAACAATCATAAAAAATTAATAAAATAGTAAGATCTAAATAAGATAAGAGGGTGAAAAAATAAAATATGTAAATGATAATCAATCATAAAAAAATTCTATATTAAATATTATAATTACTACAACAAAATGATATAGATGGAAGACAAATTATAACATTGATTTGGCTCCAATAGACTTCAAATAGGTCCTTAGCATTCCTCCTTGACAATCAATGGATCAGCCAATAATAATAGAGATCTAAGACCTAGTTTCTATTCATTTAGGATTAGTTATTTTATCTCTTGAAGCTCCAAATTTGGATCTTAAGTCTTAATTGGTACCTTTCTCATCTACAAGAAAATCATTGGATATACAAGTTGAAGCTTCAAAAGATTCAAAGGCAACCATGATTAAAATCTATTTCTATATATGACCTATTGTTAATACCTATTTGACATAACATGACAATATTGGTATGGTGGAGGAATATTAATATATTTGAATTATTTTTAATATTAATTATAGTCAAGACTTGGTAACGATTGATATAATAGATTAAATCAATAGATTGCATATATACTATTTAAGTTTGGTAAGTACTGATCTTGTAGGACTCAAATTAATATATCCTCCAAATCTATGATGCCACAAACTTACGAGACTTGGGAATCCAATTAATCCTATTCAATGGGAGGAGACCTTGTAGGCATAGAGGTTGAACAAAGTAGCTATCTCACCAAAGTCTCATTTCTAATTTAAAAATTTAAAAATCTTTTTAATTCAAAAATCTTTAATATTGATATCTCGAATTAAATAATCACTTCTCCTATATATTTATTGATAATAATTAAAAAATGATTCATGATCAAGATTTGTTACCTCATCAATTAGAATTAAAAGTGATATATATAGAAGATAATATAGACAAGGTTCAAACTCATAAATCACTTTTGTAAGTGATAAAGACACAAGAATATAAAACAAGAATCTTGAACTAGGACAAGGTTTGCAAAAGAAAACCAATAAGAATTTGAATTAAACAGATGAATGCACAAACAACATCAAAAAAGGTGAGTTCAAACTCCAAGAGATATATTGTCGAGATTAAAGAACTCTTTAGTCTTGACTCCTATATATAATCATGTCTAGGATGCTTCTTGAGCAGTTACCATCAAATTAAGAAGCTTCTCAAGCAACTTCTACCAATTACAAAGCTTTTCAAGCTCTTTCTATTAACTAGGAAGCTTCTCAATCAACTTTCATCAATTAGGAAGCTTCTCAATTGATTTTCACTAACTCAAGAAGTTTTTAGAATATTCTAAAAGATTCTATGAATCTCCAAAGTGTACGTCCCTAATATCACCCCCTTTTCTAGCAACAAGTTCCAAGAGGAGCTCAATCTTACCACATATTTAGGAAATCAAGAATATATTGTACTAATGATGTTATATATTTTGTTCTCTGTTCTTGGCCAATAGATTCTACTAGTCTTCAAAGAAAATGCCTATGGCCTTGAGCTAGTACCTCCGTTATTGAAATATCCCATCCAAGGATCTGATCTTCATTACAACCTTCAAAACATCCTCCAAAAAAGATCTCACGGCTAAAAGGATTCACCTTTCCAAGTTCAAGTAATATCACTAAAGCTCAAGCATTAGAATTAAGACTTATATGGTTGAATCTTACTCCTAATGGCTTCAACCAAGGTCATACTTGGTGTTGAAATGTATTGTCTTTACTTTGCTCAATTGAAGGTTGTGAAAACTACACTAATTCATTCAAAGCTTGCATAGCAAATGAATCTCCTCAGTCTTCTTCTCTTGATGCTTGGAGGTTTGACATGGTGACTAACTTGCTTCTATTACTCTATTCTATCTTGGAATAGACAATTACATCCTAATGAAGGCTTTAGTTTAACTCTCTCCCTCTTTATGAATATTCTTTGAAACCAATCTTGACTAAGAAATTATCATTGAATACATTTGGATTTGTGGGGATAGAATGGATAAAATTCCTATATCTTTTGAGGCGCATTGGCAAGATTTGTAGCCAATTTCCATGTGTGCTCATTAATGTCATAGCTCCACCAATGAATAAGATATTCTAATTTATCAAACTTTTGTCGTAAATCAAGTACCTTTTCTACCTTATTTTCTTCATGGTCTTTAATTTTGATACTAGGCGGCGATTGTTGTATTCTTCTTGGAATATGCGACTCTCTGTAAGGTTCTAAAAGAAAGACATGAAAAATTAGATGTATCTTTATAGCAGATGGTAATTTTAAGCAATATACCATCGGATTGATTTGTTTCTAGATAGAAAATGGTTCCAACCTTCAATAGTCCAACTTATTGTATGACTGCTTGGTCTTAATATTTTGTTGAAGAAGCCATATTTTATCTCTAATATAAAAAACAAGCAGTTGATTCTTAAATTTTTTTGCAGATACCTTATAAGTATCTTGAGCTGCTTGTTATTGAAGCTTTAAGGTTGTTTAGTGTTGTGAAAGTTGCATTGTAAATCTTTCAGCCATTAGATTGTTATTCTTTGGTGTATTCTACAGATCAAGCTTTGGATGATATCCATAGTTAGAATAAAACAATGTTTGCTGAATTGAAGTATAAATAATATTATTATATGTAAACTCCACTAATGGTAGATATGAGATCCAATTGTCTTTTTGATAGTTACTACTGTATTGTAAATATTATTCTAAAATTTTACTTAATTAGTTTTGTTTGGTTGTCAATTTGAGGATGGAAAGCCAAAGAAAGTTTAATATCCACCTTTAATGTTTCAAAAAGATATTTCTAGAACTTAGACATGAACTGGGATCCTTGATTGGATATGATATCATTTGATAGGCTATGATATTCATATATATTGTCAAGAAAAAGCCTTGCTGTTTCTTCACTAAATGTAGTCTTTTTATAAGAGATGAAATGAGCCATTTTTATAAGTTGATCAACCACTATAAAGATGTTGTCCAATGAATTGGATGGTGGTAGATCCATGATAAAATCCATCAAGATAGAGGACCATGCCCATCTTGGAACAAACAAAGATTGCAAAAGTCCATAAAGGCGATGTCAAGGATTTTTGGACCTTGAACAAATATCACAAGAGAGCACAAAGTCCTTCATTGCCTTTCACATTTGCAGCTACCAAAAATCTTGAGAAATAAGTTCCAATGTCTTCTTAAATCCAAAATGATCTGTAGTTGGAAAGTCATAGCAAGATTGAAGAATGCACAGTTGTGTTGGTCCTTTTGGAATATACAAATGTTCTTCAAAGTATAAAAGGTCTTCCACACAATACTTGACATCAAGGGCCAAAGCATCATTAGTGGTTGCAGCATATATCTCATTGTCAAAACTAAGATCAAAAGGCACCGATGTAATGGTGGCACAGAGGCAAAATTGTTCCTATTTCAAGAAGATTATATATTGTTGATCAAATGCTGCCTCTCCTATCTTTGGTACAAGATATGATCTTCTTGATAGAGCATCAAATAATCCTTGTTGCTTCTTTAGGCGATAGGTGATAACAAAATTAAATTGAGATAGCGACATGTTCCATCGAGCTTGGCGGAGGTTTAAAATATGAGCTGACATAAAATATTCTAAGTTCTTATGATTAATATATACAGTCATAGGGTGCATTGCGCCTTCAAGAAAATGATGCCATTCTTCAAAAGAATCCACAATAATAAAAAGCTCCTTATTGTGGATTTTATAATTGATTTTGGTACCAAAAAACTTTTGAAAATAGAATGCAACAAGATAGAATTTGTTATCTATACCCATTTATGAAAGTACAACCTCTAGTGCAAAATCTAAAGCATCAATCTCCAGGTAGAATAGCTTTGTAAAGTCTGGATGCACTAATATTGTGACTATAGTAAATGCCATCTTGAGATCTTGGAATGCCTTATGTGCTTGAGGCCTCCATTGTAACTTGTTCTTACATGTCAATCGCGTAAGAAGGGTGGCAACTTGAGAGTAATTTTTTATGAAGATTCGATAGAAATTAGCGAATCTAAGAAAACATTGTATATCTTTCACAATCTTTGGAATGGCCCATTGCATAATCGCCTCTATTTTCTTGGAATTTATTGCCAAATCTTTAGTATATACAATGTATCCCAAAAATTCTATTTGAGATTGATGAAATATACATTTTTCTGGTTTGGCATACAAACCTTTATCTTACAGCTTTTGTAATACCAACTTAACATGCTCTTTGTATTCTTCTAGATTTTTTGAGTAGATCAAGATATCATCAAGATAGATTATTACAAACTTGTCCAAATATTCTCAAAATATGTCATTCATTAAATATTAAAAGATAGTGGATGCATTTGTTAGTCCAAACACCATGACATTATATTCAAAATATCCATACCTTGTCCAAAATGTGGTCTTCCATTCATCTCCCTCCTTGATTTGTACTAGGTTGTATGCTCCACGAAGATGTATCTTAGTATAGATCTTGACTTAGCCGAATTGTTCCAAAATTCCTAAGATTAATGGTAGTGGATAATGATTCTTTATCGTTATCTTATTCAATCCCCGATAATCAATGTACATACACAAGGAATCATCTTTTTTTTTTACAAAAAATATAGATATACTTGCTAGAGACTTTGAATGCTTGATGAAGTTCTTTGTAAGATTTTTATTAATATAATCTTTTAATATTGAAAGCTTATTTTGAAAAAGATTATAGATTAGGCCAAGAGGTGGTTGCTTTCTGAAGATTTATAGCACAATCATATGGTCGGTGCTCCGGCAATATATCAACATTTTTCTTCTGAAATTCATTATATTGCTTTGAAATACTTGTCAATGAAGTCATATCTTTTTTAATTAGAGTCGCATAAATAATAAATGGTGTACCTTCTTTGGCCAATTTTACGAAAGCCTTTGCTCCAATAAATAAAGGTTTACTATTTTGGGGCCTTTAATGCATTTTTTTTTGTAGAAATCTCTATCGGAAATATTGGTCTTTGCGACCTCTAATCTATAGATGGATTATGCTTTTCTAACCAAGATAACTCAAGAATAATAGGATTTGAAGGAGTATTGATAACATTGAATACAATCTGGCTTCTATGATTTTTGAATGATACTTCTATAGGCATGGTTTCATAGATAATATTACCAGAGGATAAATGTCATCCGTCTATTATTTCTATATGAATAAGTTTAGATTTTTATATTAGAAGAATTTTATGAAGTTTAGTAAATGCTTCATCTACAAAATAAGCAAACACTCATGAATCTAACAAAGTGGCTATTTAAAGCTTTTAATGGCCAAAATATAAAGAAATTGTAAAACAATAAGCAAGTTGAGCAAAAAGAGAGGAACCTGAATAGTTTTATAATATTAGGTTGTCTAGCTGCACGGTCCCTACTGTGGTTGAATGTTGTTGTTTTCTTGAATAATTGCACTTCTAATTATGATAATGTATTGATTTTGTTTCTTCGGGCAACTATCAACCTTATGGCCTTCTTTACTACAATATAAGCATAGACCTTCTTCCATCCAATGCTTTTTTTCTTATAGACTAAGAAGTTTAAATCATATGGCATCAAGTTGCATATCTTCTATTTTTGAGTGTGAATTCAAAATGCTTGTTGATGTAGTAGGAGAATGTCAAATTGCATATTGTCTTGTTGAAGCCCATGAACGTTGATCTTATCGATGTTGAAATAATTGGTTATCATATTTTACGGCTTGACTAATGGCTTCATTAAGCGATTGTGGATCTGAGAGTGATAATAATAGATCCTTTACATCATTTCTTAATCTCCAATAAAATTGGTTCATTAAAGCTTCTTCATTCTAATTGATGTCTCATGCTAATTGCCTAAAATTGGATGCATAGATTGATACAAAGTGCTTTCTTTGACATAATCCTTGGATCTTATCAGTTGTCCAACTAGTCTTGTCATGTTTTCCAAATGCTTCCATAAAAACTTCAAAGTTGCTTAAAATTGGCGATCTTTTTTCAAACAAGGGAGCAAATCATAATAGTGCTTGCTCCGTAAGCAAGGTGCTAACCAATCCAACTTATGATTCTTTTGTTGGATAAGTATTTAGTTGTAGAACTGTTATCAATTGAACTTGATTGACAAATCTTTGGAACTTTGAATACTTACCAACATATTTTTTCAAAAGACTAACTCAAGACTCCTTATGTTGTTAAACAAGCGGATTTTCCTGGCATAGTATAGGTAGTACTATAACTTCAAGTACAGAAATTGGAGGTGGATGCACTCTAGATTGTGGTACTCCAGATATTGCGTCATTATGAAGTTTTATAATAATCCTTTTAATCTTTGCAGTCCTAGCAGACAAAGTAGTAAGAACACTAATAATGGTGTCTAATTTGGATTCGAAAGATTCAATCATACTAATGTCTTGACATCCAGCCATTTCAAGAGAAAAAAAGGATGAATCTATAAGAAAATAATATCAATTTAGAGGAAGATAATCTGCAACATTTAAAACACTTTAAGACCCTCAAGGAGAGAAGTAATCCATTCTCTCATAAGAAGGATATAGCTCCAATATTGATGAAGAAAATATTAATTTAGAGGAGGATAATCCGCAACCTCTAAAGCACTGATATATCTTTGAGTAGAGGGGAAATCCACTTTCTAATAAAAAAGATCCAACTCTGATATTGAAAATGATATCAATCTCCACAAACTATCAAAAATATAAGAATATAGAACAAAAATCTTAAATTAGGATAAGATTTCTAAAAGAAAACTAATAAGAACTTGAATTAAATAGATGAGTACACGAACAACACTAAGAACGATGAGTTAGAACTCCAAGAGATACGTTGTCGAGACTGAAGAATTCTTCAATCTCAATTCCTATATATACTCTTATCTAGGATGCTTCCTGAGTGGCTACTATCAAATTAAGAAGCTTCTCAAGCAACTTCCACCAACTGGGAAGCTTCTTGAGCTCTTTCTATTAATTAGATAGCTTCTCAATCAAATTTCATCAATTAGGAAGCTTCTCAACCAACTTTCACTAACTCAAGAAGCTTCTAGAATACTTTAGAAGGTTCTAAGAACCTCCAAAGTGTATGTCCCTAATAATAAGAAGAATTTTATTTTATTCTATTTTTATCTAAGATGTTGGATCAGGACTCATTTACCAAATACAAATGTTTGTTTTAGAAGTAATTTTTCTAACTCCAATCAAAATTACATTATGCAATTAGGTCATAGATGATCCTCAAGCAGATATGCAAGTTGAGGTGATTCATTATTCTAGTCCTTTATCCAAATGTAAGGCACTCAATATGGCTAGATAAAGCTAAATTTAGGATTTTAGTAGACAAAGAAAAAAGAAAAAATCTCCTTTTCTATATAAAATCAAAAATAATAGTAGCAGATATTCTTTATATAGGCATATAAGCTTCCATTCCTACTATCCTTGTGATTCATATAATATGGATTATTAGCCATTGAAGAGTGATATTTATTTGGATAATTGAAAAATTTATTCAAATCTTGGCTCTTATGGATTGAAAAAAGATAATGAATATAGTTCTTTATTTCAAAAAAGATAATACTTTAAATATCTAAAAAAAAAACTACTTATTGATAAGATATATTCAAATCTTCTTTCTTCTAATAATTTATGAATTTAAAGATTTTATCTTATAATGCAACGGATCTAAATAATCTTTTAAAAATATTAAAATTTTATAATTATATTTAGATCATTTTTCCAAAATATAATATTATTCTTATTCAAGAATACAAGTTATATAAATCAAGGGCCGAAGAATTAGACAATTTCTTATAGCATAATACAAGTTTTTTCATTTTAGAAGCAATCCAAAGTTATGTAAACAATCTTAATTGTATAAGAATTGGAGGTGTTTTTATATTAATCTTTCCAAAAATTAAATATTTATTTAGTAATATAGAGGCATAATAGAGTGTTATGAATCATGCTCACTAATATTCTTGGAAAATCTATTGAGATTGTGAACATCTATGTATCTAATAAAAAATAAGAAAAATACCAATTTTGAGAAGAATTAGCTAAAAACCTATTTTGTAATATTCTATTCATTTTGAATAGAGATTAGAATATGGTTGAAAGGATGAGAGACAAATATTTATTTTATAATAGACTACTATCAAAAAATAAGAAGAATTCTTAGAATTATTTTCATTCTTGTTTTTTCTTAGCAGATGCCTTTAAATAAGATGGTTCATTAAACTATTCTTGA
Organism: Physcomitrellopsis africana; assembly: GCA_036785485.1. Classification (NCBI taxonomy): domain Eukaryota; kingdom Viridiplantae; phylum Streptophyta; class Bryopsida; order Funariales; family Funariaceae; genus Physcomitrellopsis; species Physcomitrellopsis africana. Next base: position 269,772 of record JAWRVF010000251.1, read on the forward strand.
AATAATAAAAAGAAGGGAATAAAGATCTTTATAAGGCCAAATAAATTTTATTTAAGCTCCTATTATATAAGAAGAAATAATGTATTATCTAATCACCTTTTAATTGAATTTATTTTTTATTTATAAAAATTTAAATTTAAATCATCTAAAATTAAAATAGATATTTATTATCTAATTAATCCTTAGATTTTTCAATGAATTAATGAGATTTGATTTCATTTTAATAATAAAGGATTATTTATTTACCATATGTAAATTTTTTATATGTCTTTATACGTTTTTTTTATAAAGAACAAGCATTTTTGCGATCAAAAAGATATATCAAATTATGAAGTCAATTACAAGAGGTCTATTCTATTTTTCAAGCAAATCCTCAAGATATTGGCCTTCAAGCTCATTTTAAACAAACTCAAGTATCTCTTAATCAACTTAAAGATTAGCAACAAGAAGAGAGGTCAATACATTATTGTGTTATGTAAAATTCAACTTGAAAATGCATTAGACATTTAATTATGGAAGGATTTTAACTTATCTTGAAGTTCTTCTTATAATCAAAAAGAAATATATGAGGTATTTAAAAACATCCATCTTAGCAATCATGACTCTTTTAAAATCCTCAAATCAATTTATTTTACTTCTATCAATTTTAAATTAAATCTTTGCCATTACAAATTTCATCCCTAAATGGTCTTACTTAGATAATTTTTAAAATTATTTGCATGTCCTTTATTCATCTCTAAGATAATTAAGTGTATTTCAATTTCATAGATATGGACTCTATTAATACTCTTTAAGCCACTACCAACCTTAATCAAATATCAAATAATCTTTAAATGAATCCTAAACAATCCTAAATAATCCTTATGATAATTCTAAATAAATCTATCAATCTTTAACAAATCCTAAAAATCCTATCCAAATCCTAAAAATCCTATCCAAATCCTAATAAAATCTTAAAGAAATTCTAACCAAATTCTAAAGAAATCCTAATTAAATTCTATCTAAATCCTAATCAAATCTTAATCAAATTTTTAAAAAATTTGAACTAAATCCTAATCAAATCTATAAAAAATCATAATTAATTTTTAAAAAATCCTATTTAAATCCTAACCAAATCCTAAAGAAATCCTAGCCACATCCTAACAAACTCAAATCAATCCTAAATAAATCCAATTGTAAATTAAAATCCTTATAACTTCCTAATTAATAGTTGATTTTATTTACAAGTTTCTATAATCATCAAAATCCTAATTGATAATACATATAAGAAATTTGAAAAAAATTGCACTTATCAATTAAAAAAAAAGTCAAAATTTTCACTTGAGGGTTGTATAGTATCCTTTCTCCAACTTTAATGCTAAGCTTCTAATCCAAATATCTCCTTTATGAACTATCCATTTTCTTCTATATTTTATGTAATTGTTGGTATTTATATCAATTACTAATATGCCAATGTTCACTTCAATCCAATTGAAAAATTACTATAGATCTTAGAAATCCTTATTATCCCTAAAATTTCTGATTTTGAATATCTTTATTCATTTGAATTTCAATCACTTTCAAACTAACTATTTAATTGAGTCCAAATTCACAATACAAATCTAATACAAATACTTTTATAAATTTGTAAAATTTCACCTATGGATTTGCTATAAAATTCATACAATTTTTTAAAATTTAAAGATATTTTATTTTTAAAAAATTAAAGTCATTTAAATCAAATCCTAACTTTGTATAGCTCTCACAAAGTCATTACAAACTAAAAATCCTCCAAATTCACTTTCACAGAAATTCCTTTAAGTTTATTCTCCAATCAAACAAAAAAAACCTTGCATCTATTATAGGCTCATGGTTTTATACCTTAGGATCTAGTTTTGATCTTAGTTCACATCCAAGGTTGTGTAGTAAAATGACCATTAGATGAAAGAAGAAAAGAATGATTATATTATAGAAGAATTCAAACAAGAATATTTTAGTAAATTATCTTTAAAATATAGATAATATATAAGGATGTAGTAAAAATTAAAAAATATTCATATTACTTTTTTATAGAAGAGGCTTCTATTTACTTTGTATAGCCACAAATAAGATAAAATAAAATAGATTAAGAAAATAAATAAAGTAGGTATCTTTAGAAAAGAGTTAAGAATAGATTTTAGCAAAATTTACAACAAAATTCTAAGAATTGATATCTAGAGAGGATTAGTTGTAAACTTAGATTGAAATCAGATCTTGAGGCATAAAACCACATGTATATGGTAGATGGATAGTTCTTTGGCAAATTAGAAAATAGGATTTGAGAGTAGACTTCAAAAGATTTTTTTAGGCATTGGTTGTGAGTGATTTAGATAGATATTGACTTTACAAGAGCTTTGTAAAGATAGGGTAGTTTTGGATGATTCAGGATTTTTGTGAAATAAAAAGGAATTTATATTTTTTAAAATTTGTGAGTTTGGTAGTAGATCTACAAATAAAACTTTGTAGATTTGTGATTGTAATTGTGTTATGTACATGCTACAAATTTGAGCTTGATTGAATAGTTAGATAGAAGGTTATTGAAGTTCAAGTAGGTTGGACTCTCAAAAATTGGATTTTGAGGGTTAGTGAGGATTTCTAAGATATTCAACAACCTATTAATTGGATTGAAGTGAAAATTATGTATATAGGTAGTACACTTAATTTCTTACATATTTATAAATTTTAAAAACAATTAAATAGTAGAAAAAAGAGATAGGAGATTAATATCAAGGTTGGAAAAGGAGACTAGTCTATATTTGAGTAGAATTTTGGATTTATCTTCTATTTGGTAAATTTGATCTTTTTCAAAATTTTAAAGCTTTTTGCCAACTTAATTTTTGAAAAGTGTAAAATTTTTGAGTCAAAATCAATGATTTAATCATTAGCTATTGAGGTTTCAATCTAATATAGGATTTGATTAAAATTCTATTAAGATTTGTTCAGATTTATTTAAAATTTGATTAAGATTTTATTAATATTTGTTTAAGATTTAAAATTTCATTAGGATTTCATTTGAATTTCATTAGAATTTTACTACAATTTCATTAAGATTTATTTAGGATTTAGAATATGATTAATATTTATGATTTTATTAGTATTTTGTTAAGATTTATTTAAGATTTAAGATTTGATTAAGATTTCATTAGGATTTTTTTAGATTTTAGGATTTGGTTAGGATTTCATTAGGATTTATTTAAGATTTAAGATTTAATTAAAATTTTATAAGGATTTATTTAGAATTTAAGATTTGATTAAGATTTTATTAAGGTTTATTTGATCAAATCTTAAATCTCAAATAAATCTAAATCAAATCAAATCCTAAATCTAATAAGGTAATCAAATAAATCTTAATAAAATTTGATTTAGATTTGATTAATAAACCTTAATAAAATATTAAGATTTAGGATTTGATTAAAAAAAATTTAAGATTTGATTAGGATTTGATTTCGATTTTATTATAATTTATATTTTTAATATTTTAAAAAGATTTTTTTTATATTTTTTTATTATTTTTTTATAATTATTTTAGGAATTCTTTAGGATTTCTTTGTATTTTTTTATAATTAATTAAAATTTTAATTAACTTTTTTAATGGTTGAACATACTTATTAATTTTTAATTATAATTTATATATAATTCTATTAGAGATGTTAGGACTTATTGTTACAATTTTTTTTTAAAAATCTTTCATAGCTAGATGCTTAATATATTCTCAAGCAAGATTTCATATAATACATATTTGGTGAATCTGATGTAAAAAACTTGAGGTGAAAAGTAATTGGATTTTTGATTTATTTGAATTATAGAGAAGGAAGATAAAAGAATGGAAGGAAGAGCTATAGGTGGTACTTTAAGTAGAGCTACAAGTGGAAGTGCTAGTGGAGGACAAGATATGTATTTCAATCCTAATTCTACAAGCATGTTTGAAGCAATTATTTTATTCATGCAAGAACAATAGGTTAAAGATCACAAAGAAGATATGGCAAACAAAGCACTACATGCAGTTGTAGATAAGATTGATCAATTTGAAGGGAAGGATATTACAAAATATTTAAACTGTTACGTGAAAGAAATAGAATTGAAGTGTATTTTTTAGAAGGAGATGGTTTAATTATTTGAATTAGCTACTATACTTGCATATTATATATTGTATTATTTAAGAATGTACCAGGCACTTGGCTCTAAAAGATATACTTATATATTGCAACTAATTAAAAATCTAACAATCTGTCAAGGACATGAACTAGAAAAAGATGTATAATCTAATAAAAATTATATCAAAGAAAAATCACAAAATAGGAATAAAAAAATATGTATATTCAAAGAGAAACTAGAATGGCTATTGCCAAAGATTGGAAACATGAAGACTCTTCAAACAAGACTAGGATCAGGAAAGGAATTGACAAGAATGAAGAAGGCTTCACTCTTGCATCTATAAATACTATCTAACTAAGAACTATGTGGCGGTATTCTATAGGACCTCATATACATATCTAATTTGTAAGACACGTATCAAACTTGCACAACAAGTTTCTCACATATGTACCACGTACTTGGCTTGTTCCGCAAGCTACCAACATGTGTGACACATAGCTAGCTTATTCCACAAGCTACCAACATGTGCGCCATGTGGCTAGCTTGTTGACCAAGTTTCTAACCTACCAATCACCTATAGACATGTATAAAGGTGATTCCACGTCTATGAAGCTTCTAGGAAGCTATTCTATCAGATATTATCAAATCAACTTATTTTATCTACTTCTATTGGTTTATATTACTCAGATAATTATTGGAGTAAATCTTATGTCCATGATATTATCCCCCTTTCTAGAAACAAGTTCCACGAGGAGTAATGATTACATGTTGAAGAAGTCCAGGATATGTCGAATTGTGCTTGCCACATACTTTGATCTTTGTTCCCTTTGAAGGTAGTTGATAGGTCCTTTCAGCCATTGATAATGTCCCATACTAGGGTGAGAGGACCACCCTGTTATTTGATCATTGTTTAGGCCTTCATAACTCCCTTCAAAGAAAACATTAGGAACACCATCAGGAGGTATTCCTACCTCTAAAAGTATCACCAAACATTGGGAGTTTCTTCCAAGGTCATGACACCAAACACGTTGTATTTCGCCATCAATCCGAGGAAAAACATGTCGTTCTTGAGGGTCTTCATCTCTATTTTGTCGTCTTGAAGGTTGTGATAATTGTAATGTCTCATTTGATAAATTAGCAAATGATGGCTCTTGAGCTGAATTCGCTGGTTGTTGATCTTCCATCTCTTTAGCATGAACAAAGCTAAGGAAATAACAAACAATATACAAGATAGGATGAAACCTCTATAGAACCTGCTTTGTTTTATAGCAAAGATTTTCTTGACTCTTTATCTTAATTTTGATGGATGTCGTCAATGAAATGCATTGATTTTTATTAGTGCATTTGCTAGATTCTTAGATGGCTCCCATGCGCATTCACTAATATCGTATCCGTACTAATGCACAAGATATTCCAGTCATTTCGACGCCGCCTTGAATCTAAAATCTCTTCAACCTTGAATTCTTTATCGTTGTCCACTTCTATAGGAGGTGGTGGCATTTGTCTTCTTCTTTGTATATCCATTGTCTTGTATGGCTTGAATAGTGACATGTGGAATACATGATGGATCTTCATAGACTCTGATAGGTGTAATCAATATGCAACTAGATTGATTTGTTCAGAAATATGAAAAGATCCAAGTCTACGATAGTCCAACTTATCACAAGGACAAGTAGTCTTGATATTGCGATGAAGTAACCATACCTTATCCTCCACGTTGAATTGTGGTTGTTCCTTGCAACATGCATCTGCATTTGTTTTTTGTCATTCTTGAGCTTCTTTTAATTGCACCTTCATTATTACATGTAGTTCTGACAAACGATTTGTCAAATCTTCTGCCGCTGGATTATCAACTTTTGAAAAGTCAAAAGCATCAAGTCATGGGTGGTAACCATAATTGGCAAAGAAAGGTGTTTGTTGCATAGAAAAATATATCATATTATTATAAGCAAACTCTGCCAATGGTAGAAGAGTTGTCAAATCATCTTGTTAGTAGTTGATGGTACATCTTAAATACTACTCTAAGACTTGGTTCACGCACTTTGTTTGTCCGTCAGTTTGAGGATGAAAAGTTGAAGATAATTTTATGTCTACTTATAAGATCTTAAAAAGGATTTTCCAAAATCTTGATACAAATTGAGTTCTCCTATTTGATATAATATCTTTAAATAATCCATGATAGCGACAGATATTATCAATGAAAAGCTTAGTTGTTTCTTCACCTGTGATAGATTTTATGCATGGCATAAAATTTACCATCTTGGTGAACTAATCTACTATCACAAATATACAGACATAAGATCTTGAGCTTGGAAGATCTGTGATGAAATCCATAGAAACAAAAGACCATGGTTGTTCTGAAATAAGTAATAGCTGAAAAAGCCCAAAAGGTCGATGACAAGGAATCTTGGATCTTAAGTAGATATCACATGATTTTACAAAGTCTTTGACTGTCTTCCATATTTGAGGCCACCAAAAATCTATTGATATAAGTTCCAAAATCTTGTTGTATCCAAAATATCTTATTGCTGAAAAATCATGACGTGCTTGAAAAACACGTAAATAGGTTTCTCTTTTTGGAACATATAGGCATCCTTCAAAATATAGTAGGTTATTCTTGAACTCGAATTTAAAAGAATCATGAGTCTTAGAAGAATTATTCTTGATATCATGAACAAGAGGGTCTGAGGACATACTTGACTGAATTTGCTTGAGAAAAATTGAATCAACAGTCAATGTTGATTTCATTGCTCAAAGATGAAATTGCTCTGATTTCAAGAAGGCCATTCTTTATTGCTCAAAAGCTGCATCTCTTTCTTTTGGTGCAAAATAAGAACATCTAGAAAAGGCATCAAACAAACCTTGTTGATTTCCTAGCCGATAAGTGATAATGAACTCGAATCTTGACAAAGACATACTCCAATGAGCTTGACAATAATTCAACACGCGTCCCGATATGAAATACTTGAGGTTCTTCTGATTTATATATACGGTGATTGGACTGGAAGCGCCTTCTAGACAATGATGCCATTCTTGAAAAGAATCCACGATTGCAAGAAGTTCTTTGTCGTGGATCTCATAATTGATCTCGGCTTTTGAGAATTTTCTTGAGTGAAAAGCTACTAGATGAAGTTTGTCATCTATTTCAATTTGTAACAAAATCGCACCTAAGGCAAAGTCTGATGTATGTATTTCCATAAAAAAATGCCTTGAAAAAGTCAACACGATACAAGATTAGTGTAGAAACAAAGAATATCTTCAGAGCTTCAAAAGTTGCTTCTACTTCTTGATTCCATTGAAATTTGTCTTTACAGGTCAAACATGTAAGTAGAGTTGCAACTTGAGAGAAGTCTTTGATGAAGATCCGATAATAATTGGCAAATGTCAAAAAGCATTGGACATCTCTTACCATCTTTGGAATCTTTCAATTCATGATTGTCTAGACTTTCTTAGAATCCATCATAAGACCATCATTTGAAATGATGTATCCTAAGAAATCAACTTAAGTAGTATGAAATACACACTTTTCCATCTTGGCATACAATCCCGCATCTCTAAGTTTTTGTAATACTTGACGAATATATATTTCATGTTCTTCTACATTCTTAGAATAGATCAAAATATCATCTAAATAGCAGACGACATAATTATCTAGAAACTCACAAAAAACATCATTCATGAGATGTTGAAAAGTAGTTGGTGTATTTGTAAGTCCAAAAGGCATGATATTATATTCAAAATATCCGTATTAGGTTCAAAATGTAGTTTTCTATTCATCTCCTTCTTTGATGTGTATTAGATTATATGCTCTTCTTAGATCTATTTTTGTACAGATGTTAGTTTGATTTAACTAGTCAAAGAGTTGCAATATTAAAGATAATGGATATCTGTTCTTAATTGTGATCTTGTTGAGTCCTTGATAGTCAACACACATTCGCAATAATCCATCTTTTTTCTTCACAAATAGAATTGGAGCTCATGTTGGAGATTTAGAATGGCGTATGAAATTCTGTAATAAATTTCAGTTAATATACTACCAGCTTTTAGCCAATCCCCATTCATGATAAAATCCATGTATCATTCAAATGGTGGTCGAAGTTCCTTCCTCGGTATCGATTGAATAATCATGGATGATGTCTAAAGAATATCTACATTTTTTTTTTTTCTCAAAACGCCTTTGATAATCGATAATACCAATGGAATGCTACTTTAAAGTCTTTTCTACCATCAAAATCTAAAATACAATAAAGAGAAGTTGATCTTTTCTTTTGTTGCATGTATAAAAGCTTTTCCACCTATAAGTACAGGTTTTATTATATTAGACTTATAGTTTTTTACTTGGTCGGCAGGATGTTTAATAACATTCTGAGAAAATTCAAGTCTACAAGAATTCCAATCTATTTCAAGGTTATATTTTTCTAGCCATGATAAATCTAAAATAACTGGATTAGATGGAGATTTAATTATGTTAAAGGTTACGTAGCTATTATGACCATCTATTGTTACTTTTATAGAATAAGTTTCATGAGTGACATCTCCAGAAGACAATGGATGACTATCTATGACTTCTATATGTATGGATTTAGTTTTTTGTACTAAAGATATTTTACAATTCTTAACAAATTGTTCATCTAAAAAGCATGTTAAGGCTCCTAAATCTAATAAGGCAGAGGCTTTGTAGTTTTTTGGTCCTAAATATACATCTAATATATAACAAGGAGAGAGTTTTAAGAAGAGAATAAGATCTTCACTAGGAATTATGCAAGGTTCCAGCTGTACGGTGTCGTATGACGTGGTCTTCTATGTGGGAATACACTGGGTATTTGGCTATAGAGAGTTTATTTGAAATTTGATGGCAAAAATCCAACAGGTGATTTGTCTTTAATAAAAAGGAAAAAATAATATAAAAATCTCACAAAAGAGAAGTTATATATATAAACCCTCTTGTATTTAAGTAAGTTTGTACAAAAAGGGTTCAAATTTCCACTAAAATCCTTCAAAACTTTATTCACCCGCAAGGACTTATTTCTTGCTGACTTTTAGAGTCCAATAACTCTTGATCCAATAGTTTGGTTTTTATAAAATTTACTTTAGAGTGTAGACAATTTTCTTAAGTTTTATCACATAAAAGAATCAATTGTAAATTCAGTTTTGATCGTCCAATATCTCAAATTCCTAGCAGGTGTTTAAAACCCTAGCTCAGAGATACTTGAGCATTGTTTTCCTTATATCTCACAAACCCAAAATCCTAATGCCAGAAATATTTTTTACATAGTCTTGTAGCATAAATATATACACTCTTGAAAATTTTGAGCCAAAAATCTATCAAATTTCTTAAGATATAGCTCAAAATGTAACCACTATGTAAGCGGATTACTTACTACCCTTAAGTTTGTAAGCATTGACTTCAACTCCCAATATCTCCTTCATCCTAGCTTAGATTTTATCAAGTTTTATATAAAAAATGTAGCCAAGAAAGTGTTCTCTCTAATCCTAGTCGCCAATTCTAGATTGATTTCTTTATGCACGAGTTATACCCAAAAGAGTGATAGTAGGTCTAAAATCAACACCTTAACTTTAGGCGCCTATAACTTCTTCATAAAAAGTACAAATTACACAAAATTTGCACCTAAACCTGATCCAAAAACCTAAATCTTATGATCCTAGCCTCTGATGTTTGACTCCCTTCGAAAAACAAACCCTAACTCCTAATAAACCCTCGGGCAGCCTCCTTGAAGCCCATTTGGCATGATTTTTGGCCAATTAGAATAGAGAATTCTATCATCCACCTCTATTCATCCACATAGATGGCCAAACTATCCTTTTTACACTAAAAACCCTTTTCTAACCCTTCTTCTTATAAGATTTATATACTTTGTGCTTTAAGCACCAAATAAAAGAAATAAACTAAGATTTTAAGGATCACCAATGTCTAACAAAGATGACTTAAGATATATAAAATTTACTATTAATATAAAATAAATCTCAAAAGTCACTATCAAAAAGAAAATAAGGTCATATAAATCTTAATAATAATCCTTTTAATAGATCTTTTTTAAACTAACAACCTAACTACATCTTATAACCAAAAAAAATCCACTGATATGGCTCTCATTTAACTATATAGTAAATTATACATTAAATATACATGTATAATTTTTTCACATAATAGCCAAACCACAATTCGACAACGGTCCTTATTGTAGTTGGATAAATTTATTTTCCGACATATTGTCTTCTTTGATAGCCATACTCCTCATTTTATAGTTGTGTTGTTTCTTTGGACAATGTTGAGTAGTGTGCTTAGATTCTCCACAATATAAACATAATCCTCCTTGACGACGTTGAATCTTTTTTTGTTTAGTAAGAGATTTAAATCATATCGCATCAATTTGCATGTCTTCTAATTCCGAATGTACGTTTTGTGAGGGTGTTGATGTTGCCACTGAATAGTAACGTTGAGGCTCTCTTGTACAACTTTTGGATTAAAATTCAAAAAGTCAATTGTCACACTTTACAGCAAAATCAATTGCTTGACTCAATGTTTGAGGATCTGATAAATTGAGCATTAATTTTTTTACCTCATATTATAATTTGTATAGAAATTGGCTGATGAGTGCAATATCATCTCACTTGATATCAGTTGCTAGTTGTTGAAATTGTGAAGTGTATAATGACACTAATCAATTGTCTTGTCATAGGATGCAAATCTTGTTGGTGGCAATACAAATTACATCATGTTTTCCATACATAGATTGAAATTCTGCTAAAAATACCTCCAAATTATCCAATATTGGATCACATCGTTCAAAAAAAGATAAAAACCATGATAAAGCAGATCCCAAAAGTAACGTATCAATAAACCTAACTTGAGATCCTTGCATAGGATAATTTTGAGGTTGAAATTCAATCACCAATTATACCTGATTGACGAATCCTCAAAACTTAGATCTTGTGCCATTGAACTTCTCAACCAAACTAATTTTTGGCTCTCTAATGTTTGATCGGTGCTCCATCATAAATGAGGTAGTATGATTTGGTGTAGATATTGAAGTAGCTCTAACCATCTCTATATCTTCACTTCTTGTTAATCTTGTTGCTCCTTGTGGTGGTAAATTGAGTTGATGCATTGCAAGCATTAGCTCTTTCATTTGTTCTTGCATTTGTGCCATTGCACCCTTTATTTCCGCAAGCTCTGCCATTATAATACAATAGGAAGGAAAGTGTCTACTCTCACTTCAAGAAATGCAGAATAACACACTCAAGAGAAAAAATTCTAAAAACAATATCAGTTTAGAAGTGGGTACTCTACAACTTCTAAAATACTTATGCCTTATCAAGAGAAAGGGATAATCCACTCTTAATCAAGAAAAGACAAAGCTTTAGTATTGTATGTGCACTCTTGTCAATCTATCAAGGACATGAACTAGAAAAAGATGTATAATCTAATGAAAATTGTATCAAAGAAAAGTCACAAAATAGGAATAAGAAAATATGTATATTCAAAGAGAAACTAGAATGGCTATTGCCAAAGACTGGAAACATGAAGACTCTTGAAACTAGAGTAGGATCAAGAAAAGAGTTGATAAGAATGAAGAGGGCTTTACTCTTGCCTCTATAAATACTATCTAATTAAGAGCTACGTGGCGGTATTCTATAGGACCTCATACACGTGTCTAATTTACAAGACACGTGTCAAACTTGCACGACAAGTTTCTTACATGTACACCACATACTTAGCTTGTTCCGCAAGCTACCAATATGTGTGACACATGGCTAGCTTGTTCTACAAGCTACCAACATGTGCGCCATGTGGCTAGCTTGTTGACCAAGTTTCTAACCTATCAATCACCTATAGACATGTATAAAAGTGATTCCGTATCTATAAAGCTTCTAAGAAGCTTCTCTATCAGATATTATCAAATCAATTTATTTTACCTACTTCTATTGGTTTATATTACTTAGGAAATTATTGGAATAAATCTTATGTCCGTGACACAATCCTAATATAATCCTAAAAAAATTCTAATTAAAGTTTTAAAAAAAATTTTAAAAATTATAATATAATTTTAATTAAATTTTAATCAACTTTAGTCAAATCACAATCAAATACTAAATCAAATCATAGCCAAATCCTAAGCTAATTTCTAAATCAAAATTCTAAGTCAAATCTTAATTCAAATCTTAAGTCAAATCTTAAATCAAATCTTAAATCAAATCTTAAATCAATCTTTAATCAAATCCTAAATCAAAATCTAATTAAAATCCTAAATCATCTTTAATAAAATCTTAAGCAAATTCTAACCAAATTCTAATCAAATCCTAAATCAAATCCTAAATTGTAAATAAATTCTAATAAAATCCTATAGCAAATTGAAATCTCAATTGCTACTATTTGAATTATTAATTTTAAATTAAAATTTGCATATCCTTCAACAACTAAGTTGGCAATATGCACAAAATTTTTGAAGAAGATTCAACTCACCATATAAAAGATAAGCCTAAAATTCTACTCGGATGTAGATTGGCCTCCTTCTCCAACCTTGATATCAATCTCCTAGTACAAATATCTTCTTTTTGTACCATTTAATTGCTTCTAAAATTCATATATAAATAGAAAATAAAATCTACCATCCATAAAAATTATTCTTACTTCAATCCAATTAATAGATGGCTAAATATCTTAAAAACTCTCATTAACCCTCAAAATCTAATTTCTAAGATTTCAACCCAATTAAACTTCAATAACCTTCAATTGAATTTTTAAATCAAGTTCAAACTGATAATATGCATTCAATACAATTACAATCACAAATCCTCAAAATTTGATCCATAAATCTATAACCAAACTCACAAAATATTCAAAATTATAAATCCTTTTTTATTTCACAAAACTTAGAGTCATCCAAATTAACCCTGACTTTACAAAGATCTTATAAAGTTAATATCTTTTCAAATCACTCAAAATCAATGTTCAAAGAAGCTTTATTGAGTGTGCTCTCAAATTCCATTCTCCAATCAACCAAAAAAGAATCCATCTGCCATTGACAAATGATTTTATACCTTGGAATCTAATTTTAGCCTTGATTTATAATTAGCCCTCCTTCGTGAATTAACCCAAGGATTTCTTAGATAATTTTTGCTAAAAACTATCCTTTATTTTTATCTTAAGATGCCTATAATAATATTTTTACTAACCTACCTTGTCTTGTCTTACTTATGGTCCTACAAAATAAATAGAAGTATTTTTTTACAAAAAAATAATATTAATATTAAATATTTTTATTATCTCTTTATTTTTATTTTTATTTTTATTTATCTATATTTTTTAAAATAATTTTTTAACTTAATTTTCAACTAAGCTTCTCTATAATATATAATTTATTTTACTCTTTCATCTTATAGTTGTGTTACAATATGACATCTATTGCCTCTAAACTTGTACATCCTCCAATATGCACCAAATAAATCTTATATTGTTGTTGGCTTCATGCCATGTCTTCAATGTCTTCATCAATTTTTTTTTTATTATTTTTGTTATCTAAATCAAAACCATCTTCTTGGCTTGGAAAATTAAAGTCTTCAATAAGATCTTCTATGTTGGCTTTTGAATGTTGTTGTTTAAATATCTTCACTTGCTTTCTAGCAATTGATATTTTTAACTTTATTCCATCTAACTCTCTTAGCAAATAGATTACATTATCATAAATTATTATTATTATATATGGTCTAAACCATTGTTTAAAAAACTTTTATAAGATACTATATTAATTATCCAAAATACTATCATAGACCAAAATCCAATCACCTTCTTCAATTGCTTTAGGCCTTAATTGATGTTTATCAAATTAAGCTTTGTTTTGTAACCTTGCCTTTTTCAACCTTTATAATGCTATTTGTGCATCTTTTTGTCTTTGTTCAAGTTGCCAAATTTTAATAGCTAAAAGTTCTCTTGTCAATCCATCTTTCTATAATAACACACTCCAAGTTGGTACTTTTTTTTCAATTGGCATAATAGGTTTTTTACCTCTCATAAGCTCAATAGATATGTATCCTATTATTAAATTATAAGTTGTTTAATCAATCTATAATACAAATGGTAAGAATTTAGGCCATTCTTTCACTCTTCTATTACAAGTTTTAACTAATACTTTTATAATTGATAGATGACCACATTCACTTTTTGTATTTTTTTTTTGGATTATAAGTAATAGTCAATAATAATTCAACACCACATCTTTCAAAGAATTCACAAGCTTTTCTTATATCTAATTTTCTACGATTTGTAGTGACCTTTCTTACACATCCATAGTAGCAAATAATATCTTTAAGCAAAAATCTACAAATTCCCATCAGTAGACTTTATTCTTAGTGTTCTTCCTTCAACTTGGTTTCATAAATCCTCACAAGCTAAGGCTTAATGTCTCATTTTTCATAATCCAATTGACATAATAATCAAATCAACAACATATTTAAAATGAATGGCCAAAGGATATGTTGAATATAAACCATCTTGATGTCATATATTAGAATATATTTAACAAGTTGTATATGACTCTACAAATAAAAACACATCTTGATATATGTTTTTCCACCAATATCGCTCTTTAAGTTTAACAAATGTGGCTCAAATTTCCCTATGTCCTATCCGTACACTATTGTAAAATTATTTTAATAGTTTTTGCTGGTCTTTCTTATTGCTTATCATTTGTTGTGGTATCCCAATTCTTTTCTTTTTTTTTGTCTTTTCTATAAAAATCCTTCTTGAAGCAAAAATCCATATGTTTTTTTTTTTTTTTTAATTTTTTAAAATTTTTTAATAAACCAATTTGCTTATTGTATCAAGATATTCAAGTAATAATTAATATCCAATAATTTTTTTTATAAAACTCTTCAAAAAAATAACTTATCTTCTTTATTAAGAATTGAAACCAAATAAAATTTTGTTCCAACATCATCAATGTCTTCAATTATTTCATCTTCATTATCATATCTTGCTTAAGATAACATATCTACTACTAAATTATCTTTTCTAGCAATATGCTTGAACTGTGGATTTAATAACTTGATATAAGCAATCCATCTTAGCATTATAATATTTAGTATTGTATAATTAATTTTCATTTCAAGCCTTTATAAGCAATTTGTTTCAATTACTACTACTATATTAATTAAATAGTCTTTTTTTGCTTTCATTGCCAAAATAACTTTCTATATCTTTTTTTTTACTTGTAAATATGCACGTTGGCAAGTATTCAAAATCTTGGCTCCAAATCAAACTACAAATCTATTTCTATTAAAATCATCTTAATCCACAATCCATCCAATAGCAATAGAATTAGTATCTATAATAAGAATTATTTGTCTATTATATTCATAGTCAATTTTCTTAAAATTAGAGGTAATAACTATAATATTTTTAGCCTTTGCATTGTTTTAGTATGCTTCTCTTCTAATTTAAATCAATAATTTTTTTGTAATAATTGATATAATGGATCTGTTATATGAATATAATGAGGAATCTATATATAATAAAATATACAAGCATCCAAAAACCTACATACTTTTATTAAAGAGTCACATCTCTCCTTCATCCTTCTAATTATATCAACTTTGCTTGGATCTAATTTTCTTTTATAAAATCTACATAAATATCCAATAATCAAAATTTTTTGTACTTCAAATGTAGATTTTGCTTTAGATAGTGTAAAATAAACTTCTTCAAGTCAAATTAAAATCTTTTCACAATCTTGTATATAATCAATGATATACTTGCAACATTCTTTCTTATCTAAAGTTTTATCTTTTTCTTCTTTTTTATATCCCTTTATAAGAACATCATTTTAAAAAGACATATTTTTTTTTAAAATGAAGTCTTTCAATACCTTATTCATTCCATTTATCATATGTGCAATTGAATTAATAGCACCTTGTAGAAGAATATATATTTTTAGCAACCCAAGTAGTATTTTCATTATTATCATATTTCTACTTTTATATGTAAGTTGAAATTGATCATAGCCAAAATATAAATCACTTATTGAATAAATTATACTTCTTACAAATACTTTAGCAAATTCATTTATTAAAGGTCATATACCTATATTTTTAATAGTTGTTGCATTTACTGATTACATATCTTGGATAAATTATAGTGATCCATTCTTCTTAGGTACTGTAAACCAATGATTACAATATAGAGCAAAAAAAGGCTCCAAAATCTTCATTTATATCTTTTTTTTCAATAAGTACACCAATTCAGATAAGTAAGTCTTTGGTATTAGAATTGGTCTCAAGTTCCAAAGCATATGTGGTATTATGAAAATAATCATGAGAGCTATAATATTAGAATCCACACATCCTATCTCATGATGTTCAAAAGAAAATGATTTACCTTATTTTATAAGTGTCTCTTTGAAATATATAATTTCCTTTGGTAATAAAGAACCATCAGATTCAATCTTCAATTCTTCAAAAATCTCTTTAGTGAATTGATGTCCAATACTCTTTGGATCTCTTAAATTCTTTTCTCTTGATGTTTCTTTTGTTTGTTCTTTAGAATCTTGTAGCAAAAGTCTCACAATAAGTTTCACCTTCTTATCCACTATCTTATATTTTATTTCTATAATAATCTTTGATAATTGAAAAGTTTCAAATATAGAATAAATTTTTCTTAAATAAATTTGTACAACTTTATCATCATTTTTTAATTCAATTGATGCAATCAATTCCAAAGAATCTTCCAATCTATTTTCTCCATAAATACCACAAACCTTTTCATCATCTTTTCATGTCTCTAATTCATATAATTCTTTCTCAACATTACATAGTTTTTTTTTTTTTTTTTTAAATCTTTAATTTTTTTATATATAATATTTTTATTTTCAAAAATATTAATAAAACTTATATCAAAGGCACCTATATCTTGCAAGAGTATCTCCTCTTTTATATCTCTATAATCCCACTTTATAGTAGTGCTTTTTTAAAATTCTTAAATTCTTCAACAATCCTTGATAATAGATTCTCTTTCAATCTGTCTCAATTCTGTTTATGATTGGGAGGCATAATTAAAAACTATATTACTTTTCTTCCATCCACATTGGATATCGATACATAAGCTAAACCATTATCAACTATCTTTGTCTCCATTTGTGTTGCTATGATATATGGTTGCCCTAAAATAAGCGGATAAGATGTTGTAACTTGAACACAAAAAATTTATTTTTTTGCAACATCACCAATTCAAATCTTGATATTTGAACAAGCTCCATGCAATTCATCTCCCATATTATTAGCCACCCATATTATCCATCCATGCTCCATATCAATTAGTCATTTTTGCTTCTTATAAAGTTCTTTAGAGATAAGATTTATTTCTAAATCATAGTCAATTAAAGCAACAATTGATTCTTCTATATTTCTAACCTTTATTAATACTTTTATAGTCACTTTAGTTTAATATTTTGGAATATAATGACTTAAAATCTCTATCTCTTTTTCATTCCAATCCTCAAAATGCACTCGTTAATTATGACTTTTCCCTTCACTTGCTGATTATTTGCAATAATAATCAAATTTTTCTTCATCCTTATATATCTTTGCATCAATAATATACTTCAACTTTGTTTCATTTGTTAATTGCTTCTTCTATTTAATATTATCAAAAATAACATCATAAATATTTTTTTTTGCAATCTTTAGAATCTCTTTCAATATAAACTCAATTTTAGCATTGATTATACATTCATCAAGTATTCCTTTTAATTCTATTGTTGCTTGAATATCAAAGAGTAATTTATAAGTCACTAATTTATCTTTATCTTCTTTTCTTTTTTTTCTCTTTCAAAGTTATTGAAATATCCTCTATAGATAATTCTTGTGAAGCCATCATGAGCCTCATTTCCTTAAATTTTCCTCTTAAAAGAATTCTTTTATTTTTTATCATCAGAATCCTCTCTCCTCTTTTTTCCCATTAAAGCTTCATTTTAGCTTTTAGCAATGTATACATGGTCTAAAAGAGCCTCTATAAATTCTTCTCGACCTATAGTACCACAAATTATAGTTGCAGTTCTTAATAATGCTTCTTATGGCATCTTTCTTTTTTGTATTGTAAAAATGGCAAAAGACCAAAATCCACTCGTTTCTATATTTCTATTGAAATTATTATCCACCCTAGCACCATAACTTGGAATTTCTTGTGCCACAAATCCATTTATTATCAAATAATTTTAAACCAATGCTTTCATACCTCCCTTATCAAAGTTGATTTGAAGAAGATTTTTAGTATCTTTTATTGCCACTTTTCTATCTTTCCAAAAAATAACTCCTTGTCAAACCATATCATTGAATTCATCACAATCTTTTTGAGAATAAAAAACAACATTACACTAAATACATCTTTGTATATATCTTTCTTTAAAAGTAGCCTTTGAATTATTTGTAGAAGTCTTTTCTTCAAGCTTTACAAATTTAATTTAAAAATCTTGTATTCCGCATATAATCTCTTCAACTCTCATATCTTCTTTTTTTTTATATAACCACTAGAATTTGGACAATAGGCATGGTTGATTGTATAATAGACACTTAAATTCTAGATGCTTGTACACTTCATTGAATACTAATCCTATCCTTTATTCTTTCTTGTTTTAAAAGCAATTCTACAACATCTTTAGCATCCTTCTACATTATAATTCTTTATCAGCATCCTTCTACATTATAATTCTTTATCAAAGCTCTTATTGAAGTTCCAATTTCAATCTTCTTATTTTTTTTTTTTTATCAAATCAAAATACAAATGAAAAAAATCTAATACCTCCTACCTCAAACATTCATGTTGGATTCATCACTTATATCATATTACATGTTGTCTTATTTGAAAATGCACCAGATACTTGGATGTAGAAGGTATACTTATATACTGCAATTAACCAAAAATCTAACAATCCTAATATAATCCTAAATAAATTTCAATTAAACTTTAATAAAATTTTAAATAAATTTTAATACAATTGATAGATTATTAAATATAAAAAATATAATTAATTTTATAAAAATCCTCACTGACCCTCAAAATCCAACTTTTAAGATTTTGACTCACTTAAACTTCAATAAACTTTAATTGAATATTTAGATCAAGTTCAAACTTATAGCATGCATTCAATACAACTACAATCACAAATCCTCAAAATTTGATCCATAGATCTATAACCAAACTTACAAAATATTCAAAAATATAAACCCCTTTTTATTTCACAAAATCCAAAGTCACTTGAATCAACCTTGATTTTGCAAAGCTCTTATAAAATTAATATCTATCCAAATCATTCAAAATCAATGCTCAAAGAAGCCTTATTGAATCTACTCTCAAATCTCATTCTTTGATCAATCAAAAAAGAATCCATCTATCATAGGTATATGATTTTATATCTTAGAGTTTAATTTTAGCCTTGGTCCTCCCCTGCATATCAATCCAAAGATTTTTTAGATAACTTTTGCTAAAAACTATCCTTTATTTTAATCTTAAGATACCTATAGTAGTATTTTTGCTAATCTACTTTGTCTTGTCTTATTTGTGGTGCTACAAAATAAATAGGAGCTCTTTTTTAAAAAACACAACATTGACACTAAATATTTTTATTACCTCTCTATTTTTTTAATTTATTTATCTATATTTTTTAAATTAATTTCATAATTTAATCTTCAACTAAGCTTTTATATAATATATATCTTATTTTATTCTTTCATCCTATAGCCATGTTACAATACAATAGTATTAGAGATAAGAAATCATGTGAAGTCTATTATAGGATATTCTAAAGGTTTTGAAGAGAAAATAGATCCTTTATTAAGAGTTGTACAAGATTCTAAATACACAATTCCTATTATAGCTAAACAAATTTATTTTCTAACATATTGTCTTCTCTGATACTTATACTCTTCATTTTGTAGTTGCGTCATTTCTTTGGACAATGTTGAACAATGTGCTTAGGTTCTCCACAATATAAGTATAATCTTTTTTAACGGCAATGACTCTTTTTTTATTTAGTAAGAGGATTAAAATATACCACATTCATTTATATGTCATCTATTTTCAAATATATGTATTGAAAAGATATCAATGTTGCCATTATATTATAATAACATTAAGGCTTTTTTATGCAACTCTTACATTAAAACTCAAAAAATCAATTGTCACACTTCATAGCAAAGTCAATTGCTTGATTCAATGTTTGAAGATTAAATAAGTTGAGCATCAATTTCTTTATCTCATATTATAATCCATAAAAAAATTGGCTAATGAATGCAATATTATTCTATTTAATATCAATCACTAATTGTCAAAATTATAAAGCATATAATATCACTAATTGATTGTCTTATTACAAGATATGGATCTTATTGATAGCAATACAAATTATATCATATTTTCTATATATAGATAAAATTCAATTAAAAATATTTCTAAATTATCTAATATTAGATTATATTATTTAAATAAGATAAAAACCATAATAAAGCAAAATCTAAAAATAATGTTCTAATAAACTTGACTTGTGATCTTTGAATTAGATAACTTTGAAGCTGAAGTTCAATGACCAATTGTACTTAATTGATGAATCTTCAAAATTTAGATTTTATGCTATCAAAATTCTCAAGCAAACTAACTTTTGGTTCCTTAATGCTTGAATAATATTCTATTGTAAATAAAATAATATAGTTTGGTATAGACATTGAAGTAACTCCAATCATCTTTATATCTTGACTTCCTACTAATCTTGTTAATCCTTGTAGTGATACATTGAGTTGATTCTTTGCAAGCATTAACTTTTTCATTTACTCTTGTATTTATGCTATTATGCTCTTTATTTCAATAAGTTGTGCCATGATAATATAATAGAAAAAAAATATCTATTCTCATTACAAAATAAAATATTCAAAAATAAATTCTAAAATTCTAAAAATAATATCAATTTAAAAGTAGATAATCCATAATTTCTAATATGCTTATGTCTTATTAAAAAAAAAAAGGGATAATCCACTCTTAATTATAAAAAAAAAAAGACAAAGCTCTAATATTATGTATGCACTTTTATCAATCTGTCAAGATTATGTATTGAAAAAAGATATATAAATCAATAAAATCTATGTTAAAAGAAAATGACAAAATAGAAATAAAAAAATTTATATATTTAAGAAGAAACTGGAATAACTATTGCCAAAGATTAGAAACTACAAAGACTCTTGAATTAGACTAGAAGCAAGAAAGGAATTAACAAGAGTGAAGAAGGCTTTATTCTTGTCTTTATATATACTATCTACCTAAGAGTTACATGGCGGCATTTTGTAGGACCTCCAAGATGTGTTCAATTTATAAGACATGTGTCAAACTTTTAAAACAAGTTTCTTATATATCCGCCATGTATTTAGCTTGTTCCACAAGCTACCAATATATACAACACATGGTTAACTTGTTGGCCAAGTTTTTAATCTACCAATCATCTATAGAGATATATAAAAGTGAAATCTTATCTATGAAACTTCTAAAAAGTTTTTTTATAAGATATTATCAAATTAATCAACTTTTATCTATTTTTATCTATCTATAATAATTAGATAATTATTAGAATAAATCTTATGTCTGTGACAATTTCAAAGTATAAAATTGTACATCCATGGCAAATGTATGATTTTTTTATTGATTATAAAGTAGAATTGGAGGCAAATTTGATAGGATTTCTTTAAGCATTGGTTTTGAATTATTTGAATAGATAATGATTTTGTAAGAGCTTCACAAAATTAAAGTAATTTTTGATGAATTTATTTTTTTATAGAATTAAAAAAAATTATATTTTTAAAAAATTTATAAATTTTATAGCAGATAATAATAATATTATTATTAATAGATGAAACTTTGTAGGTTTATGAATATAATTTTGTTCAATATGTGTTATAAATTTGAGCTTATTTGGATAGTTAGATCAAAGATTATTGAAATTCAAGTGGATTAGGATCTAAGAAATTGGATTTTGAAGGTCAATGAGGGTTGCTATGATTTTGAACAATCTATTAGTTTGATCGAGGTGATTTTTGTGAAATAATAGTTGATATTATTTCAAAAATTTATACAAATTTTGAGAATAATTGAATGGTGTAAAAAAGATCTATTGACGCTAGAAGGTTGATATTAAAGTTGGAGAAGGAGGATGGCTAATATCTAAGTAGATTAGACATTTTTTTCTCCCAATTTATAATATTGATTTTTTTAAAATTTTGTATACTTATTGTCAATTGAAGATTGAAAATTTTAAAAAATTTAAATCAAGATCAATGATTAATCTAACAACTATTGAGATTTTAAATTTGTAATAAGATTTGATTAGGATTGGTTAAAATTTTATTAAGATTTATTTAGGATTTTATTAGAATTTTTTTTAAAAAAATTGAGATTAATAAGGATTTGACTAGGATTTGTTAAGATTTATTTAGGATTGATTAAGATTTGATTAGAATTTGATTAAGATTTCATTAGAATTTGTTATAATTTACTTAGGATTGATTAAGATTTGATTAGAATTTGATTAAGATTTCATTAGAATTTGTTATAATTTACTTAGGATTTGATTAAGATTCAATTAAGGTTTATGTAGATTTTTTTTAGGATTTCTTTAAGGTTTCTTTATGATTTCTTTATGATTTTTTTAAGATTGGTTAGAATTTCCTTAGGTTTTTTTTGGTTGGTTAAGATTTCTTTAGGGTTTAATTAGGATGGTTAAGAATTGATTAAAGTGTATTTGAAATTGATTAGAGTGTGATAAAATATGTCTAAGATTTTTCTAATTTTCATGAATTCCTCTAATTGTGTCAAACCAAATCACCTCATCTTTGGCCAACTTTTTGCTCAAGCAGGTGGAGAAGAAGAGGTCTGCAATGCTGGGATTAAGCAGATTTGGTTTTTTCTTTAAGTTGCAGGTGCAAAGATGATGGTTAATGGGTTTCAAATTGGACAATGAGGAAAATTAGTCCTACATTTACTGTCACATGACTTAGGGTCGATCATATGACGTGGAGGGCCCTTCCAGAAGGGATAAGTAACAGGTTAACAACTGAGTTAGCGGATGGATTTGTGAGGAGACAGAACTTACAGATTCGACGCCGGGGTCCTCTGCATTTCCTTCGTATTAAGACCGCGACATGGAGATTTCTTGAGACGAGTCGCTGAGAGAAACGAAACGACGCCAAGGGATGTTGCACACCTGGACGTCAGCGGCAGAAGTGTTCGACACGAAGCCATTGGAGAGTCCATCTAAGCAAACGTCGTGTTATCACATCGATGTTACCGTATCCATTTTTGAGCTACTGTTGCCTGCAGGTGTCAGCTTCTTTGCATCCTTTTTAAAAATAAAGAACATGCAGCATCATAAAAAGATCGACCAGGAGTGAAGGTCTAAAGCAATTTCTACCAAATCCAGTGAGTGGCGAATACTTTCCATCTTCAACTTGACGAGGAATAGCTTACTTGCACTTGGGACATCAACTGACGAGTGGCCGCAGAACGCTTGACCTTGCTACAGTTCCTCGCACTGATATTAGCCTCCCTGTTACTGAGATCTTATGTTGAAATGAAGGAGAAATTTGATTCTCAAGAGACCTAATAACGGCGACTCAAAGTTTTTGTTGAACCATTAGCAAGAATTAACTCACTCTGCACTACTTTGAAGGACATACGTCATAATTCAGCCTTGAGATGACTTAAGAGAACATGAAAAAAATTTACATGTCAAAATAAATCTACAGTTGTCACAGCGATCTCCGTTTTCAGAGAAGACCATGCAAATTTGGTAATTTCAAATCACAATGCATTCACATGTGAAACACATTCCTTGTACATGATTCTTTCAAGAGTTTTAGTTGTAGTCAAGGCTCCAAGTGACTGCAGTTCAACGATGATCTCCTCGAAACTTATCATCTGCTTGTCTACGCAGGATAACATTAACGATACAATATTCACACCGCGTCAGTGTACCGCTGGCTCATGAGAGAAAATAATTATATAAGCTTCGTTGAGTAGCAGGCAGAATAATTTCTGATGTACAGTCTATATTAATGAAGTTTCCGATACCTAGTACTTCTATGCTTCAGAGCAATCCCAGGCGTCGTTTTTGACTGGGCAACTTCCGAACACAACCTTCGCACTACACTGTGCCTGGTACTAGTTCTAATCAGCTCTAATTTTGACGGTTAAAAAATTCTGAATGAGTGTGATGCGCTTACCTCTGATGTTGTCAAAGGTTGCTTGAAAGTGCCCAAATTCCTTAAAATGACCTTAAAATTCCTTAAAAGAGTACAACGCTAAACGATGCATATGAATCTCCGATATCACCCACTCACATCCTAATGAGCACCAACTCGAGTGAGAACAAGGACACTAGGTGCGGATCCATGCATTTACTGGTTTAGCATTATACGTGCTCACATCTGCTTTGCCTTTGTGTGCCTGAGTTTCTAATGAAATATTTTGCTCTTCTTAAACAAATATTAGCACCAAAGACCCAGGTTAACATGCGATGTCAATCTTTAGAAGAACAGCTACCGTACTTTGAAAGCAGCTTTTACACCACCATCAACATCTGACAATTTGGTTACTATCTCCTCCTCAAATGAGCACATTACACGAAGTGTTTGAGCAGAAGTATGACTTTGTCTCCTGTAAAATCTTTTGTTCAAAACATTGGATTCCAAGGTCACTCGATCACAAGGAAAGATTCAGACAGCTGTCAGTTCCATCCTACCCGCGAAAGGATCTGGTTGGCAGCACTAGTTTGAAAAATGTCCAGAAAAACACCCACGATGAACGTTGCTCTCCTGTCATCGAGTCAGAATCCCTTCTCCAGGAAAGCACTCCATGCACTTGGAACATCAGATTTACGAAGAGATAACTTCTTGGTATCGGACTCCATAATTCCACTATTAGCGGGAGGATCAAGCACAGTTGGAAACCTCTCTTCGATTCATTACACCGCAATTAATTCCTCTAATCACTATTCGCACCATTCAATTGACTGTTCATCAGTAGGAATATAAAACCTCACTGTAGGAGAATCGATGTGAAACATGCAATAATGCAACGACTATCCCCACATTACCTCGCATGAACCTTTTATTAGTTTCATAACCTCAATTACCAAGCCGGGAACAATTTCCTATGTTCTCCGTCATTGACCCCAGCAGTCAGGAATATATTCGTACTTATTCAAAAAGCTCGACAAGAAGAGGGAAAAGAGCAATTCAACTGAATAAAGGCTCCAACAAGAGTAAGCGACCTCGACCATCACCGCAACTGCTTTGAAGTCTCGAAGCTCACGGATCACGGCGCCATTTCATCAGGCTTCGATGTTTCAGAAGTGCACACAACCACTCCTGATATTATCACTGCACCTTAATTCAAATTTCAAATTTGATTCATACCCGGTTGGATACACCAACGGAGGAGTCCACACAAAGCTTCGATGGATGATACGAAATTACGGCTTCATCCACACGTCTGATGGATGGATATGAATGAATGAAATCTTCATAGGGCTAAATGGATTGCCGTTAACATGCTTTGTGACCTAGTTACTTTCCATAACATGGACCAAACAATATTTTGCTTTTGGAAGGGATTGTTTTTTGAAGGGCAGGATGTCTACAGATGTTTATATAGGGTAGCAGCCTCACTAGTTGAGCATGCAATTAATTACCTTCTAAATCTTAATTCATTAATTTTGGTTTTTAACTTTAATATTTAATCTTAAATCTTATTCTATGAATCTTAATTCTTCACTTGTAAATTCTAATCATGATCTATAAATTCTTACCCCTATATTCTAGCTGGGTATGTAATGAGTAAAACAAAAATAACAATATACTTTAATTAAGCAACAATGGATAATCAAAGGTTCTAATAGATAGATGTCTATTTGAGAGGACATTTCTTATGTACACACATTTATTTTATTGGTTTATAATTGTAAAAAAATCACGTATTGTGCACTTTTTTAAAAATATTGTTTTAATACATTTTGAAAAACAAGCTAAACATTGACAGCAATAGTTAATACTTTTGAATCTTAATGTTATGTTTTGCAAGATATGTTAGCTTATATATTTTATGAAAGCTTATATATAAAATATAAGCTATCATATATTTTATAGTTAAGTTTTTTAAAAATATTATGAAAATAAATATTTTTATCCTCTACCTTCTTGGTGATCTAAACCAAACATGTGTAGGTGGGAACTAGATGATCTTTGCTTAAGTTTCAAAGGATTTGGAGCAAAAATTACAATACTAACTATATAAGCTTAACATTTGCAATATCATTTTACAAATTTATAAGTAATTTGTATTTTATGTATAATAAAGTATAATGTTATTTTTTGGCAGTACCTTGCAACATAGTATATTTTGTATCTTTTATTTTTATTTTTATTTTTAAACCGTTAATTAAATTTTTGATATATGCAAATAAGGATTTAGGCATTGGTATTGTATAACTTTTAGTAAAACTATTACTCTAAAAAAGTTAGTAAATTCTACAAAAGGAAATACTATTTGTAAAAATTAATATTAAAACTAATAGATCTATACCTAAAGTGTGATTTTAAAGCTAGTTCAATATATTATGTGTAAATAAAATTAATTTATAATACTATTGAACTCAACCAAAATATTATTTTTGTAAGTGAAACATCTGTGAATTGTGGAATTTTAATGCTTAATTCTTGATTTCGCAGCATTAATGATCATTAATGATCTTCTAAAACTTTAAATTATACTGATCTTCTAAAACTTCTAGAAGATCATTATGATTAAACTCTAAATTATAATGATCTTCTAAAACTTCAAAATAAATAATTAATAAGTAAATAAATATTTTAATACTCTATGGGTTTAAATAATTATAAATATTTAATGAATATTTGCACATTAAAATTACAAGAAGCACAAAAGAACAAAAGAAATATATATATTCAATGGTAAAATTATAATCTTTTTCATTCTGTATATATATATATATATATATATGTGACTAAAACATCATTCTACATTATTTGTTTCATAAGAAAAATACAAATAGCCAATGAATCAAAATTTGCAACAATTCTTTGTACTAATTTATCTAGGTTGATTAAGATCATTTTTTAAAATCAAATGTGATAAAATAAAAAACTAATAAATAAATTCAAATTAATCCAAATTAAGAAATTTAGGTTGAAATTTGTAGACCCTAGGTTCAATGACAATTGTGCCAATAACAAGCACTAATGTGTTGCATACACTCTGGTGCATGTTACTGCCACTAAAGTGAAAGAACACAATTTATATTCTTGCAATGAATAAGTTGAAACAAAGCATCAAAGGCAAGAATGGATTAAGATGAGTTGTAAAGTATTCATTTAAAGCCATGGTAGCAACATCAACGTCATTACCAGTGAAGGGAAAACATCAAAAACAAATAACCAAACAAAAAATATGTATATATTTACAAATAATTAAGCTTTTTTCAAAGTGTAGTAGGTGAATCCATTAAAATCAGCATTGAGTTGCCATGAGGCCTATTTGTTTTGTTAAGTTCTCTAGAAAGCACCAGCTGAACAAATGATTTGATAAACTGAATCTGAGAACATTGTATTAGTACCTTATTAAAAGACTTGAAAAATGGTCTTTGCAATGAACTAAACAGACAGCCTAGTCTCCTTTAGCATGAATTTGAAATTTCACACATCAAATGAAATAGACAGCTGCAAAAAGAAAAAAGAAAAGACAAATAATAATAACAATAATAATGGTTGTAAAAGATGAGAAGCAAAAATCTATCATAATGGCTAAAAAATCTGTAGAAAAGTTCTGTGCAGGATATGGAGTTATTTACAAGGAGGATATTTCATGTTACAATCATGTTAAATGGTTTTCAGCCATTTTTGCTTTTGACTCAATTCTACATACAATTATTGACTTGCACCTTCTTTGACATATTTAAAGAATTGAAGAATGCCAAAAGAATGAACATCATACTTCAAGGAAGATAAGAAAATTCTTGCATATGAAGAATAAATTTTGTATTTTT
This sequence comes from Physcomitrellopsis africana, assembly GCA_036785485.1. Lineage (NCBI taxonomy): Eukaryota > Viridiplantae > Streptophyta > Bryopsida > Funariales > Funariaceae > Physcomitrellopsis > Physcomitrellopsis africana. Next base: position 297,995 of record JAWRVF010000251.1, read on the forward strand.
GGAGATAAATACAAAAGCAATGTATTACTAGTTATGTCCTCATTTAGATGATATGTATCTATTCAAAATTATCATTCCAATAGATAACCTATCAAAAAGAATTTTCCTGAAAATAATCGCCTTTTTTTAATTACAAACCTGTTCTATATAAATACATCTTAACACTTATTTAGGACTGCTTTTGTAGTTACAAAAAAGAAAAATTGTGCATATAGGTTCTTACTAAAGAAGAAGAAAATTATGTATAAATATATGTAAATAAAAATTTAAAAAAATGGAGAGAGAGGTGCAAAGACAAAGAAGGATGGATGGTTATAGACCATTAAAACAAGACAAGTAAACAAACAAAGAAGAGAGGGAGGGGCAAGGAACACAATGAAGCTTGCTTTTAATTGGCATGTTAGAGACTTTAACAAAACAAAAAAAAAACGAGACAATGGATTAAACAGGTCATCTTTAGAATGCATGATGTTTGAATATTTTTTCTTTAGCTGATACCATCTTTTGTGTATATGTGTTTTACATTATAAAGTGAAATATTGATAGGAAAAAGGTGTAGATATTATATTCTTTTTTTTTAAGCAATGGGGATAATTTTGCATGGTTGGTGCCTTTGAATGATGCAACAGTGTTTCTTTTGTCCTGCCTATGCATGTTGGTTTTGTGAAAGGTTCCACAATTTTAATGTTGAAAATCGTTTTTGGATGTGGGATTTATAAGTTTTCATGTGTGGTGGTTTTTTAATGTATTCTTGTACATTATAAAATACAAGAGCTGCTGTCTTTTAATGTATTCTTGTATATTACAGCACAAGACTTTTCATATTTTTTTCCTTTTCTTTTCCTCTTTTAAAGTTTTTTTGGAATCCTGATATTTGTAACATTTGGTAAAAAATAGATGCATTTTAAAAATATACATATTGTTGACTTAGATAACAAGAAAAAGTAGCAATAACATTATTTTGAAAAATAAGAATGACTCAAATGCATTTAATATTATAAATTTACAATATTATACAATCTATACTTGTTTGAAAAATTTAAGCTTACAAAAAAAAAAAAAAAAAAAAAAATCAAATCAAATCAAATTTGAAATCACATATATAAATAGAAATTAAAACACGTATAATTACAAAGATGCAATATATATATATATATATATATATATATATATAATTTTGAAACAAATCTTTATTGATTTTTTATTCCACCAAAAGTATTTCTAAAATTTTCAAAAAAATTTCTCTCATTTTACCATCCCAATTATAATGAGAAATATTAAAAATAATTTTTTGAATCAATTCATACATATATATATATATATATATATATAAATTAATTAATTTTTTAGTATCATTTTCTTATATATATCCTAGTATTCCTATAAATTATATATTAAAACAATTATAAAACACTTCATTTTTCTAATGTATTTTCATATTGGCCTTTTATAAAGTATATAAAACGATATTCCAAAAGAAAAAAAAAAAAAAAAAAAAAAACATAGAAAAAGAAAAAAGGAATCTCTAATTAATGAAATTAATTTTTTTCTAATTTTTTTCTAATTTTTTTATACAAAATATGATAGATTTTATTTTATTTTATTTTATTTTATTTATTTTATAAACAATATAATTACAATTCAAGGTGTATTTTAACTTAGAATTAATAAGCAAGTTTTATGAACAAATAAATTAAATTAAAAGAATAGAATATTATTTGATGATGAGATAAAAAATGAACTGCAAATAATTTGAATTAAATTGTTAACAATTTTTATTTAAGAAAGTAGATATTTTTTATAATTTTTATAAAAAAATTATTATAATTTATGTAATAAAATTTAAATTCTTAAGATATTTATTTGTAAGATAGCAATAGAACGTCTCCTTTACTAAAAAGCTCCAAAAATATATAGAAAGATATTCACAAAAAATAAATATTATTTAGAAAGTTGTCAATAAAATATTTAGACTTGGACAAACTACAATACTATTATTTTTTATAAAAAAAATATAAAATATATATATATATATATATATAATAATTATAATAATTTATATAATCATATATTTTTAGACTTGGACAAACTACAATACTATTATTTTTTATAAATATATATATATATATATATATATATATATTATCATATATTGTGACTTACAACATCAAATATAGAGCCTACATCATCAAATTCAAGAAACAATACTTAGAAATCATGAGATTATAACCAAAATTTGAAAAGAATAATCATTTTATACATTATCTTATATATTCTTATGAAGTATTGAAGAAAAAATACTAATATATGAAAATATGTAGCCATTGAAGCAAAGTCAATCCAAAAATTTAATTTTATACATAATCAAAAATTAAATCTTAAGATTTGGTCCAATATTCTTTAACTTTTAAAACTATTGCAAAATGCGAGGATATTATTTTATAAAGGTCCATGTTTTCCTTAATAGTTATTGCATAGAATACTTCAATTACCTATTCGTACAATTACAATATTCATGTTGGAAATTTGTTAAAATGATTTAAACAACATTTTAGAAGCATCTATAAGTGCTCAATTGGATTTAGATCTAGTGATTGAACTAGTCACTTAAGAACTTAAAAATTCTATAGCCTAAATTATTCTTGCATTGATTTGGCTAAAAGACTTAGAGCATTGTTGAATTAAAATCCAAGGATCTAAATTATATTCTTGTATGGTACAATACAAATGATCTTCCAAAATATGCTTGCAGTGATATTGGTCCATGTTTTCTTCTATTTTGTGAATGAAACTAGATTAAAAAAAAAGTCATGCAATTCCAAATCATAATCAAACCACTACAATAATTCGTTGTTTGATAAACTTGGTGTGGTGATTGATTAACTTGTCCATCAATAATCTAAAACCAAGACCTTCTATTAATATATATATATATATATATATTTGTCTCATTACTAAAAATTACATGTTTTCAATCATCATAGGCTCCATAATAATACTTTCTAAGAAATTTGAGTTGTGTATAAATATTCTTTTTGTGCAAAAAGTGACTTCTTTTGTTGTACACATGCTCACAAATTAACCTCTGTGAATGTTTGCCTTAAGGTTTGATTAAATAATTTATTATCAATATCTTCTTAAAGCCTCCTTATTGTCTCTATTGCCATGTGGCATACACTAGTAGTGATCAAGATTACATCATGTTGCTGCTCCTTTGCTATAAGACTCCATAGACGTTGTTCTTTTAATTTCACCAACTCTCCTTCCACTTGACACCTTAGTTGTACAATAGATAATTAAAGAATTAGGAATGAAAACCCCATAACAAAAATATCATACTAGTGCAGATTGAACTGTTAGAATGAAGAAGTTTGACTCACATAAAAACATGGCACCAAAATCAGCCAATTATTTCAAAAACATGTCATTCATTTGACCACTGGATATGCTTTCAGCAATCAACATGAGCTGAACAAAATCTTTTAATACAAAAACCATTTGAAACTGAATGGTAGTTTTTAGTATATTCAAGAAATCCCTAGATTCATATCTCTCTCTTTTTTCAATAAATCACTTTCACAATTACGAAAATATTTTCATTTAACCATTTTCCTGATTTTTAGGTTTGTTTGGTTCTAGACCCCCAAATCCAACTACCAAGTATGAATGGTTAGTGTGAGGAAGCGAGGGTCAGAAGTCCAGTCAGGTCCAGTCAGGCCCGGCCCGGCCCCAGCCCAGTCCAGTCTAGTCCAGTCTCTGGGAGTGAAAGCTGTTGCCATAGAAGCAGTAGCAGCGCGGTTTGCAGGGATTATTCATGAGCAGAGCTTGACACTCATGGAGTTGTCATGGGGCATGGAAGATGGGGACGCCGTGCTTTACTCGCAAAAGGAAGTCAGACAAATCGGGCTCGAGCGACGTAGATTCCTGGGGGTTTTTCGTCGTTTTTTCTCGTACCCACTCTCTCGCGCGTCCTGGCGCTCACTGTATCCTGTCAGGACTGGTTCTGACACCTGAATGGAATCTTAGTCGCTTTGGTGCACATTTTCTCGACTTGGTGTGGAGACTCTGCTTCAAAAGGTTGACCATGGGACCGAAGCTTGAATTTAGGCTGACTTAACCCCTCACCGCTGTCAATGCTTGAATTCTGCTCCGCGCGCGGACCCGGCTGCCACCTACGAGCCTCTCTGCCCCGGCAATTCTGGTTCCGTTGTGAGTCAGTTTTACAATGTGCTGTTTCCATGATAAGAAATTGGAATCTTCCTCGCTTGCCTGACTCACAGCCATGTGGGTTCTTCTGCATCATCTGAACCTAAAATATAAATAAAATTCAACACAGAATTTGATTTTGAAAATTGAATGTATCTAGTAGAATCAGTTGGAAAAAAAGACTAGAGTACTGAATGGCCCGCAAGTGTGCCACGTGTGGCCAATCAATGTACCCTTTGCTAACACACAGATTTTTTGGGGGAACTGCCAATTGAACTATCAGAACTGGTATTGGTTGATACCCGTGTGATACCCGTGTGATACCAGCATGTTACCCTCCCCCTTTCTCAATTGCTTCACAGTACACACCCCACCAACCAGACAGTTGTGGTCTCTCTGAATCATACAATGCTGTAATTCACTAGAATTTTGGTTCAGCATATTGTTTGTTCGGGGATGAGTGTTGTAGACCTTATCCAGCAAGACCTCTTGCCAGTTTACCTGCAGAGTGGCATACGCATACGCCACGTCAGTCTTGGGGACAGGCATTACTCAGGTCAGACTGTCCAGGTCAGCTAGATGTGATATCCATTTCTGAGCAGATATGGGGGTAGATCCAATATGGGGGTAGATCCAATATGGGGGAATTTCCTTTTCTTTCTTACTTTTTATTAATTTCTGTCTTTATAATAAATATTCTCTGGAGATGGGGAAAGAGGGTTGAGTCCATGTTGCTTTTGGTCATCTGCATGTGGCTAAAGTGATACTGGCACTCCAGACATGTTCTGGAAGGATAGACAGCCACCAAATGGGTTAAAACAGATAATTATGGAAAGGGGAAAGAATGAAAGAAAAAGAAAAAGAAAAATCAGCATGCATCAGAATGGGGTGAAAAAAAAAAAAAAAAAAAAAAGAAAAGAATAGAAAAGCCAGTGTTCTATTATTGAGGCCTTTGCAAGTTTTTACCCTATATTGGTTTGGACATTCTTCACGGGATCAAAATAATTAACTGGACAAGCTTCCTTTTCTACATACATGTCTCCTTTTTATTTTCACCTGTTTATTTTTATTACTAATGGGAGTTGTGATTGGACAAGGGTAGCAAAGGATGTCCAGTGCAGTATGGCAAACACATTGTAATCAGAGGCAGTATCTTTTTGACTTAGAGGACTTTTTAGGGTTTAGTCCTTTGCAATCAAGTGTGGGAGTGTGGAGTGCTAATCTTGCCCAGGCAACCCCCAAGTCAGTTTTGGAGTCATGGCCTCTTTGAAGGGGAATTTTCCTGGTCTCTTTGACAGACCTCTTAAAAGGTTGTCAAATGTTGGGGTCTTGGTGTCAAGACAGACTAAATTTGAATACTAGTGAGAATCAGCCTTTTGAATGCTTTTTTGACACAAGCACAAGAAATCATCTTAGTTTCTGAATTTCTTGCTTGGCACAAACTTAATGATGTTGGATTCATTGCAGAAGGGACTATTACCAGAAGTCTACCACTGTGGTATATATATATATATATATATATATATATAAACAAGCACATACATACATACATACATAGATACATAGATACATACATAGAGCTGAAAAGATAACAGTGATAACAAAGAGGCATGCTGACTCCGCAGTGTGTGGGGCAGCATGCTGACTCCGCAGTACATAATTCCAGGCTTCGCTTACCACGGTAATACCATCCAACTTGGATCCCGCTATACTATACTGTACGATATATATACGATTTAGGATACGATCTGATTTGTGATCCCTCTTTGCAACGTGGCGGACACGTCAACCCCGTATCACTGCGACTAGCATGGGTTAATATTACTCTACTCTCGCACCTCGGCTTGATCATTGTCGTGGCGCCCACTCGCGCCGATCCGCCACTCCTCCACTTCAATTTGTCAGCTTTGTGTAGCGAAACCCACGTCTATTTGCGGTCTACTCCCCTTTCTCCCAGGAAGACAATTATTCAAACGGGCTGCATGCAAATCATGCATAAATTCTAGAGATATTCAGTTGAGTTGTTGACATATTGTGCGACTTGTTGTGTGCGTATGTGTTTGTATATGTGGGAGTGTTGGTGGATTTAGTAGTGAAGGTTCTCAGGGTTGGATTCATTCTCTCCGTTTCGGGCGATTCGAAGTTTTTTGAATTAGAGTTGAAGACTTGGGGTAGAGTTTCTGGTAGTTGCGGGGTGATTGTGTCGAGAGCTTTCAAGCGGTTGGAAGATAAGTGGGATTGAAGAGTGCGTTGTAGCTTAGAAGGTGTCTGGTTGTTTTTAGGAGGTTTGCGGAATGTAACTTGTCAGCATCGTGATCAATTGTTTCTGGGAAGAAGTGGTTTTATAAGCATTATTCTGTTGCGTCTTTCTTCTGCAACTCGCGGTATTGAAATATAGTACGCGGAATTTGCACGCCTGCGCACGCGGCCCTTTTCCTCATGTTGGTCTTGCCCTTATGTGTTCATAGCTTAAGAGTGCATATTTCTCCAAACTGGCATGGAAGACTCATGTTCGATCTAAATTGAGGCTCTCAAAGGAATCTACAAGAACCGCGTTCTTCTTTCATACGTCGTTAATTCTTCAGAGATCAACGGATTTTTAGCGACCATACACTTCAATATGTCGGAATCTTCTCTACTGACCACCGCGGCTAGTGACACCACCAGCTCTGCAGACAGCCGCTATTGCAGCAGTGGTGCTCGAAGAGGCTACATTCATTCTGCCCGGGAGGCAACGTCTAAACCCCCTCAAAGGTCATCACCTTCTGCGCAGATCTCGAGGAGGAGGTCTTACAACCTGAAAGCCCGCGGAGTTGTGATTGCCAAAGATAATCCAAGTGGAAGCAATCAAAAAGTGTTTTGCACGTGCAAGTCGTGCAAAGGGCAAAGACTGGTTAGCAGGTCTACCTGCTATCGGCACTTAAGAGTTGAGGCAGAGATTGCAGAAGATGATATGAAATGGGAAGCTAGACATGGTCCATCGTATGCCTCTCAACTGGAATCACTTAGAATGTACGGAATCCTTCGCCTAACAGGCATGAGACTAGTAGGGATCTGACTTGCTGCATCCGATTTTCCTCTAGTTTCCACGGCGAGAACTCGTGGCAAGCCGCACACGACGTTGATTGATTGTACGTATCAAGCATGGCTTCTCAGTACGACTTCTAGTGACGTCAACGACCCCCCGATCACGACATGGAAAATTCAATTTGTAGATTGCACAGATATAGGATATACCCCCTGGCACGGCCGGTAAACAGGATATGAATTTGAGTGTATTATACGTAGTTTACTGGATGGAAACACATTGTTTCTTGATATTCCGCTGACTTAGACAGGAGGCGTGCATTGAGTAGGCTGAGCTGCAGCAATTATGTTTTCAAGGAATCACTACCAGTCACCCCAACATTGTAGCAGTTTTCTCGTAGACATGACAGAACTAAACTCCGGTGAAAGTCCCCCTTTCACTATCTCATACATCAGTATGCATCGTCGTTTACGGAGAACTCGTGTGTGGCATAGATCCCAGAGCGTGAGTGACAGGAATGGATGTCGACGCCAAGTGAAGAATGGCTTTGTCGTCAATATTTTACTATCATGAATTGTTACCAGTGAGAAATTTAGTCTACATTGAGTTTCCAGCATTCAACTGCAACATTACGCATGTTTTACGGTGAAAAAAATCCATGACTGAGTAGGTTCAATCCCGGTCCTGCTTATTGATTTTGTGCAAGAGGACGTTCACTCATCACTTCCATGTCCTGTCCATGATTTTTCTGATGTGAAGATACACCGCCTGTCCACCGAGCCCCGATCAATGTATGTAACAACTTTAGACGCTAATAATTGGCACTTGATTGTAGACTAGGTTTTTGCTGGCTAAGTGCTCTACTTGGGAATCCGCAAACTGTATTGCCACGCATGCATGTCATGTTCAGATTGTCCTCGTAGAGGATTCAAAATACAGACTCATTTGAACTTGGATCTATACCATGATCAATTGGTATTCTTTTCAATAACATATTGTACACTTGAGGGAGGCTTGACTGAGCTTTATTAGATTGATCTACTGTAGGTACCGACTCCATCCATTTTGTGTAAATACTTGTACGACTTCAAAGCCAAACCAGAGCACATAATGCAAGTACCACATAAAAGGCACTGTTCCGTAAAAGGACGAAGATAGATGTCGCACTGGAGCGCCCAGGCGGGGAGCTTCCGGGACCTGGAGCTGGAGCAGGCGGCAACACCGCAGTACACTCAATGTTACACAAATCTGGGTTCACCATTCTGTATAGTCCATTCACGGCGAGAACGTAAATGTCTCCTCTGACATCCTCGCCATAGGATATGATTCCGTCTAAAGAAGAACCAGGATTGCAAGGAACTGGCGTTTTCGACGAGCAATTGTAGGGCAGGTTGCTAACAGAGTATTTGCCACTCAGAGGTGGATTTTCATATGCGGACCACATTACCCCATTTAGATCGCCATAAAGGTACCTGTCACATGATGTGTAAATTCATTAGAGACCTTTCCTCTTTAATGTTAGACACGACTGGAATGCTTCTAGAAAATGAGGTTTTCTTACAGAAAGAAGCTTAGGAGATGGAGTATCGTCCTTACTTTCCATAAGCACAAGCATCTTGTCTGGAATACGAAACGTAGCCACCACAGATAGAAATTCCAGCGCTGTGGTTGTATTCGATAATAGGCATTACTGCATTAATGCTGTTTTTAGCTGTAACGCCCCCCGGCGACTGGCTTGGTTGAAAGGTCATCGTCCCTTCGTAAATCCGCCACCCATAGTTTCCACCCTTCGATATCAAGTCAACTTCTTCAACCAAATTCTGCAGGAAGTGACAGCTCGTGAGAGGCAAATCACTTTTTGAATTGGACTCGGGCATTCTGCACAAATAGAAGACCTGAAGAAGCTCAGAGAAAGGAAGTACGGAGAGAGTGATGACCTGGCCAACATCAGCGCAATAAAAGTATGACGGACGATTCCTGTCAAAGCTGCAGCGCCAAGGATTTCGCAATCCATAGGCCCAAATCTCTCCTCGCGTGTTGTTCCTTCCAACAAACGGGTTGTCCTTCGGGACGGTGTAGTTTCCATACAAACCCGTTGTACTACCTGTGCAAGCAACACATTGATCGTCCAGTTATTATTTACAACTAAGTATCCAAAATAACAAAGGTGTCGATTGTCCAAAATCACACAAGGTTTTAGGATTCACTCGAGCTTACTGGGAGGAGTGTCAATATCTAAGCGCATCATCTTCCCCAGCGGAATGTTTAGATTCTGGCCATTGTTCCATGGGTCATCGTATGAACCTCCATCCCCTAGTGGGTAGTACAAATACTTGTCTGTAGGACCAAACCAGAGACCTCCAGCATGGTGATTCTCGTATGGAAGACCAAATGCAAATATCCTCTTCACTTCCTCTGGATTCGCTTGCAGTGCCTGCATCAGACAATTCTTCTTATTGACATGGCAGCACAATACATCCAATGTCGAACTAACACAAATGACGGTAAAAATTAGAGGCTAGAAGTTCGCCTAGAAATGAATGCATTCAATATCAATCATTGACTAAATAAATTCACTTGAAAAAATTAGAAGGAAGAAGAAGAGGGGGGGGGGGGGGGGGGGGGTCGTGTATGCAGCGGATTTTGCGTTATGAAGAAAAAGTACCGTAGCTGGTGTTATCCCTGAAGCATTGACTGTGTATTCAGCCACAATGGCTGAATATTGACATGCGTTGGTCCCTAATGCAGAGATATTGCAACGATTGACGCTGCTACAGCCACATGGAGCAAGGCAATCAGCCCATTTCCTGCTGTCGCAGTCGTAGGAGATGAAGAACCTGCCGTTATTTAGGTAGTCTGGATGGAAGGCTATGCCCATGAACCCCAGCTCGCCGTTACTAGTGGTTCGATGCGAAATATTCAGGAAGGGCGCCAAGTAGTCGATGATGAAAGGTCCTCCGGAGCCTGGTTGTGATACGTTTGCCATGTACATCAGCCCACTCTGGGTGTTCACAAAGACGCGATCTGATCCATCTGGGTGTGGAATAAGATTTAGGTAGTATCCTTTGCCGGTTGGTTCGGTGGCATTGTCCAATCTTTCAAGGCAAATCCCAGCTGGAGGAGTATAAGATACAGGCTCTGCAACCTTCATGGGTGTGCCAGCAAAGCAAACATTTTCAGCCGCAAGAGGAGCAGCTGAACTTATACAAAAAGATGTATCATTTTTTTTATAGAATGATGCCAATGAAGCTGATGCCTTTGAAGTGCTGTTCCCACGTTCCTGAAGGCCTGGCTCAAAAGGCGAATTTGGTATAGTTACATTTGCACAGGCAGTCCAAACTTGATTGCAGTAGTTGTTGGGGCCACTGGTGCATAAGAATGGGACTGGCCTCGACTTAGAAAGCGCTGAAGTAACATCATATAAATCTGCCGAGTATTGGTCACATTTCTGTAAGCAAACAGTAACATCATGTATCTTGGTAATAAGAACTCTAACATGTCCACAGGAACAAAATCAAAAGATCCTGGAGACCATGTGCGAGTAATGCATCTGCTCCTCGTAAAGAAAGCAAACACCACTGATGACTATGAAATCCAGGCACTAAAATCCGATCCAAGTCAAAATAGTGAAATGCAGGACTTACTGAGCACAAAATCGCCTTCATTACAGCTGCACATTTTGCATTTGAGATGTTCATAGAGTCGAAGGTGGTTTTGATTTGGGTATCATCACGAGAGTTGCAGCATCCATTTGCTGCATACTCCGGCGCTGTGCAGAACGTCAGGTTTGCTCGACCAGGCGGTTCTGCAGTGTAAAGACCATGCATCAACTGACTGGTTCACAAATTAACATGCATGCCGTAGAAAATTTGCAATCTTTATTTGATTACTGGAACTGAGATTTGCTCCAAAAGTTTTACTAACATCAACTCATCTCTTTACCCTAGAACACAGTTGTACATTGTTGAAGTCGACAACAAATCAAGCACTATAGCCCCTGTCGGAGATACTGCGAAGTTCAGACCTGGGAACATTTCGACTGACATTAACCAGCTAAATGCCAAACTGGACGCTAATTGAGACTGAAAGGGCATGAATATCACGCTCAAGATTTGAAAGAGCGGTTGCATACCGAGATTTTTTGCACACAGTGGGTAAGCTGTTGCTGTGATGACAAGGCATGCCACTAATAGCAGGACTACCGCACTAACTCGAAAGCCCGGTCCTCTGCACATCTTGACAATCCTCTAGAGTGAGGCAACTGCAACAGCACATTACAGTGGTTAAGTTAGTGCACATATCACACACCATACATGAACTAACAGAGTCTCGAAAAGCTCCCCAATCAGAACAAATATATTTGAAGGCCAGGCTTTTTTAAATTATGTCCGCTCCAATCCTGAAACTTGATCCAAATTGTTCACAACGGTCCGACTACTATTATTCTCAAGTGAATCTAAATAACTTGTACGGCCTGCTTTCCAGATTCAATTGGCTCAATCCACACGAAAGATAAGAAGTCAAACTACATGTTTTGCGGAAGTTAAATTCAGGTGTTGAACAACGTGCTAAATTCAAACCCTACAGTATATTCTTTGGAGGAATTTGTGGATCATTCAACAGTGTAATATCAATCCCCACTGGAATCCGAGACAGCTACTAAATAATTTGAGACAACACAAAGATCAGCTAACGACATTCGCGAGGAAGCTTGCACATAACGCTGAGGGCCGCTAGTATTATGATTTATTAAATTTAAAAATCAAGGAGAAAAGTATGCAACCCTAAGCTGGAAGATGAACGTATTTTTAATGCAATACGCACAACCTACAATTCTTAAGGCAATGTCGAGATTCTATCGGACTCCCGCCACTTTTCAAACGAATCCTACTCTGGACGATGTTCTTGGGGTGATCCTAGCGGACCTGGACCCTAAGAATCTTAGAGCGCACTGATGTGACTAAGATTACGCCGGAAGTAGTTGTTATTTAAATGGTGTGACAACTGCCTGCAATTTTTTCAAAATGACTCGTTCATCAAAATGTCGCACTTAGAGGGTACGCTGCGGCTTACTGATGCCTCTCGTCAGCACAGCTTTCCGAAAAGAAAGTGCGTGAAGCTTACGGTCACGAACAAAAGGTGAACGCGCAAGAGCATCTCAACACAGAACAGATGGAATCCAGTCTGTGAAAACCAATGAACTCTGTAAGAGCTTACTCGTAGAGACACAGGCCATTCATCATTTCTGCAGGCGATGTCCTGGAGACACACTGCTTTCCTGAAACTCACTACTAAGCATCCCCGAAATTCAGTAGAACCTCTGACCTTGCATAGTCTTTGCAATAATTGAAAACTTCTCTCGTGTAACAGGCAGACTTCAGTGTACGAAGGTCAGGAATAAGAAGCGCGAGAAAGAAAGAAAAATTCTCAAAATGGTCCAACTTCGATGAAACACACCCTCGTCTCAGCGAAAACATGAGATTACACGGCCCAGCTCAACACTCTACCATGTCCATCTCCACTGCCATTGCTCAACCCCGGCCCTATCATCCTCAAACACCTGTACCTCTCCAATACCCTCCCTACAGCTGCATCCCAAGTACGTCCACACGCATTCCGCTCCAACTACGCATCCTCCAAATCCTCACGGCCCAAACCTGAGCGCCGTTTCTTCAAAAAGAAAAGAAAAAAGAAAAAAGAAAAAAACACCCGGCAAGGAATCAGAAAACTCCATACCTCAATCAACGAACGACGACTCAAATCATGGCGCTCCAACCACTCTCGCACAGCTCCAGAAGACAATGCCAAGACAACTCAGGCCCGGAGTGCGAGAACTCAGCTGGCGGAGGAGGCAGGATAGGGTCATGGCTAGCGGAGAAACCGCTGGGGAAACGAGGTCCAGGCGCCGAAATTGAGGGTAAGCTAATGGGCAATCCCGAGATAATTTCCTATTCTTGACCAGGCCGAGAATAGAATTGTCGTCGACTCGTCCCCTGGCGCCACCAGCTTCCGCAACACCGACCCTGCTGGCGGGGGTCGCATGCCAAGACTGGCCTGATTGCTTAGCGGGGCACGGCGAGGCAACGAGCAGGCAAGTGCTTCACTTACATCATCATCGTCGCCGCTCCCGATGCGCCATTCGATGAACCGCCTTCCACTGGGACGTCGTCGTGGTTTCCCCTTCCCGTTTCGCATTCTTTATTCCCTGCTTTTTTCTTTTCCTTCGAGCTGCATCCTGTGTTGCAAGTGGAGCCAAAAGGCAACACATCCGCTTCGAAATTGGCTTTGGATTCGGTCCGACGACCGACGGAATCTTTCGCGACGAAAAACTAATATTCAGCGACGATGACGACGACGCAACGATATCTGCTTTGTGTGCACTTTGCCGTCGTATGAATGGATGATAAATTAATAATCGACTTTTTAGCGTTATAATTGTATTCATTTGATGGAGCGTAGTGTGGTTTTTTATTACGGGGGTTGTGTGTTAGAGGGTGAAATTGAATTGACGATGACGTTAACAATGGCGTCACATGAGGCATTGGATAGAGACCAGACAAGAGGGAATGAATTTTGGAAGATGCTCAAAAAACAAATGGAAGTTGGTCAGATTGGAGGAGGCGATGTGCTGTGGGGTGAGTAGGAAGGAGGATTGAGAAAGGTGGGAACATTTATTAACAAGAGGCTCCCTTGTCCATTCTCTACAACAAGTTGTTGCTTTCTTCGTATTAGGTGTCACTACAAAGTCAAATCTCTTGCATTTCATTTGACTTCATTAACTCTTACCTTTGAGTTTTTCTACTGTGTCTTCTTTAGAATCTCAATATTAAAATTGATTGATTTTTTCTTCAATATTTAGTTGGTATAAGCTTATTTAATACAATGATTTTAATACCATTACATCATCAAATAATTAAATTAATATTTAAATAAAATTAAAACAATTTTTTAATGGTTTATAAAAATAAGTATAAGAGTTATTTTATTATTTTATTTTAATATTTTATTTATTTATTTATAAATTTTAAGAAAAAAATTAATGATAGTTATTCTTTCAATGTTGTCATGTGGCATGATCTTCAATTTGGGAATACACTAAATACCTAGCTATAGAGAATTTACTTGTAATTTATTTGTCATTAATTAAAAGAATAAATAACACAACAATATAATAAAAAAATATTATACTAGTAAAAATCTCTTATATTTAAATAGCTTTGTACATAAAGTTTTTTTTTGGCATGTATAAAATTTCTTAACATTCCTTTCTATATATAATCATAACTAACCAATTGTTGATAAGTTAAATTTTTTATAACTTTTAAAAAAAATCTATAATCTCCTTTCAAAATCTCATCTTCATATCAAAATTTTATCATAGCTCTATATATCTATTTTTTCACCTCTATAAAGTCTTGACTCCTAAAAAATCTCTTTAGTTTGTACAAAATACTCAAATTGCAACAAAATCCTTCAATAGCTTATTCATCCGCAAAAGATTGATTTCTTTCTAAACTTTAGAGTCCTATAACTCTTGATCTAGCAGTTTTGTTTTTATCAAATTTCTTCAAAGTGTAGCTTATATCTTTAAACTTTATCACAAGAAAATTTAACTATAGATTTACTTCCAATCGTTTGATATCTCAAAAATCCTAGCAAGTACTTAAATTCCTAGTTTATAGACACATGAGCTTTATTTTCTTCATATTTCAAAAACTCAAAATTTTAATGCTCCAAAATCTTTGTATATAGTTTTTTAACATGAAAATACACACTCTTGAAAATTTTGAGCCAAAAACTTATCAAATTGATCAAGATACGGCTCAAAATACAACCACTAATTAAGCAGGGTTATTTATTGCCCTTAGATTGCAAGCATTGACTTCAACTCCCAATATCTCCTTCATCCTAGCTTGGAATTCATCAAGCTGTATATGTAAAATATAGCCAAGAAAGTGCTCTTTCTAACCCTAGTTTCCAATTTTATTGCTTTCTATACATGCGAGTTATATCCCAAAGAGTGACAATAGGTACAAATTCAATATCTTAACTTTGAGCACCTATATCTCCTCCATAAAAAATCCGCATCACTCAATTTTTGCACCAAAACCATAGCCAAAAACCTAAACTTGCTAACCCTAGCCTTTGATGTTCAAATTCCCTTAAAAAGCAAATCCTAATCCCTAATAAGGCCTCAAGCAGCCTCCTTGAAGCCCATTGGGCATGACTTTTGGCCAACATGAATAGAAACTTTTATCATCCATCTCCATTCATCCACATGGATGGCCTAACTACTCCTTTTTATACTAAAAACCCCTTTCCAATCCTTTTTCTAATAAGATTTACATAATATGTGTTCTAAACACCAAATAAAATTTTAAAAAAAAAGAAAAGAAAAGAAAAGAAAAGAAAAGATCTCAAGGGTCACCAATGTTTAACAAAGGTAACTCAAAATATATAAAGTTATTATCAATATACAATCAACCTCAAAAGTCACTATCAAAAAGAAAATAAGGTTGTATAAACCTCAATAATAGCCCTTATAAATATATGCTTTTTAAAGTAACAATCTATCTACATTTTGTAACCAATAAAAATCCATTGATATGACTCTTACTTAGTTGTGTAGTAAATTGTACATTAAATATATTTGTACAATATTTTCACATGGTAACCAAACCACAACACGACAACGTACATACATATATACATATGTAAATAAATGAATAATACAAAAAGATTCATGATAATTTTTGCATCCAGAATAACTCAATAATTCACTTTATTATTAAAAAGGTTTAAAAATAATTTCTTGTATAATAAAAAATAATAAAATAATAAAATAAAATTCACTGAAGCACTCGTAGTCTCACCATGAAGATGGGGTGAGTAGGTCAACGCCCACAATTCAACTACCATCACATCAATTAGCAAGTCAACGGTCTTCAGGGGCTGCACCAATCATCAAGGTCCGACTCCTGCCCCCTAATGATTCTCCACGTGTGCATCGACTCTGCTGACGTGGGATCCAAGCAGTCTCGGCCAGATTCTTGCTTCTGTGCCTGGCACAGTAAACGAACCCCCCTGCGACGGGTGGGGTTCTGACACCTGGTCTGTCCACGTCATTTAATAACTTGGCCACATATCCTGCCATGCGGACTCTGGGTGTGCGTTCGGCTTATTCGAAGAAGCTGTGACACCGTGGGCAGTGGACAGTCTGGATTTGGATGCTGTCGGGTAGTGTTCAAATCCTATGCTGGAATTATTGACTGCTATGGCCCCACTCGCTTTAGGGTTCAACCTCTACAAAGAATAGGTCAAACCTACATGTCTTTGGTGGTGGGTAGGCAAAGCATTGATTGTCACAACGCATGGCTGAAAGCAGCAAAGGCAAGTGCAAGGACTTTCCTAACCTTGAAGATATGGGAATGGGGGATGGCTTCTTTCATGTTGATGTGGGGTTGTGAAGGTATGGAGGTCCTTATCCTTAAGGGACAAGGTGCTAGGCTGTAACTTTTTAAATCCTTTGATTTGTCAAATTATACAAACTTCTCAATTGTTGCCAATCAAAGGAATTTAAAGTTGTATTTTCTCACCTTGTCCTTTTAAGTATAAAGACCCCCACAAAAACCTGCTATGAAAAGCCATGGTCTAAGAGTTTTATCAACATCCCTTGCTTGGTGAAAAAAAGTTATTTTTAAAAGACTCTAGAGATGATATTAAGTGTATCAAATCATTTCTTTAATTTATTTTGATATTATGATAATTCACATCTTTATTTAGACAAATTTAACAAACATAAAAGCAATAGATTTATTTATTTATTTATTTATTTATTTGAAATATTTTTTGAAAATTTTTAAACAACTTCTCAAAATATTTGTATAAACCACATTATAAAGAAGTAATACAAATTTTGGGAGACAACATTATTCATGCCATGTAGAAAAAAATACTAACATTGATGTGTTGTGAAACACAAGTGTTGATGTGTCGGACCAATGCCAATCTTGAACATACAAATAAAGAGTCTGTGATTGCCTTGGATACAGGAACCTTGGGTTTTTATTATGGCCAACGTAGCACACTGCTCATGAAAGTGAAAAGAATGTAGTTTTTATTTTTATTATTTATTTCCATGCTATTCTACATCTTATTTGAAACTTTTCAAAAGAATTCAGAACTGCCTCTTTTGAATCGGCCAGGGAACTACGCCTCTGCTACAGAGTGCTTTGGTGTCTCACCTCATATCTACAGCTCCGAATTCTGGCAATACTGCAACAAAAAGATAGATTGAAGGAATAGAATCAGAGTGAATAAAGGTTTCATAACTTACAAAAAGCTCAAGGTGATAAAATTAATAAGAAGCCGAAAAATGTTACACAACATATTACACAACATATTACACAACATCAGAACGTTTACATTGATGATTGATATGAGCATTTGAAAGTGAACGCAAGTGATAAGAACTACCTTGAAGTGTCTGCTGAACAAAGCAAGTCCAACATGTGTGCTGCAGGCAGAGAGACCCTTAAAAAAAGGTAGTAAGTCCATTACAACTTTCTCCAACATTTAATAATTCATCTTGAACGAATTTACTCCACCTGAACTTGTTGGCTGTTGATCAAAAACCATGTCATTAAAAAATCCATAATGTGATAATCACATAATATGATCACGTATCTCTGCTTTCCGGAAGGGAGATGTAGGTTAATATTGAGTTTGGTTAGATTAGGTTAATATATGTTTGCGATCGTGCGTGCCTGTGCGCGCGCGCCCACACACACACACTTACTCTGAACATCTCACATAACCCCTTAATAACTCGCAACAGAGCAAGTTGTGAATACTTGTGATGTTAACATTTGCGTGACATCCTAAAAACAGTTTGTATACAGACCACGATTGATAGTGCACAACTCACCTTATGCCACAGTCTCCTCGCTTGAATTAGTGTACACCAGGGCACAAAAAGCATGCACTTGCGGTAAGCTCGCCAATATGCGTATAAAGCGATTTTCATCAGGATGCTCCAAAAGAGTAGACCCAGCTCCTGCTACAGGGGGAAGGAGTTTCGCTAGAGGGATACCATTATCTGAAGATCCTCTGTAAATTGTATAAAGCTCTTCCATGACTCCATCCAACATAGCTTCCAGACAGACAGCTTGCACTTCGTGAAACTCATTGCTGTTTAACAAATTCAACAGTCACATTGTCAAAAACAAAATTGCATTATAAATGCGCCGTTGTCTCAAATAGTGCTGATATAGATTGATTATAAGGGGCACAATTCCTACAATCAATTGCTGATCAAGCATGCAAGTGAGTGATTACCTTGCCAGAACTGCCCTGGTTTCATTCATGAGCTGATCAAGCACCTCATTGTCACTAGTCGCCACGTCAGCAACTTGATTTGATGCATCTGAAGCTGAAGAGGCATCTGCCAAGTCTTCTGGCAAAACATTATCTGGCGGGAGAACATATTGAACCCAGGCTGGTCTCTTGCTATCCAAGGTTGCTAGAATTCTCACGAAGACATTCTTAAGATCGTATAATGTGAAAGATTCCTTCAATTGTTTGCTGAAAAGTACCACAAGAAGTAACAGTCAATCCAATTGAAGACATTCACAGTCGATGGTTCCATCCATCGTAAGGAACTAAACTAACAACTGACTAAGAATACCCTATTGATTTGAGAGGTTATTCCTTGTTACGTCTGTGAAGCTTTCAAACCACGGACTATTTGAAAAATTAGTGGGGTTTCCATATAGAGCTACTTCAAAAATTAGCATAGTTACGCTAAGCCGAGAAAAGTATACCCCCTTAGTTCAATTTCTGCTGCCTTATAAATGTCTCCAACGAGAGCAGCTAGACCCTTGTGATGCAGATATCCAGCAAAAGCAATAAACTTGTGTTGGACGCTCATGGATAACGGCGCATGCAAATCCTGCAAAAGCGCCTAGCGTGAAACATTAGTACAGAGCCTCTCTTTGCTGACACTTAATTCTATTCCTGTTGAAAATGCTTATGATGGGAAGAAGCTACTAAAAATGTAAAATAAGATAATGAACATCAATCATTCTGTACAGATATCTTAGAGCTGCAGAAAATAAGTCTCTTGCCACGCGTAACATAACACACATGCATGAGTAATATCCAAAATTCTGCACCTCAGGGTTCATAAAATCCCTAGCGGTATCAAAATATACACGCCTCCCCAAGATGTTAAGTTGAATCCGAATGAAAAGGTCCAGCAAACTGAGTGCTGACATTGCACACACTGTGCGAGTGAAACCTACATACACGCGTTTGAGAAAGGAAAAGGTACACGTCAATAGAATGCAGAACAGTAGAATATCTAAAGCATGTCATATTTAAGTAAAATACTAAAAGACATTATGAACTAAAAAAACTTTAAATATTGCTGGAAGAGAGAAAAAAAACCGATGAAGCAAATTGGAGAGAATAGCATCATATTCAATGCATCATGTTCACAATTTTGAATACCCACCAAAGCCTACGCAATCGTTGATAGATTCACAGCAGTTACAACTCAATGGTGTAAGAATTGACTGGAAATAGTTGCAACTCACTTAAAGTCTTCAATTCTTGCCATAGCTGCATCTTATCCCTCTGACTTAATGATTGAGGATCATCTTTGCCTAGAATCAGCTTCTCAGTCAATCCTGAAAGGTCAACCTTAGAGAATAGGCTGGCTTTTAACTGCGGTAATACTGACGGTAATGTTGTAGTGTCTGATATCCTCTGAATGCTTTCAAAGTGGCTCTGCAACCTGAAACCAGTTCCGAGCTTAATGATTTTGCAAAGAGTAAAAACAGCCATACTTGTATAATGCAGCCATTCTTCAACGCTGCCAACGCTGGAGAATTGAAAAACTATTAACAAAAGAATCGTTTCGATCTAATTGCTATTTGCCAATATGTGTCAAATTTTCCGGGTAAACGTATGCAGATGACGCTCAAAGTTTTAGTGAGCATACTGAGCTTCAGCACGTTCTTCAGCTTCCCTATGCAACAATGCAGCTCGTGCAGCATCTCTTTCTTTTCGTGCTTGTGAAGTCAATCCTAGGTAATGGAGACCGTAATAAACTGCCGTTCCTCCTCCCACCAGCCCAGCTGCAACCAGCAGCGATCGCTGGTGTTTCTTGACCCATGCCCTAAGGACGTCATGCACAAATGTAGAGCAAGTCAGATCAAATTAGAGGATTACAACATGTTTCAGTGATTTCTCATTATAGGAAAGCGCACGGGTATTCGATCAGTAAAGGCACGAATACGCTGACAGAGTTTTGGAAGAACTCTATTTGCATCCAAGATGATTCCTTTTGCGAAGAGTGGAGGTCACAACTTGATAGAGTTTGTAAACGCTCATGCGACCTAAGTGTTTACGTCAATCTCGATTTCTCGTAGAGTTCGGACAAGTACTTAAGTGCATTGCAGAGAAAAAAAATTCTTCGTGTACATAGGCATTTAGAGACAACACATGCCATAAGTAAACTCTGCAACCCCTACAGGAATATAAGCTCATGTACAACGAACAATAATTTCATGAAAATTCCTGAAGCACCTGAGATTTGAAGGAAGCTGATCATAAGGAAGTGCGCGCGGTGCTGCCATATTGGATAGCCGCAAGCAACGACAAACAAGCCGACAGATTCAACACACAGCAACCACAAACTCCAGACTCTACCAAAGAATTAAGCCCTAAATTCGTGGAGTACGTCGAGCCTTGAGTAGCAAAGATCCCACAAGATTTTGTGACCAGCAAGTAACTCAGCCAAAATTTCCGGAGAAGCGTTCTCAGGGAAGAACCGCTCTGAGCCACAACTCAGAGCCCACCTCCCAAACGTCCACTAAATCCCTAATTGATTACGTGTCGCAGGAGCTCAGTGCGACCGGGAAAAAATTCAACCACAATCACAACATGATCACTGACTCTGACATAGGTACACCAAAGCCAACCTCACGCAAAGTCACCCTCAAGGCACCAACTGGATTCACCAACACTTCTGCATTCGACTAAACCACAAAATTCCCAAATTTTCGAAATTCGTTGACATATATCTGTTATCACAACTCATTCAAATTCCAAAAGAACAGAAGCATCAGTCACACTTACTTGAAGTCGTAGTAGCACGTTATATGCAGCGGCGTTGTCATGGTGATGACGAATCAGAAACTAAAACTGATTACCCTGAAATCACATAGAGTAAGTGCAGATCAAGCATGTCAAATATAGAAAATCGGATGGTTAGCAAGCAGAGATGACAAGTATTGGCTCCATCACCATCACCGCAAAGTAGAGAAACCTCGATGAGAGAAGAATGCTTTTAACGAACCTCGGAAAACTTAGTTCCAGTAAAGCCTCCGACTAGGGATCTGGCTCTCCCGGTCCCACTGATCCTGCTAAATTTGGCACGAACTCCACATCTGGGACGGAATTGAAGGCCAGAGAGGAACGATTGCAATATGTTATTTATCGCGAGTACGGTGCGCATGCTATAAAATTCGGTGCAGAGCGTAATGCGGGGATTTCCCTGCACACTCAGCTGGTGCATGTAACGGCACACCGACTTTTGGTCGGATTTCGACAAAAGCACCTTCGCTAGATCAACCCTAATCCCCTCACGGGCGAGGAATCTGCGCAAGACCGATTAAGATCTGCCACTGCACTACCAACTCCACTTCTACTCCCACTTCGGTCCATCCACACAATCAATTGCTGAGTGCTCCTGCGATTCCCTATCGAGCGGCAATTCGGTGTACAGGAAACATTCTAAAAGGCCCACGTCTGACTATTGTCTGGATGCACTCGAAAGGGAGGGGAAAAAAACAGAATAAGAAATTCTCTGGCTGTGGAAACAAAGCATTTACACGTGTTTTCGAAATACTAAAAGAAGAAAAAAAACAGAAAAAAACTGGAGCAACAAATTGCTGATTGAGCTCCTGCAAGAGCACTGAAATCTTGTACCTGCTGAATTGAGCAGCCTGATGTCATCATTGGATACATGATCTATTGGGAAATTAAGACACATGGAACGAACAGACAGTAGCCAGAGTTCAATTACATCTTCCTTTTTAGCTAAATGTGTCGCTTGATTTGAGGTTCATCAGCAGCCTTGCAAGAAACATAACTTCAGCACTTGCGTTATTTATTTATTTATTTTTCCTCTGGACTCTTGAAACACGCCGAATGTCCAAAAAACAAGATGGGTAATATTCCGAAGCTCTAAGACTAGGCTCGCAACCTGCACGGCACTTCGGAGCAGCATCGGAGCACTCCTCTCGATTGGGCGCGCTAGAATTTCCCTCGCAACCTTAGTCTGCTCCATCGAAGAGAGGCGCAATTCTTCGGGGGAAGCCGGGGACTGCGCGGGCACTGGTGCCCGCTTTTCGAACCGCGGGAGTGAGTCTATTCGACGGACTGTCGAATGACACGTCATCAAACGGGTCTTTTTAGTTATCCACTATTTGAATGGCGTAGTGCACAAAACAAGGAGGGTTCTTTTTTCTTTTTTTAAAATTGTTTCATTCTACTTTGTTGCATATGAAATCTTAGAATTTACAAAATTAAAGTGATTTGATGATAATAAATAAAAATAAAAAACTATAATATATGTGGAAACAAACACATTTGTAATAGTTTAAATTTTTTTCTATTTTAAAGTATGTATTTAATTTTTATAATTGCTAATATTTTTATAACTGATTCTAATTATTTATTAATTTAAGAAATTTCATATAACATTATATTAAATATTTTACTTATAATTAGTTAGTTATTATTAAAAATGATACATTTTAAAAACTAAGTTTTTTTAATATTATTATAATTATTATTTTCAAAATTATTCTCTTAGTTAAATTTTAATTAGTAGAAATTAGTAATTTAAGATTATGTTTTTCAATATTTAAAAAGAAAAGTAGACTGTTAATATGATATGTTATTACTTTTAACATAGTACAAAATCAAAATTAAGTTCTTAAAATAAAAAATTATTAAAAATTATAATATTTTAAAATTAAAATCAAATATCTTTAATTGAATAGACAAAATCATCTTAAACCACTTCAAAATATTAAAACATAAAATCTATATCTTATTGTAAATATTATATTAATTTAAAATAATTATATATATTTTTAACAACACACATTACTAGTTTGTATAAACAAGATCTAAAGATTCTATTTAATATTGTCTTATTTTATAACCACCATAACTTTTTAAACCATCATTTTGTAGGATAATATATAAAAAATCATATAAAATTAATACAAGTTAAATTAACTTATAAATTAATTACAAAAGAATTCACATACAAATTGTATTATTCACACAAAGATACACATAACCTTACATGCACATACTTTATTTCCTATAGTCTACCACAACAATGTCCAAATCAAGTGCCTAAATTTGCAACAATAAATTATCTATACCAAATGTGATAAATGCTTGATAAATGCTTGATAAATGCTTGATAAATGCTTGTAAATTTTTATCCTATCCAAGAATTCAGGTCCAAAAGTCTTTGGCATGCATGTTTATTTTGGTAGCCCATGGGCCTAAAAGTGATGAGCTTGGATAAAAATATTTTGTCTCAAAATGATAAAACACATCTGGATTTGTAATAACAAATAAAGAATAATAAAATCTCCTCTAGTACCAAAATTTGAAATCAGAATCTCATGAATTTACCACAAACAAGATGTAACAAAAGAGAAGATAAAGGAGAAGTGGCAGCCTCTCCCCCTGTCACACGCCAGTTCTGGTTTAAAATCCGCGTTATGAACGCATACATTCCATGACGGAATCCATCATCTTCTACATCACGGAAAAAAACGACCCCTAATGCGATTTGCCAGAACGTGAGATTTTCTGCAAGTTTCGAAAATTGTTGAAGGAAATGAGAAGCTCGCGAGATGTCGACAGATTGCACGAGCCGTCGAACCTCTGCATTTTGACACACGGACCTCGTTCTTCGACCGCAGTGATTTCGCAGACTGTGAAGTTGAATACCGGGGGAACGCCATGAGTTGCATTACTATACAGATCTTACTGAAATGAGGCATGCGAACTTTTGGAGTTCAAATTGATCGTGACCAGCACAGAGATTCCAGGTCTATAGTAATGTCATGAAGCAGCTATTGAGAATTTGTGGAATATTGTTTCTTTTTTTTGCTTAGTGAGAATGGAACCGGTCGATGAGGGTTGGCTGATCATATGTAACGTTCCTTGTTTGGTGGTTGCGAGCTTTTAAGATGTTCTAGGTTTTAGCAGCATTGGATGCAATACGCGCATGATCGTTTGAAGGGAACGAGAGTGTGAACAACCGTGGAAGTAATTGATGGAAACAGACGCTTGTCATGTTGGACCTGTGCGATGAGGAGACACCTTGAGCGATCATCCACGTTCACTGCGTTGTATCCGTGAAGTATTAAGGTCATTCTGTGAGTTTTTGAAGAGTTTATACTCTAACGAGAATTCGATCGTGACCTTACGGACATCTATGATACTTCTTCAGCACAAGGAAGCTTTCCGGCCATTCTCCAATACGGTTTTACAGTCTGCCTTCCCGTCGTGTCCGTGGTGTTTCAAATGTGGAGAAAATGAAATGGAGATTTCTCGTTCCCTGCAGAGTTGTTCTTGAAGCTTTCAATTGGAGGTCTCGATTCAAAGGTACATGGACTTTGGGATGAATTTCGGGCTTTTTAGGGGAAAATTCTCAAGGTAAGCGAGTTGTGGCAATCAGAGGTTGTGATGTTAGCCACGATGCTGACACCTTTGAATGTGAGAGAGGGGTCCCCTGCAGTCTCGCTGGTCAGATGATAAAGAACATAGAAAAGTGTAGATAATGCTGTTTTAGATATGTGACCCTCAGTTGATGGATTGGCCTCCACTTTTGAATTGGTGAGGAAGTAGATCGTCAGATAAGGTTTTTAATAATATGGGGACACGATGGGAATGACAGATGTTAAAATCTGTATCAATTGGTCATTTATCTGTATGTAAATATACATTTGCTATCGTGCAGACATTTCTTTTGAACGTAGTTTTCGGGATCGCTGGGGACGATGATAAGTTGTAAATTGAAGGACTTCAAATCTGACAAGTCCCGAGAAACAGGATCTTTTGCATTACTCCTTTTCTACAAAGGGAAATCTCAAGATTGGATCGAGATCTTGTATGTCTGAATTTTGATGACCGCGCAATCTAGTGTATCAGGGAAATAATGCGACGACATGTGTGTTACAGTAAAGATGCAAGCAATTTATATCGTCGTAACATAAGCCAGAAGGTTGGATCCTCCTAGATCCACGATCATGCCGAGTCTTTTGGAATGTTCAGACGCGGTGAAAAGTAGTTACAAAGTGATGCGGAGTTTAATTGACAGATGTAGCATAACTCTCGCACTACTGCAGCTGCTCTCTTCCAATCTTCTCGAATGATCAATACTAGTCTGCTTCAAGAACGTTACATGCCCGAATCGAATTTATCCAAGAATGGCACCCTAACTAAAACAACAATTGTGAGTGCTGGAGATGATCTGATGCTCCTAATTAAGATTTGTTTCCCCAAAGAATAATATTCGATGGAAGAGCAGAAAGTTTGTAAGTTCATTTAACAAATACTATCCTTATCTTCTGGTTACGATCCATTTGAAATACATGTCATGATGTGAGCAATACGTGTGATCTTTTATTGAAAGGATTCGAACTTGTGAGATTCCGTTTCTTCATTTGAGCAGGACTAATAATGTGCAGTTGTCAACACGCAGAAATAAAATGTACTGATTCCTTCTTTAGCACCTTCTAGAGAAAAGGCGTGATCTTGAATAAAGACATTTGATCTTCGTTTCGAATTCTTGTGGTTCAGGCGACCTCTGTGCAGGGGAGCATTTGGGTTCCTGTACACTAGCCAGCGCATTGACAACGTTGTCTACAAATTTGAGAGACAGCTTCCAGGGGACAAGTAGATGGAATATATCTGACACGACTGCAGGTCTGTTCAAGGTCTTCCATCTTCACACTTTGAATGGTGCCACAGATACCATCACCCATGGTATTGAAGTTAATGATAGGTAACTCAACCACCATTCACCTTCTTTGTGGAGTCTGCCTAGTTGGACGTCTATGTGTTTTGCTGCTTGGTTTTCTCTTGGCTTAATCATGCAAAATTCATGGAGAATTTTGGATGTCGTTTCTTGAGAGAGAAACCAACAGGTTGGTATGCTGTATTATTTCCAATGCAGCTATGAATTAGCAGAGATGCTGGAATGGATGCGCTGGTCTCATGCTGCATATGAAAATGATAAAGAAGCACTTGCAACCAAATTGAACGTAACATCACTATTGACATGACCTTGCTAGCATTATGTCTGGATGAATTTCTATGATACTGTTTTGTTGTTTTGCATTGATCATACATTGTCCTTCCAAACTTGCTGCCGCAAGCTTGACCGTTGAATTACTCTTTGATTCAAACAATTGTGATTTTGGATAATTGGGTGAATGTTTATTGTAACTGTGACTCTGTTGATGCATCAACTCACTTATTACAGTGTTTTACAATTTTGAACTGTAGAATCTTAAAATAATTGTGTGGATGGGTTGTGACTTTCCAGGTAAATGTTAAGGATCTCGTGAAGATGACAGCGAACGCTGACATTAACAAACCTGCATTTTTTATTGGGATTCACCATAACCGGAGGTGTGTTGTCATCTCAATCCGCGGGACACATCAGAAACAAGATATCTTCACGGACCTCAATCCTAATATTGAAAAATTTCTTGAAGGGTGAGTCAATTCTACTCAGTAGTACATATTATTGCTCGTGTTTCAAATTTCGCTAAGATTTTTAAATGAGACACCAAAGTTGAATTTTTCTTAAGTTTTGTGCTTTGTGTTCCTTGGGGTGTACGTTTCAGTCAAGGTATTTTTTTGCTCGCTGGTGTTTTCCAGGAGGTTATGTGAACACGAGTGTGTCTCTGATCCAGATCTGCACACTCAGGCATGATTAGAGCAGCAAGATGGCTTTTCGAGAATGAGGGCCATATACTGCAAAGTCTTCTTACAGCGCATCTGGTTTGGATCTCTCGCATGTTCTGTGCTTTTTGTGTTAATTTCTCCGCAAACTGGTACGTGAACTTATAACACTTAAAATATTGTAGCTTTCATTCTTTTTTTAAATGTGATGATTTAGTTTGCGAGTGATACTACTGAGTTCTCTCAGATTTTCTGAACATTTATTCTGCACATGATGCAGGGTTACAAATTGGTTGTAACAGGGCACTCCTTGGGAGCCGCAACAGCTGGTCTTTTGGCGACGATAATTCACGCTACAGATGGATGGTTCTTACCGAAAGAGAATTCTGGAGTCACTACCTCGAAAATTCTCTGTTGGGGTTATGGATGTGCCCCTTGTGTAGACCGCAAATTAGCAGAGTCATCCAATTTTATCCACAACATTGTCCTCCAGGTTTTGTTTCCTGATTCCTTGGAACTGGTATTGACGACTCATGATCACCTGAATTATGGCTAAGACGAGTCTGCCAATTAAGATCTAACACGTTCCAGCTAGTAACAATCTGTGCTTATTTGGACTTGTTCACCTGTGCTTATTTTATTAAATACCCGGTGAGAGCTGATGAGTCTTGATTAGATTTCAAAAGGAATTAAGAAGTTTTTAGTGCGGAGTAACCACTCTACACCTGCTTCACACTCGTTCTTATTTACATCAGGAAATTCTGAAACAGGATGATGTTGTACCGCGTATCACCCCGGCGGCAGTTGAGGCTCTGCATAATGAAATTCTAGCAACAAGCTGGTCTGTCTTTTCATAACCAGTATAGTCCCCAGTCAGATATTGCTGACGTACAATTCCAATATATGATATTTCCGCTGTGTTCAGTTACTACTTTCTCCCATCATTATTAAGTTTGTGCAGTTTGATCTACTTATGGAAGTGTAGTCAATCTCTATCAGGAATGAAGTCGTTCAGGATGAAACAACAAAGAAACTGTTGGACAAATTGGGACATGTCCACAGCAACTTTGGCACCTTATTTGCTACAGGTGGCAGCCTAATATCCACCGTCGGTGCACAAGCAGGAGCAGCTTTGTTTCAGAAACTTGGCAATCTCCGCACTGCGCCTGCGTCTAGTTCAACAAGTAGTATCCTGGTGGATAAGTGTAAGTTTATGCTATCTGGAAGTCGCAGACACGAATCACATTCTCTTAAGTATGCATTTACTGGTGTACCGACTGACTCATGGTGATTAAAGGAAATGCAGTAGGGTTTACAATCCTCTGAAGAACTTTTGTTCACTGTACTTCATTGATTTCTGATCCACATACTTTTTACACGAGGTTATCACGCAGAAAGATAACCGAAAACTGAAGACTTTCTGTTTGGTTCGAACATGTTTCTGTTCGAAGTGACCGTTCTGATTCGTTGAACTTCATGTTTTCTAAGAACGTGACTTATTTGACTGTTTTGTGGTAGTCCAGCGTTGGAGAAGATAGATACATCCACAAGGAATAATGACGCTGAAGTATCTGACACTGAAATCGTCGCAGCAACTGTTCTAAACACCGGCACAGTGAGCCTCGATATCGAAGAACCCCTTGTAACGACGGTTGATGTTCACCTTAGTATGAACATCCCCACAATGAAGGAGAATGCTGAAGAATCTGACATTAAAATTGCTGCTCCAGTTGTAATTCCCGTGGCGACAAGGACCTCAAAGAATATGGAGGAGCTTGAGAGACGCCGTCTTTTTGTTCCTGGCGTCCTCTATCACATCAAAAGACTTAAACATAAGCATGGGAAGATGTCGCTTCCTACTTCTCCCAGTAAGATGTTGGAGGCAAGTGAAGAAGCTCTGAAAAACCTACAAAGCAAGTATGTGGTTGTCCGTGGCATGGAACCTAAGGAACGGCTTGGCAGGATCATCGTCTCCAAGACCATGATCACTGATCATACTTGTCCAAGGTATATTCGGGCTATTTCTCTTGCATTGAGTTCGTGCTTGAATGTTTAAGACACAATTAGCTCAAGAATACCTCTAGTTACTGGCATCTGTGATGCTGACACTCCGACAAGTCAAATGTTCTCAAATCTGCATCATATACAGATCTCTCAAGTCTCAATCTAGCAGGAATTTCAACATCTGACATGCGAAAGAACATATCTACAGAAATCAAGCTATCTTATTCAACTTCGTTCCACTCAGCATTCCCTCAAAGCTGACCCTGCACCTCGCACCGACATAATGTAATGAAGTCGCTCGGTTAAAGTCTAAATAGTGCTACTATAGATGAGAGTTGACATCTCAAACTAACACCTAACCCATTATGTAGATGTCTCTGGATGGTTTCTCGGATCGCAATGCTCCAACAGACTCCAACTAAAATCCGTTTTGTGCTTCACATGAAATCATTACTGAGCTCGAAATCTGAAAACGACAACGTCCAGTTTCCTGATTTCATTGAATCGATCGATCAATGTCGTCTACGAAGCAAAAACAGAGATATCATGTCAGCGTCGACTCTGGACTCTTGATGCTTTTCCTGCTGTAAAGCTATAGTTGCTCAAGCTGGTTTCGACTTCTAACGGATTATCCTGGAGTTGCAATAGAAGCGCCCCAGCTTGATTTAGAGCGAGTACACAGTTTAGAGTCTTATTTTTGTCTGGTGACTCCAGCATTCTTCTGTCACATCGAATATAACTTTTGCTTCAACTAATAGCCGATATTACAAAAAGGATGCAAACAGTACAAGGTTTGACGTTGCTAGTCATCTTGATGTTCTAGAAACATATTCTGCATGCGTAAGATGGGGTCTTTTGATCATGCTCTGAGTCTGATACCATTATGTAGGAGAGATCTCCTGAGGCCGAAATGTCCTTGTTAGGAACTCTTCATGTATTGAACTGAAGATGGTTTAACAGGGACATCTCATCGCTCATCATAAAATACGTTTGTAAAAATAAAAAAAGTTTGGAGAAGGAGTAGACAATGAGAGTGAGTAGTTGTACAATGCACAAGAGAATGTGACTTGTTAAGAAGATGAACTTAATAATGAGATAAAACTATAAGTTTGCATCGAGTGTGGATAGAAGTGGTTGTTAACAAGAGTTGTCACTATGGTGCTTACTTTGTTGAGAGAGACAATGCTCTACAAGAGCATTATGCTTTCTTCTTGTGATAATAAAGTGTGTTTTGCAATTACTTCATCAATAGTACAATTAAATATAGTTTGGTTTATTTCTGTGATATGAAGTGGATTTGGTTAATTTTGTGTTCTTTATTTTGTATTGCTTTAGATGGTGGGAGAAGGGAGAATAATAGTACTTAGTATAACAAAATATACTTTAAATAAATTAGATGTTCTTAATTTTAATGGTGTGTTACTTTAGACATTATAATAATAAACTTATTGTTGACATTGTTTATAACATTTCTTCTATAAAAAGGTGGTAAATTTTTTACTTTGTACAAAATATTTCTAATATTCTAAGATAATTAAACTAACAATAAGCTTGTATTATATGTGTCATATGAGATTTTCACTATGTTTGACTTTTAGATTTAATGTAATGGATTTCGAATGTTTGTTTTTGAATATTTAGTAGAAAGTGAGTAGAACGATGTAGTTGGCACTATGGTTGCAAAGATAAATAAGAATGAATTATCTTTTATATATTTTTACTAACTTTCTTTTTAGACCTTCAATTGTAATGAAAAGTCTCACTCAACATTGTTAAGGTTGCTTTAATGTCAAGAATACTTAGAATTTGTTGACAATGTTTTATTTCAAAGTTGTGTTTATTGCAGATTAATAGTGTTGAAAATTTGTAACTATAATGATTTTTTAAAAATTGATCACCATCATAATTTTTTAAAATCAATAATTTATAAAATAAAAAATATAGTTATATATTATAATTTTTATTATCCAAAAATATTTTATTGTCCAAAAATAATTGCATCAAATTTTTTTTAATCCTAGTAGATATTATAATATATTATTTTAAATAAAATTTTTAAAAATTAATCCATCGTTTTGTGATTGGGATTTTACTATTTTCATAATTTTTTTTTTTTGTATTACTTTTCTAAGTTTGATATCTACAACCATATTCTCCAAAAAAATTCTTATTTTTTTATACTTTTTGAATAATCCTCAAACTTATCAAATTAGAATCCTTGATTTTAACTTTCTTTAATTACACACTTTATCAAGTTATAAGAATATTCTAAAATCAAATAAATTATCTTCAATCAATGGCCTAGTCTCTTAAGATTGAAGTCTAATATGGCATAATCTGCCAAACATTGAGGTCCAATTTGGCACAAAATCCAATGTGCTACTTGTTAGTATGGCACCATATATCAAATGTGTTAATTTTATGTTACAAGTTTAGATTTTAAAATATAAATTTTTTAGATAAATTTATTAGATATATGGTTTAGGATTTAGATTTTGGAATATAGATATAAGATAATACTTTTAGGATACAAATGATTGGATTATAATTTTAGGATTTAGGTTTATAAGATAAAATATAATATAAATAAATATATTTTTTGCATACATACTTTACAGCAAATTTATTGTTATATATACTTCAAAACTATATTTATATAATTGTATTCCACTATAACATTATAAGTTTAATAAAGTTTTTTATTTTCTTCATCCTTTTGCTTTATTTACTTCTTGGGTGTGTATTTTACTTCTTTCTTTCCCTTTCTTCTTTTAAAACAAAATTTGGAACAAAAGAGATAATATAGTTTTTAAATGTCATATTTAATATCACTATTGTATAAATTATTGAAAAACATGTGTAAGACATTTAAAAGGAAGAAGAGGATATATGAATTTTGTGTGAATAAGAGTGTGTAAATGCTTGTGTGTGTTTATGTGTGAGTGCATCACTCATAAGTAATCATAAAGTACATCATATCCATGACATGCACATTTAAAAATTGTTGAGTTAGAATTTTAGTAATGACAGTATTTCTCAGAACAATCTATACACTTGCTGTGTCAATATCATGAAAGTGTGCTTTAAAAGTGAATCTTGAATTTCATCAATAATTATTGGCTAATTACAAGTATTCATTGCTGGGTCTTTAGCTTCTGTGAATAAGAGTTCATGTCAAGTTATGTGCATGTACGTATCTACAAGGATATTGATGTGGACCTCTGCAAGTATTTGGAGTATTCTCGACTACAATCATTCAAATTGAAATTCATGCAAGGTATCATAAGAATCAGCAGAAATAAGTACAACAGAATAGCTCAGTGACCTGTGTGTTAGTGTATTTGCTAAACTGTATATTGATTCTATCTAACAGAAATATACATGCTTATTTATGTGTTGGCTTTACAATCCCTGCTGGTTTTATGTTGTATTTTGAATGTTAATCTGATCTTGCATGTTAGTTTGAAAAATTCAGTTTTGTATACTTAGTACGGTACAAAAAGCTTTGTTGTTTTTCATTTTCAGACAATAACATGCTTTCTAATACTGATTTATCAGAGAAATAACATTACCCAACTGAATTGTCTCGATGAAAACCTTGATTAGAAAGGCGAAACCGCTGACGTAGGAGAGTTTTACAGTGTGGAGGTCTAGAATAAAAACATTTTCTGCGCCTGTTCCAATGCCAGCTTGGAAGCGCCTCTTCAAAATGCTGTATGGAGATGACCTTGTTGCGGATTTCAAGTACCTCTAAAAGAAGGCCCAAACAGATTGTCTATACTGTTGCATTTTCTCCTTAGCGCCTATCTGGAGGAGATGGGAACCAGGATTTGCACTAAAATTTCAGGAATCAAATCTCCATTCCTCGACAACTAAACCTTGACAACTACCTCCTTTCTCAGGACCCTGTCTCAATATCGTACGCTTTTACCCGTTTCAAAAAAGTGTGCTACATTCTCTTCAGGTGTACCCACCAACACACCATGTCCAAGGTTTAGAATGTGTTTGTGCCGCCCGGCCTTAGCAACAGTGTCATGTATTCTCTTTTCGATGAATTCCTTAGTTCCAAACAGAGCAGCAGGATCCATATTACCCTGCACATAAAACAACATTGTTTGTTAGTCTATCAAATTCTATCACTTCAAATGCCATTGACAGATATCGGAGACCAGAAGACAGTTCGGCACAAAACCTATAAATATACAAAATAAATTAAAGAAAAAGGAAAAAAGAAAAAGGTTGTCTTATCCATGGAAAAGAGAAGCAAGTAATGACTAGAAGTGCCAGATAGTTGAATGAAGCATATGACAAAACAAAGACGGAAAATTGCTCGCAAGTCAATTACTGAAGACAGTATAGACAATCAGAGTGAGACTTGGATAAGCTTTGACAACTAAAACGAACAGTAATAAACACTTAGATGCAGTACGGACGTTTACCTGAACAGCCAGTTGAGTACCAATACGCTGCCTGGCCTCAGCCATGTCAACAGTCCAATCAACACTGACGACGTCAACCCCTGTAGAAGCCATTCGCTCCAAGAGGCCACCGCTTCCACTTGCATACAAGATCAATGGGAGATCAGGGTGGGTGGACTTCACTGCACTGACAATCTGCTTGATATAGGGCAGGCTGAACACCTCGAAATCTACTGGACTCAAGTGGGTTGCCCATGAGTCAAAGATTTGGACAGCTTGCGCACCACAATCAGCCTGATAGCGTATGTATGTGATAACTGATTCCGCAAGTTTCTGAAGTAGAGAGTGCAGAATCTCAGGAGTCTCAAAGGCCATCCTCTTGATTACGGTAAAATGTTTAGATGATCCGCCCTCGACTATGTAGGATGCCAACGTGAAGGGTGCTCCAACAAATCCAAGAACTGTGGAAGCATTTCCGACCTGTGAAAGATACCAAAATAGGCAAAACGTCTCAATGTATTCTTTCTACCAAACTAAGTCTGAAATGAAATTGTAATGTTGCTGTCTAACTACCAAGGAGTTGAACTTTACTCCAAATCAACTCCCAATTACGGCTGTAAAATGATGTAGGTGATGTCTTACCTCTTCACGCAAGGCAGTAAGAGCCTGGCCGACATACGGTACCGCTTCAGCAGGTACCAACTCTCGCACTTTTGCGACGTCGGCAGCGGTCCGAATAGGGTTGTGAATGATCGGGCCCTTAGTCTTCAAGATATCGAAGGGGATGTTCATGCCGGTAAATGGGGTCAAGATATCTGAGAATAGAATAACCTGCACACGGAGCTCGCAAATTAGAACGAGAAAATCAAGGATGCCTACCAAAGCGAACTCCTTAGGCAATTCAAAGAAACGCATTTATTCTTTACTGAGCATTTTGAGATCCGAGGTCTGTGGCTGCTAGATGTAGTCAATCAGAAACAAGGATAAAAAAAATTTGTGCAGAAGGGTCGACATACTCCGTCGGGTTTGAATGCTCGCCATGGCTGCAATGAAATCTCGACTGCCAAATCCACATTCTCAGAGCGCTCCCTGAAGGTAGGGTGTTTCTGACATAGATCTTGATACACCTATTGGTAATACACAACAGAACCATCGCAGTAAATCACTTAGGATCAGCCCTAACTTAAGGGTAAGTCCATAGATCAAAACCTCAGTGCCTTACTGATAACAGTATAAGCCCTGAAACATGACGTCATTGTAATCGACCATGACCTCTCTAGAAAAAACGAGTCTATTCTCGATACCGAACCATGGAATACTACTTAGAATCAGTGCTTAACGCACACATTACAGTTATTGAAAAGTTAATACTCCTGCCCCTAGATTTCGGTCATTAGAATTTGGACCCCTCAATATGTTCAACTTCACATGGGCCACAAGCTCAGGCAATGGCTTCAGACCTTGTACTGAGTATAAAGTGCGGATTATGCAGACGCCCTTCTAGACTGAAGACCCATCCCGTCTGACTTCTAGATAATAACGAGTACGAGGTTGTAGACTTCAAAAGAAAGATCCATTGGCTGCGGTTAGATAATGACTCGTGATCCTAAAGAGGAACTTAGAGAAAACGAGATTAGGACTTTATTGCTCCCCAGCTGACTCAACTACTTAAACTATCGAAAACAAAAAAAAAAAAAAAAAAAAAAAAACACTCTACCAGGAGGGTTTTGACAAAAGGAGAAAGTAAGGACATGTCTGAAATGAGCTGGAGGATGCGAATTGGGGCAACATACTAAGATTCAAAATGGGTACCTTCATGTATCGGCCAGCTTGCCTCATCATCCACACAGGCGGCCTGTCAACTTCCTCACCGCGCACCGCCCTCAGGAGCAGAGGATCTAAGGATGTGTCCACATTCGCCCCAGCTTCCTTAATTTCTGAAACACAAAAACCCCGCACTGTTTTAAACCTCCCATTTACGAACTGACAGATGATGGGAATTAAAAACTACAGTATGTTGACCTCGACACGGAGATTAAATGCAAAGAAAGACCAGAGGCAATGAACTTCCGCCACGACACAGAAAATAAACTGATATAGCAGTTGAATTTTGAGTTTCTAGAATCACAGTCACTTCCTTCACTCGCATTTCAACTAACCATCGTCCAAGAACCTAAAAACCCATTGTCCAATGAACCAAAACCTCAATCAAAACCTGCACCTCAAGTGTACATGCTTCACCCCATAGCTCAAAATTCAACCCAGCGGCCTACATTGTGTTCAGCATTCTCCATGAAGTTTGTTACAAGTCACCGTGACCAAGAACAAAAACCCATGAACAACACCAGCACACGCTACATGGGCAAGGCAGCCATACACACCAGCAGCAACAGCCTGCGCAACGCACTTGGTCCTGGGCTTCACGGCCAAAACCCTGGCGCCAGTCCATGACGCCTTCAACGAACGCGAATTCCCAAAAACTGTGCAAGAGCTGGACGAAACGGCGCTGGAGGTGGCAGCAGGGAGAGCAGCAGGGAGAGCAGCAGCGGTGGTGGCCATCGCACCCAGTTCCTGAGCCCGGGCCGCTACGGTGAGAATCAACTAGCACTGTGTGAGCGAAAGGCCATAGCCATATCGACACGGCCGTAGGAGTGGATGGGTTCCAAGGCCGCAATGAGGTAGGAACGAGGCTCGTGCTCCCATTGGCTGGATGTGGATTGTGTGGTCATATCCACGCTCTCCATCCATGCGATCGCTGGGCCATCGCGGTCCCGATTCGACGGAGTCAATAGCGGAATTAGAAATTCTTGTGGCAGGAATTGTTCAGTCGCAGCTCGTGTATAGGGTAGCTGGATCTTTCTGAACCTCTAGTCTTCGGTGCTTCCCGACGTCAAAATATTCACGGTGTGTGAGACAAGGCCTTGATCTTGTTTCATGTTGCCTGCTGAGCGATGCATGCTAGGAGCAATTCCTATTCTCATCGCTTTCAGAATATTAAAAATGTTTGGACCTGGAGAATATAAGAAAAATGTTGCATAGGGTGACGACATTACTAGAGGCTCGCCGTTCCGAGAAATGGTGAATTAAGATGAATTTTGGTAGGAACCACAGTGAGAACTGCTAATTTTAAGATTGTAATTTTTTGATAAACTTAATACGGTCAGATACATCTCAAACTTAACTTACTTATAATTATAGCAGGCCGCAAGCTTTGCACTGAAAAGGGTAGCTAGACAGGTAAGCGAAACATTGGGGGGCATGTGACGAGTGTTGGTTCAAACACACGCTCACAATTCAAACAAAGCAGGGCTGAGTTTGTTTTGAATTGTGAACTTTCTAGTGATTGTTAACACTGTTGCAATGCAGGAGTAGGTCATGCTAGAATTATGTTTCCGAGGTTGGAAGACAAGGTCACGGTAAAGCACAACCTTCTGAGATTATGTATATATGAATGTTGTTCAGACAACCAGGTTGTCTAAATAATTCTGACCCAGGGTCATACACCTCCGAAAACCAGAACAGGAAAGAATCGATTGTAGCTCCAAATTAATTGCAGTATGATCTGCTTTTGCCATGATGTTAGCAGATCGTGTTTCCATGTACATACGATTGAAACTTCATTGCTCCAATGACCACGGCGACAGGTCGGAGATGGTGAAGCTTACTCGCCCTCATATTCCACCAAAATGTACAGCGGCTTGCCCGACAACTTCTCACGGCCCTGCAAATATGTTCCAAGTTCATCAACCTAGCAAATACTAGACGCCATTGAACTCTTTGTAGCTAAGAATGAAAATGTTTTCACAACACACAAGAAGAGGACAGTCTTGCAGGAGATAATCACGATTTTCGGTTACTCTACGTCATCATGGAATAAACGAAAAAACTGTAAGCTCTCCAGGGGTTTCAATTGCCTCAAGGCAAGCAACCCAACAGATTATGCAGTGGGGGAAAATTACCTTCAGGTCTACCAGCTCAATCAAGCACGCGCATTCCACAATCTCCGCTCCAACTTTGTCTGTAAAACAAGATGGCGTCAACTTTTGAAGGTAAAACATCTCAGAGATTCGACAAACCTAGTGCTAAAATGAAAACACACATTTAGGATTCTTCCTGTAGTTGGAACCAACGTCTAAACAAAACGCCATGCTTCACATATTGTTGAAGACAAAATCTCCTGCATAAATGTTTGAAAACACCTCTCATTTAAGTGAAAGAGAAAGAAGGGAGGCAAACCTAGCAATTTGATAGCAGCTCCAAGAGTGCCTCCGGTGGCAATTAAGTCATCAACAATAACTACGCGCTCGTTCTTCTCAATGGCTCCAACGTGCATCTCAATGCAATCGGTACCATACTCTAGACTATACTCTTCCCTAATCACAGGGCCTAAAACATGTGAACACGGACGTCAGCACGAAAATGTCAAGAATATGCAAAGCACATACAAAGCGTTCGATATCATAAAAATGCCGAAATCAAGTATTTAGATTCTCTAGCTAACTAGTGCTGACATACTTTCGCAGCTTGAGAAACAGAAAGCGAATACATCATTAAGCTACATGAGGATGAAGTCTCGGCCAGAGTGAAAACTCAATTGCACGGATGACGAAAACCATTGTGAGCCTTAACTTGTCATGACTCACGAGATTAAGAGCAGAAGTGCCTGCCAACCCTTACCTGGAAGTTTACGAGGCTTGCGCATAGGCACAAACTTCGCACCGATAGCAAGAGCAATGGGTGGCCCAAAGATAAAACCTCGAGCTTCAACTCCTGAAAAAAAGTAGCACGAAAGTAATCAACAACAGCCAAATTTATCTACGCAACGGTTGCCTACAAATCATTACACAAGACCGTTATGATACTTCAAGGGAGCCTAGAACCTCGCACCCACAATGACGTCCACCTTCTGATCCCGGTAACGCTCAACAAAGATGTCGATCGTGTCTTTGAAAGCCTTGTGATCCAACAGCAACGTCGTCACATCTCGGAACATGATGCCTGCACCAAATTCATCACGTTAACTTGCGCTACGAAAGAGAACGCCATACACAACCTTTGCTAAGGTTTAAAAAAGACCCACAAACCACGAACACTGCAAAAAAAACCGAGAGTGACGGCTATGGCGTGGAGTAAAGTACCTTTGAGAGGAAAATCAGGAATGGCACGGATGCTGTCCGAGATATGCTGGATCCGAGGGTCGCCATTCTTGGTGGCCGACATATTCACTTTCTGTCAACACACTAATTACAGAGCTCCGTCAGTACTTAACTCAGAAACAGCGAGCGCAAAAACCCACAATTCAACTCCAATCCTCCTACTTGCTGCAACATTGACCATCATCATAATCATAATTACACAAAATGGAAATAGTACCCTCCCATATTTTATTCAAGTCTCGAGTCCAAAACAAAGGACTTCAACAACAACATTAACAACAACATCAACAACAACCCCATCAGAGGCACTATGACCATAACCCTCAACAAATCCTAGACCCCGCACATGTATTCACCAAAACTAGATACCCTCACCGACCTCAACAAAAGTGAAAAAAAAATATCTAAAAGAGACAATGCAGGGGGAGGCGGCGCGTGACGAAGCAGGTTGAGAAGAGCCACCTGAAGTGAACAACCACGAGAATCCAAAGCACTGCAACAAATTGCAGGAGCGGAGTGGGGCGGAAGCGGAAGCATGAAAGTACTCACAGAAGCCAGTCCACAAGCCACGCGGCTAACAACCTGAAGCCCTAGCGCGGTGTGAACGAGGATATTTGCGGGCATTGTCATGTGGCGCACGGTACCACCAAAGGGCTCCAGTACCCACGCAGGGGCTAAGGGAATAACCCTCGCGTCTACTAGGAGCTAATTCCGCGGTTGCTCATAACCGCGCGACTAGGGGTGCGGACACCCAAAAGCGCGCACGGGTTTGGGTCATCCTCGCGCTGTCTATCACAGATGTTTTTTGAGACAATTTTAGTATCTATCATTTTATAGTTATGAATCTAGAGAAATAAAAATTATTTATTGAGCATGGAAACTATCGTGGACACTATTAGACACATTATTGTCTTTTTGATTGATAGTAATGTGCAACACTTTCTTGAAACCAAAAAACCTCCTAAAAATATCATATACTTTTGGATTATTCTACTAACTCAATCAACATAAAATTTGAAGATGTTGATTGAGTTAGTAGCTTTAAGGTGTTAGTTTTTTCACAACCTTCATTATACTTGAGTTATTAATTAAATCATTAATTCTTAATTCAATATTTGTTTTCCTATGATATAATGAGATTAAGTTACTTCAAATAAAATAAGTAAAATATATTGTGACAATCTAAAACATTATTTATAATGGAGTTATTAAATTTTAATATAAAAATTGCTACATATATATAGAATATTTTTGATTATTTTATATAAAAAATGAACATAATATAACTAATATCTCAAACATCAACTTGATATTTTCTTTTTCTTTTTCTGTTTCTTTTTTTTTTTCAAATTTTCAACTTGTATGGTTGACAAATAAAATTTGAACTTAAATGTTTGTTGTGTCACTTTTCCTTTTATTTAATTAGAATTTGTGTCATTTTACAAAGTATGAAAAGAACCATTCCATCCATGTTCAACATGAATAAATATATAAATACATACACCATTTCAGAGTGACCTATTCCGTTGGTATAAGCTCATTTATTTGCAAAAAGATCTCAGAAGCAGTATGCACTAAACAAAAATCTTGGAACTATGGAAATTTTCATTGCATTTTCCAAGGAAAAAATGACCTAATTTCTCAGCTAATCCCAGATAGCTATACCAATTTGCAATTGGGTTGCACTAATCTGCTCTACAAAACTAACTTATTCCTGTCCTCACATCAGTTTTAGGGACTTACTTTTTCTTCCCCACAAAATTATTAAAACAATATATATGGAAGAAGAAAAGAAAAGAAAAGAAATGTGCAGAAGCATTTTCGGAGCTTTGGAAGCACTCTGTCATCTCGTTCAAAAGACGTTGAGGTGTTGTGGCCCCTGCTCTCATCACAGGATTCACAAAGTATAGCGAGAAGATGATAAACTCTACCACCTTTGAGGAAGTTTCGCAAGCTTCACTCTTCTAGAGACTTTGATTGACAAAAGAGGGCCCCAGAAAGTATGACATTTGCACAGCAGTAAATGCTTCCAGAATCGCCGTAGCCATTGCACGGTTCTAGAGGTAGCTTTCCAGAAGATGTTTTTCATGAAGGCTTTGAAGCATGTCATCAAACATCTGCTCTGTACTTTTGAATTTAGTTAGCCCAAGTTTTTTGATTTTTGTGGTGTCCATTTTGTGGTGAATGTCGTCACCTGGTGGCATGTCCGAGCACCTGCAGCAGAATCCCAATCCACTGTTTAGCATTCATATTCCTCCACTACAATGTTACCCATTTATTTCCCAACAGACTACACATGAAACCTCATCGTTAAATGCAGAGCATGTGACAAGTTTTTGAGTTCCTGCAAGCATGGGGAGAGTCAGGAAGGTGCCAAGTCACCTTGTAGGAGTCTGCAGTTTTGGATACTTGGTTTTAAGCATGCTCATAATGTCCCCAAAGTGTGCAACATCTGATGAACATATGTATCGACCATGTGCTTCAGGTACCTCCATTGCGAGCACATGCGCCGTGACAACGTCATCAATGTGCACAAATCCGAGCCTTTTATTTGGGTACTCTTGTGCCCCTCCTGCTAATTGCCTCCACATTCATGCAACAT
Source organism: Physcomitrellopsis africana (assembly GCA_036785485.1). Classification (NCBI taxonomy): domain Eukaryota; kingdom Viridiplantae; phylum Streptophyta; class Bryopsida; order Funariales; family Funariaceae; genus Physcomitrellopsis; species Physcomitrellopsis africana. The sequence continues at coordinate 339,422 of JAWRVF010000251.1, forward strand.
TTAGCCCAGATCTTTCAATCCTGCTACATCTTTTAAGCGTCTGAACTATGCCTATGAACTAACTAAGAAAAAATGAATAACATTTCCTACACCTACAAAGTTCGTGAACCAAGTTCAATGTACCATTTTTCTCTTGCAAAATTTCCCGACTTCTTTCCAAACGCTAACTCTGTTTTGTTACAACCTAAAACAACAAATAAGTCTAGACACAAGGCAGTGGGGCACCATAGGTGAACATCATGAACGACCACTAGGTGATAGGTAAAAGCTGAAACCCCAACAACTGCTGAAACGTCTGGAGGTGCCTCTTGAAGACTTACTTCAGACATCCCAAATGCAAGATTCGGAACGTACCTCTCAGAAGGTCAAGGATCATGAAGACGGTGCTCGTTGGAGTAGGTGTGAGAGAAGGACCAATAACGAAGGAAGGACATACAACCACCAAATTAAGCCCCTCTCTTGCAGCGAACTCAATTGCGTCCTTCTCGGCCAGCGTCTTCGCTAACGCATACCACATCTGCAAGTACACAGGAGTAAACCAACTTTCAACTTACTCAAGAAATAAACACAAAGAGTTACAACTGCAAAGTGTCGGTAATTATAAGGCAACTATATCCCAAGAGCATGAATCTCATCACATGACAAACTAGCATGTGATTTGAAATGGACATTTCACAACAGCACCTTGTGGTCTCGACAATACTCTGGACTGCTCCACGCCGATTCAGAAAGAGGGGGATCCTCTGGCCTCCGATTATGGTCATATCGGATAGCTGAACAGGAACTGGTCATCACCACACGCTGTATGGAATGCGACTTGGTGCAAGACCGTAGAACGTTTATGTTTCCTTTCAGTGCAGGATTCAGCATTGTCACCTATACGGTATCATTTGTTGGTAAACAAACATGATTTAGATAAACTCTAATGCCTAAACATTTGTTACACTTCTTTGTCACACACTATATACACAAGGAAGCAGAATGTTCTTCCAACAAATTCCGTAAAATCTTCTGCATAAATATTCAATTCTACCGGTTGCAGGTGGTCTAATCCATTTCACCTAACAGAGTGCTTGCGCGAACAGTACATTTGAGATTCCTTGCGAAATGTGGTAAGTCAAAAACACAGAAAGCAAGGAGAAACAAGAGAAGTCGTCGAGCACCTCTGGATCACCGTTGGGGTCATAAAACACAGGGCACGCAGTGTGAAACACTGTGTGCACTCCATGAACAGCCTCATCGAAGGTGCCCTCTTCCAGCAACTCTGCCCTGACGATTTCAAGCCGCTCTGTAGCACCTGGCAACTCCCACAAGAACCCAGTCTTGGCCCTATCATCTGCGAATTTCACGACACAATATCACGAGTCACACAATGCCGACATTTTCCTCAGACAATCCAAGGAACGGACTACACGAGGCGGAGTGTGTCACTTCGGTTTGCAGAAACCTGTTAGTTATTGTAAACAGAGAAAAAAGAAAAAAAGGAAAAAAGCGCATCACAACCGACCAGGGTTTCTGGCTGTGGTGCGGACTTTGTAACCTCGCTGAAGAAGAGCTTGAATTAAGCAAGACGCAATGTATCCAGTGCCTCCAGTGACACACACCTCCGCGCCCTTCGACAAATCCATGCTCCCACCAGGACTCTCCAAGTATTCAAGCAAGGTGTTCTCGACGGCCTCCGGAAGAAAGCACGCCCCTCAAGTTGCCAAATTGAAAGCTGCACTTGAAGCTCGGATAAGTGGGTCAAGCTGAGCTCGACGAAGCCACGAGGGAGTGCTCGGTAACCAGTGCAATTCAGCAAAAAGCTTCAAGGATCGCTTTATTATAAGCGCTTTGGACAATCAGAAGCTTGACTCCGCTGCGGGGTTCATCCATATGTTGGATGAATCCCGACCACTGAGGTTGTCCGAGTTGCCCGTCATTGCGCTGCCCGTGCTGTTAGTGGGCTGCGACCATGCTTTAGTTGATATAATATTCTGAGATTCTTAAGTCGGTGTTTTCTTTTATCTCAATTCTGTCTTCGTTTGTAGAAGTTTACTTTGAAAAACTGAGATGCAAAAGTCTTACAAAGGTCCCCTGTCTAGTGAAGATAAATTCCCCTTCGGAAGTCTTGGTTTTGTAATATAGTTTAAAGTTAGATGGTTCACACAGATTTTTTAGTACTAAGACACATATTATATATATACACACACATATTCATACACATAAACAAACAGAACGAAAAAACCATCCATACAATCTGCTAATCATTTATAATTAAAATACAACACGATCATTTATTATATCAAGTATAATATATATTAACAGGTAATCAGTCATTTTTATTTTTTTTGTAATTTTAATCTTTCATTAAGTATTCATTAGCTTCATTTTTATTTTATTAAGTAGCTCTATGTGTCAATTTTCATGTACAACTATTGATATCATGACCATATTAATATATAAGGATAATTCTTACATAATTTTTTGAATGAAAAAAAAAAATATATATATATATATATATATATATATATATTACTGATTTATTAACCCCAAAATTTAATTCTTTTGAATTTAAAATTTATTTTAATTGAATTATTATTAAATTAAGTTTATAAAATTATTTGTTCCAATGCCCTAACCAGGGTTAAGGCACCGCCGAGGGGCTGGCAGCTCCTGCCAAGTCCTGGGCAGGGCCCCTTGGGCAGGGAGGCGGGTTCTGCGGGAAGAGAGCGGGCGGGCTAGGGCATATGGCCCCGGGCAGGGAAGTGGGAGAGATAGGCAGGGGCGGGTAGGACACAGCTTCTGGTAGATGAATGATATTCATCCTCCACAATCTGAGTCTGGGTCGTGTTTGTCCCTCCATTTTGATGTCAAGCCATGGCTTCATACGGGCGATTAGATTCATAATTTCCTTGACTGCTGGACTTCACGTGAATTGTGGTAAGTTCAGGAAGAGGATGTGAGCCACCTAACCCCACAAGCAAATGTGGTGCGGCACCATCTGCTGCGTTTCAACGCCAGGCTATGTCCATCTCTTCTAGTCAGCTGTTCTGTTCAAAGTGCGCCTTCTGGGTCTTTTTCATCAGATGATCAACCAATTCAAGTCTGTTTTGTTTCTCTACTCAACATTCCACTGCGCCCACTTAGTTAATAGCGCTACCAACTAAGAGTTTTGAATTCATTCTGGAATTGTTGCTTTCCGACTCAAACGACCTCGATTTAAATTGATTTTCATTGATTTTCATTGTGAGGCGTACGCACACATCTGGGGCGAGGCAACAGTTTCCTCGAAACTGGATCCCTGAAAATAATTGTTCCTGTCTGCTGTGCTTTCCTCCTGCAACAAAGAATGGGTTCAAATCTGCGTTTTCATCCATGGTTCAACTCAAACCTTACATGAGGGAAATCCGAGCTTTCACTTAGAGCCAAGTAAACCTGACACTTGGTGATTCGATCACGAGCAACAAATCCTGGGTTTACTAGAAACGCTGCTTGAGAGGATTACGATGACAAACTATCAGTTTGAAACTAACCCGAAACCTCCAGGGGTTTCATGAATTTACCATCAAACTTTGCTGAGACCTTCAAGCTGAGGAAGGACGCAACAGGGTCATATGCAATTGCAAGTTTGTTTGCCCGCAACACACGCTTCGTGGCCTCCTTTCAGCTTTAAACGAGTTCTTTAAACCCTGGAGAATTCTATCATTTCCTTCGTTTCAGAATCATATGTCTACCGAAACATTACCCACGCATTTTCCCAATTTGGATTTGAGGCACTCAGCTTGTAGTCTTGCCTGAGAGCACAGAGGAATCATTCAGATTGCTAAGATATGAGGAACCAGCCACATTGGAATGACACAAAAAGCAAATCTGAAAAGTTTGCGAGTGAACAGTGAACTCAAACAGTGTTCAGAGGCCTACTCCAGGGTTGTCGACTGGTAAAACGATAAATTCCAAGACCTATTTTAAGTGTAGAGGTTAATCCCAAGTTTGATTGAAGAAGCTTATAGGCACAAATCGCCTACCAAACACCAAACCTTGTCATCATCTTTGAAAAATGATACTCTTCCTTGTCCATGTGCAGTTCTAAATAACAATTTTCTCCACTATTTCTATGTGCTTCTTTCCTCTCCCCGGTCAACAGAATTATTGTCGACCCTTCATCAATCTCAGAGATTTAATTCAGATTTCCGAAATCCCTCACTCATCCAAACGCATTGCATCGTGTCAGAAGCCTAATGCACTCAACTGCAGCCAAAAGGTTCAAGATGCCTGTATTTGATTTGACGCCTGCACTCCACTACTTCCCTGACATAATTTACAAGGGGAGACTTCTACAGAGAAACGACAATGTATTCACATATTTCAATCAAGCGACACTGTTTATACTTGGAAGGTATATGCATCTCATTATAACTTTCTGCATTATTCGTCCACATCGCCGCAAAGTCACATCTAATCATTTTGAAGTTAGGTTTAAATAAGTTGCGCCCGAACTTTTTGAGGAACTGGTACTGCGTAGAGTTTCACGCAACAAAAACTTCATAAGTATCCCCGACTTCACATCCTGGGCTAAGGCTTCATGGAACAAGCTAAAGCTCCATGTATACCAAGTCGACCTCAGATTTTACGTTCATAAGAGAATTAAATCTAAGCGACAAAGTTCCGCGGTGAGTTGCACATGCCAGCTAAACATAAGAGAAGGTAATAACCTACAAGTATAATAAAATTATGTTCAGACATCGGAACATACTACTGGTACTGGGACGACAATTTACATGACGCTCCAAGCTGAGATGCTGAATACTAAGACTATCAAATATTTCTACCAGCTTGTAGTTGGTATTTAGTAACTCAAACACAACGGAATGTACCGTAATTTTTCTTAGAACGCTTAATTTCTGTGCACATGAATCGGTCACTACGGCTTTCATTCAGCGTGTCCTAAGGCTGCTGTATGAATTAGATCCGTAATCTGATAACACCACTGCCGAGACTGAACTTCGACATCCCTCCCAATAATTCAAACAAATAAACTGAATTTTGGCAACAAGTATCACACATGACCCTGCTTCGCACTATATTGTCCTCGCTACGCTAAGATCTAAGCTATTGAATGACGGAAGCCATAACGTAGTTCTCAAAATCCAACTAATTGCTTACGAAGTTTACTTGCCTGTGATAACGCAGCACACTCGAGCCCCGACCTTTCTCTTGCTGTATATTTGGACAACCACGAAAACAGTCTAGCTCACAATCATCCTCCATTCATAATCCTACGGGAGAGAATGTTAACGTCACCAACAGCAACCGCAGAGCTACTCCCAGCAAGAATGCTCCTACTTTTAATTTACATTTAATGCGCTTACAACACCTCCGCAACATCGAACAAACGTCCAATTCACATCCACATTAGCCTTACTTCTCATTGGCTCCAACTGGAACTCAATGATTCCTCAAAGGCCCTACCAACGGAAGCCGCTCCACCTCAATTAATCGTAAACACAATACCAATTCCTCACCCTCCTCCGTTACAAATCTGTGCACCTCACGGATGGCTCCAAACTCCATTTCCATCGGAACCTCGTCTCATCTTCGAAACACTGCCAAAGCTACTGAAACAGACGTCGCACCTGTGTCCCGACCGTCACCGCAACTAATTTTATTATTTATTCGAGCAACGTGACCTCGAAAGCAATCCTCAATTCCGCTCGAAGAAAAGGTGAAATCTCGATGGTGTCCAAGACAGTCCAGAGCTTCGACAGTTCATGCAAGTCGGAGGAGACGCTTGCTGTGCCCGCCTTCCTGTGTTCCGGTGCAAACTTTTGCTTTCCCGCCTGCCTTTGTCGCCATTAGATTAGAATACACTTTGGTAACTTTTCACTTTTAGAATTTTAGTGCAACGGAAGTTGCTGCTATTGTTATTTTATTTATTGACACTTATGGGATATTGACACTTATACTTGTTGCAATGATTAATGAGTTAGATTACATTTAGTATCTAAAATTCCAAAACTATTTTTAATGGGCAATTGATGGAGCACTTTGTTATAATCTGTTGTGAATATATATGTATATATATATATATATATATAGTAATTAGTTGACACCACTTTCTTCATGTGTGTTGTGAACAATTTATCCAATTGTGTACCATGTAATACTGAGTTTTTGCCTAGTTTCTATATATTTTTTGTCTTCTAAATGTTATTTCATCTTTTGAGGAGCAAGAAAATATTTCTTTCTTTATTTTATTTATTTTATTTTTCTGATATTTTTCCTAAAAAAATTCCAAATTCATGTAGACCATTTCAAATCTTTTAGTGTATATATATATATAGTATTGAACCTATTTCTTTTTCTTATGTCATGACATTCCTTTGTATTCAAATTTTCTAACAAATATCACTGCAAAACAATATCCCTTAATAATGACTACATTTGTTTAAAACATTTGAATCTTAGCAAGGTTGTTTCAGCAAATACTTTTGAGTTCGAACTGCGGCAAGGGCGGGGATGTCATCCAAAGGAGTTGCTGCTGCTTCTGGCATCTTCGAACCCATTCTGTTGTTTCCGATTTGATTCCCATCACAACTGAGCTCCGTCTTCACTGTACACACACACACACCCCCCCCCCCCCCATCATTCTGTGCCTCCACCGTCGTCGTCTCTGTTTGCGTCCGTGCCTCTGCTCCTTCTGCTGTTGTTGTGATTGGAGTCAAGCATCAGTGGCTATTCGCGGAGCCAGCTATGGCGCACCAGCTTCGTCCCTTCGCAGTGCGATCGGCCTTTGCATTCCGGCAGACGCTGGCTCCCTTCTTCCAACGCTTCTCCACGGCCACGGTCGTCGACAACCTTCGGTACTCCAAGTCGCACGAGTGGACGAGGCTGGAAGGCGATACCGCTGTGGTTGGCATCACGCACCACGCGCAGGAGGCGTTAGGCGATGTGGTGTTCGTGGATCTGCCGGAGGTCGGGAAGGCGATCTCGCAGGGGGACTCGTTCGGGAGCGTGGAGAGTGTGAAGGCCGTGAGCGATGTGTACGCCCCTGTGTCCGGGGAGGTTGTGGAGGTTAACAGTGAGCTCACGGAGTCGCCTGGGTTGGTGAACAAGGGTCCGTTTGAGGAAGGTTGGATGATGAAAGTGAAGGTGAAGGATCCCGCTGAGGTTCAGTCGTTGCTGACTGCTGAGAGTTACAAGCAGTACATCGAAGAGGAAGGCCACTGAATTCTTTCTTCTCGCTTATGAAGAAGCACTTGAAATAAGAGGATCTCATTATGGTTTTGAGATTTTAGGGGCCGCATAGAATTCATACTGTTCCCTCTGAATTTTGCTCTAGTGTAGACGTGTTGGCAGTTTAGGCCAGGGCAAGCAACATGTGGTCAGGCATTTAGGTATGGTGCTAGACGTACGGTAGAATTAGAGGTTGAATCTGAATCAGACGCATCGGGGTTTAGAGGTATATGTGACACTCAGGACGAATGTCATGAGTAAGAGGCACAAAGAATGAGAAGTACTTCGATTTGTTCTCTACAGCAGTAATGCCATGGTTTCTTCACTGTTCGAAGGTTTATTTTCGTGGATGGATACTTGAGCTGGCTTTGACAAACAGAAGCATAAGTTCTTTGGAGATTTCAAGATTTTAGAGGTCGGTTTAGGGCGGACGGTTTCAAACCCTTCTTAAAGATTTACCGAGTGTCTCTGTACGTAGGAGTGTATTAGTAAGCTATTACATGGTTGCATGAGGGTTATTTACTCGATACTCTTGGTCTGTGTGTCTGCGGCATTTTGGGATTCTGCATCATACATTACGCCATTCTGGTCGGATTCGAAGTCGTCCGAATATGGGAAAGTCGCAGCAATTATGAAAGATTTACCATCTTTATGACCTACATTCGAGTGTGTGTGTAAGGGAGATTCTATCGTCCGATTTTTCGTTCTGCCTCGTGGTCATCATCAGAATAAAGGGGTTTCTTTCACGCCCCCACAAACCCTTAACTGCCCCCTTCGCCCAGGAATCGCAGAATATGCACTATTTCTGCCGCGGAAACGTTCATGTCTCAGTATCTTTTGTGTTTATACCTAGGTCTTGTCTTTTAGTGAATCATCGCTACTCCTCGTGACAGAGATCACTACCATCTTCCCAAGAACCGTATTATTATATTTGTAATTTGGTAGAGTACTTCACGTACTCTTATGACCTTGCCATGCAGCTGATGCTCTCTTTCTTCTGAAGCTTATTTTTTCTGCTGAGCCCTGCAACACACTTAACGGGATGACTCGTTCGGTTTAGAGATGTAATTTTTCCACCTCAAGGTCTCTTATTAATCAAGTTTTTGGGCCGTGGATTGTAGAGTCGTTGGGTTTTCATCGGAATGGTTTGGAAGAGGGAGATTTAATAGTTTGCAGGGGTCTGCGGACAAGAGAAGATCCCAGTGTAATCTCAAAAGTGCATCTTAGCGTTTTACGATGACCATTGGATTGCGCCGGATCATTCAATACGATCATCACCGACGACACCATGGATGTCTGGATCAAGCATTCAAGATCATGACGGCCGCCGCAGGTAAAATGAGGATATTACTTCATAGAGTTTTATAATATCTCCCACCACTTTTAGTTGTTTAACTGCATTCCATCCCTCTTAATTCACGTGAGTCCGGGTATTGACAATCTGTAAACTCAGGCGGACATTTTTGTACCTGCACTGTACATTGAGGTCAGTTGCAAAGTTCGTTCTGTTAAATGAGTGGTAAATGAGTGCAGAGAGGAGGCTTAGAAAGTCAAAATGATGGCAGAATAGAGAAGAGCTGGAGGTGCATGTGTGGAGCATGTGTAGTGCATATACAAGCCTTCAAGACACATGGAACATCACATGAATCACTGACTTAAACGTTTTCAACATGACAGTCATGGACACGAAATTTCGCTGAAGTTTCTTGTCTGAGATTCCTATCAACATATTACACCGTAAAATTTTTATTCCTGTCTTCTTAGTCATCGCTGTAACTGTCCATTGTACAAGCTTTCGTGCTCTGGGATTTGTTTAGTGAGCTTTGGATATGCAAGTAGCACTACTTGTATAAGCCACTTGAAGTGATCAAACTTATAGTCCATCTGTTTTGTGATTCTTATGTAATATCTTCCAACGATCCAATCCAAGGCTAAAATACAACCAATGAGAGAGTTTCGGTTCTTGCTTGCAGGCTTGTGGTGAACGAATGGGGCAAAAAGGCTTCGGCATCGAAAACCTCAGGGTTAGTACAGCCTTCACTCGTGTTTTGTAATCTTAAGTTCCTTTGGACATACAAGTAGAACTACAACAGTATAGAAAGAGAGAAACTAGAAAATACCATATGCGTTTAAAAAACTCAAGAAATGTCCATTTTAAACTCTTCATTACAGTCTTGCTAAAAAAAGAAAACTAAAATTAAAATTTCTACTCTGGTGAGAAATGTTTAGAACCAATACATGAGCTGTAGCAGTGCCATAGCACTTGGTATTGGATTTCTGAGTTTCTGATTCTGGTCAGCTACGCCATGCCCACCTCAAGGAGACTGATGTGTGGGTTGAAGAGTTACCGTAGTAAGCTCTAATCAGTTACTTATTACGTGCAGCAACGTGTAGATGAAGATTTGCTCCAAGATTCTTCAGCAAAGAAAGGTTTCTTCGCCCATCAGGTATGCAATGGCGGTTCTTTCACCTCGATTAGCATTCAATTCAGTGGATCAGAGCAAGGTCCTCCTCTCACACAAACAAAAACTAGGACTTGACTAAGCTGGTTTCAGATTGTTGATGTACATGTGTGTGCATTTATAAATATGTAAATAAACAAACTGACGTGAAATTTTGATTTTGAAACATTTATTTTCTCTGTTTTATTTGTTTTATTTTCCTTTTCACATTTTATAGGACAAGATGAAGCATGTTAATGTTAAAATGCTGGATGGAATAAATTTTTAAAAAATATTGTAAAATGCACCCCATGGACATTCCTTGTGATTCTTTTATTTTTTATTTTAATAACTATTTATAGAATACATAAAACGGATTCATTTAAAGTGAGGATGTTATGTATAGATTGGTTTCAACATAGTTATTAAAAGAAAAATTCAATACATGCTTGTTGAATCATTATTACATCTCTGGATTTTTTCTCAAAAAAATAAAACCAATTAATTCAAAAGACCAGAAACACATGTATTTCCAAAAAGTATGACAATTTTTTCTTCCTTTGACAATTGTAAATGATAATAATATAAAATAAATTTTTCAAATAATTATTTTTATGATTTTAAGAACAGTAAGGATACATGTGTATGTGTTTGTTTATATATATAAAAGTAATAAATAAGTAGACATAAAGATTTTAAGTTACATTAATTATAACAACATGTTAAAGAGTGATGTTTTGAAAAAATTTAAATAATAGTTCCATATTAATTATATTTTGATATTTTGAAAACTAAAAAAATTAATGTGATGAAAAAGAAATATATAACATATATCAAAAAATTGAATTTATGAATATATGTATTAATATCATTACACGAAAAATAAGATAAAATAAAATAATAATCTACACTCATGCAAAATATCAAAATTCATTTTAAAGTACACATATTTCATATGTATACAAACATCAATACTTCAATCAAAAAAGTAATAATTTTATGTGAACAAGATTCAATTTTGTGAAGGTTTTCTTGCATGGATATATATTGCATACATTTGTTATGTTCAATTTAAACAAACAGGAAAGCCCTCATTCAGTGGTAGTCAATAGTTGTTTTATTGTCTTTTTCAAAATATACATCTTGACTTTTAAACAAAAAAAAACAACAAATAATGATATGTCACGTGTTTAACATGTCAGATCTTATTTGGAACACTTTAATGAAACTAATTATGGTACGATTTTTTAAAAAGTAATCATAAAGTAGTAATCATAATAATAATAATAATAACAACAACAACACAAAGCTTTGTACACTGGTATATACATCCATTTCTTTGTGCACATCCTCAAATCATTCTGAATATTCTATTTATGTTCACAAATCACTTCTAATTTATTTTTTGATAATGTGGTATTCCAAGGTTTAATATAAAGTATTTAAGACTATATATATATATATATATATATACATATATATAAAAATTCATTTCACTTAAAAACCTGTGTAGATGTTGATTTTCTTGCCTTCATTAATACCACTTAATGAGTATTATTTTAACCCATTCTTATTGAAGATTTCAAGTAAAAAAGTACTAATTTGAAAATCAGGAGATTTTGGTCCTCAATGACCCTAAAACTAGTGGATGAAGGCAGGTTGGACCAAGAGCTCAACCATAGTTTTGAACAGGTTGATGGTTCAAATTCCTACTATAAAATCCCAACCTTGCTTGACACAAACTCTCACATGGTTCACTCTTACTGTTATAAGAAGAAGAAAAAAAATCAGTAGATTTCATGTTAATCTAACATGTAAATCCAACGTGGCTATTGCAGTCAAAACTTGCACAAGCAACAAACCAAAAGGGTCATTCACAATCAACCCAACCAATGTCAACCTGGTGGGGCAGTCAATACTCAACACCGGATTCTCTGTACAAAACCCACAGTTTTAATTGGTGATTTATTAGTAAATTATGAGCATCTGCATAATGGAGATGGAGAATTTTTCATGCAAAGTGCCCATTGCAATAGAAACATGAACTAGGTTTTGTACATGAATTTGAAAAATAGCACTAAAGAGGTTGGCAGTTCAAATCCTAGGGCTGAAATTACCACCATGTTCAATAGACCCTTGCACTAGGTTTATTCTTGTTGTGAAAAAGGAAAAGAAAATTAAAACATTTGTATTAGATTTTTTTGTTAGATTATTAAGTTATGCCAATAGGTCATGTAAGATTAATAAATCATGATGTGAGTCATGTAATGAGTAGTAGTAGATGGTCAGTAAATTGATATTGCATACAAATTTTACATCTAAGCATAGTAAAGGTTATTGATTAGATTATTGTATAAGTATTTAAGTGAAACAAATTATAGTAGTGCATAAAAGTGCAATAAGAATTGATCTTCATTTAATTGGTGTTGCATTAGAAGATTGTGGTGAAAATAGTTTGATATAGTTTTTTGTAATTATTCAAGCATGTTATAGACTCAAAGAAACTACATGTTTTAATAATCAATAGTTAAATACAAGGAAATTATAGGCACTAGTAGCCAATTGCTTAAAAACACATATTTTTATCAATTTCTTTTAAAAATGAATTACAATACAAAAATCTTTAAATTAGACCTCATCAATAATCAATAAAGTATATTTGAAAAAATAAATAAATTATGATAGCATTGGCCAATTGTGATTGTAATTCAAGTAATTTTATAAAAATGTTAGACCTCAAAATCCTAATATTCTAGTTTATATAATCCTTACTTAAAGAATATAATTGCAAAATAATGATATGCCACTCAACAAAAATATTAGATAAAAAGATAAAAATGCCATGTTACAATGTGTAATTAAATATTTAAAATTTTAAAAATTTAGTGTTATTCTAAATAAACAAAAAGTCCATAAAAAGAAATGAAATCTTTGAAAAGTTTTAAAAATTCACTTGTTAAGAAAATAATTAAATAAGATTAGAACTCAAAAACTTATATAGAAAAGAAAACCCTCCAAGCATCTCTTTTTAATAGTATTATAATAAGACAAGAATTCAATTAGAATTGTCATTGTTTTTATTCAGCTTGTCAAATGTATAGTATACTACAAAATAGTTAAAGAATTATAAAAAACCATTCTTCTATACAATTTGTAAACACTATAAAATAATATATAATAATCAATAAAAAATATAAAAAATATAAGTGTTAATTTTGTAGAATTTTTCAAAATATTATGTTTTTTTGTAAAAATTTCTTTTAAATTTAAATATTACTATGATATTTTACGTGTGTGATAAATCAACATTAAATTGCAAATTATATTGTTCTAATATCATGACATAATAGAAACAATTAATTATAGAAGTATCATTTTTTTGATAACCATTTACATTAATAATAGCTTTTTAAGTAGTTTCAGAACTACTAAAAAAAAAACTCATATATATTTTTCAAATACACATTCCAAATTTTACCTTGTGATTTTCTTATTTTGAGTTCTTTGATCATAATTTTTAGCCATTGAAAAGAACAAAACCAAACGAATAAACATGCACTGCAGATAATATTATATTATTTTTTAAAACTTCATAATCAAATAATTTTAAAAAATCCTATTCAAATAAAAAGTAAGTTCTTTTATGATTTAAATGCATGCTAATTATACATTGTTTATTTATGTATTGCACTAAGAAAGAATTTATAATTATATATATATAACACTATTAAAAAAAAATGAGAATTGTACAATTTGAGTTTTTGAAAACACATCAAGTTTTTAAAAAATCAATTATATTTCTTTGTACATATTTAGTTTGCACGTAATACAAACATAATTGTCTACAATTAGTGGTGTTATGGTTTCTATTGTAACAACCATTTCAACATACTTTTGGACTGTGTGTATACTTTGTAAGATCTTTTTTAAAAGCTATTTAAAAGATTTAAATTAGAAATTTACTGTATTCAATAAATAAATTTCTTATTCGATGTCCACAAGATAAGGTTTAAACCACCTTTGAATTGCTTACCAGGGACCAAGTATCAACATTGAAGGAGGTTACAAGGTTCTTCAATGACGCCCAAGTCCACTTAATCATCTGATCTTGAGCCGGAACAGGAGTCAAAGCCCACAATGCATTGCTTAAAAATATTATTTAATAGAAGTGGAAAATCACCCAGTTCTTTCCTGCAAGTTGATGCAATCCTGGATTGATTCTACCGACAGCGTTGCAACTGCATATACTTGGGAACCGATGACACGAGGAATGTAAAAGTTTCGAGAGCAACGAGAACATTAGAAGGATGAAGTGTTTTAGCCAGGATTCCAGCCGAGAACATGTACATTCCTCGTGTCATTGGTTCCCAAGCAGAAAGTGAAACTGCATGCACAAGGTATTCGATTACAATATATGGACGCTTTCATTTATCCAAGAGCTTATGAACACAAACGCTAACCAAAGTTGTCAAAAAATCAAAATCTAAAACTGAAGCACGCAACAAGCTTCACCAGGTGTTTCTAGCACAAAGCTAGATCAAGCACCATGCATCCAACTTTCAATGGGTTCAGAGATGGTGAACATTGCCAGCTCAAGTGTGCCCCTCGCAACGATTGTTGCATTTCGATTCATTTGCTCGTAGTCCCTGTACATCTTGCATGTGTCTCACAAATCCTTCAACTTCTCAAACTTTCCTGTGCTTCTGTGACCTCACATTGCCAAAACCACCAAAAATTGCATCTTGCAATAGGTTCAGGAGCATGCTGGCTGTCTGCTGCCATGCGATGAATCTATGGAACTGGTGAAATATAAGGTTGAATGTCTGGCAGTGGAAACATCTCACCAGTCCAAGAGAATCGTGTTACAGTTGACAAGATCAGAACACGGCCGCCCCACCTTCTAAAGCACAGAGGAGACATGCATGAGGAGACCAAAACTTCTCTTCAGAGATAGATGTTGCCCCTTGCCGGTGAATGAACGTTAAGCCCTGACTTCGTACTGCGCAAACCTTGGTTCCAAATATAAGTCGTAAAATGTCAAAATCTTGGAGTTAGCGTCTCCTCCGCAACTGTCTCCCGCTTGTTGCTGGTGTAGCAGGCTCTATATCTTTAGGCGGATCAGGCTCAGAATCATTGTCGCTCCCCTCATCCTTACGATTACCTTTCCTTTTGCTCTTCTCCTTCACTGTGCAAGAGGGACTACTGTCCTCATCCTCGACATTACCTTTCCTTTTCCTCTTCTCCGCCGTTCCAGGGCTGCTATCCTCTTCTTCAACACTTGTGTTGCTTTTCCTTCTACTTCTCTCCTTCGCAGGGCAGGAAGGGCTGCTGTCCTCATCCTCAGTAATACTTTTCCTCTTCTCTTTCACGGCGGAGGACGGACCTGCCCCGTTGGCCATTTTTGCAGCAGCTCTTTTCTTTAGTATCGCGAAATCGTCATCATCATCGTCATCGTTTTTCTTTCCTTTCGCTCTTCCTGCCTTACCCCCATCAGCTTCGTATACCTGGATCTTGACCGTCTTCTTCACCTCTGTTGTTGCATTCTCATGTTCAGTTACCTCATCATTAGCATCTTTTGGTCTCCAGATGAACAGCGACCTGCAATTGAAAGTAGAGCACTAAAATTAGAATAACTTTGCCGCAACACGTTTTCTAAAGTGTAATCATAAATATCACACTGGCAAAGATTTAGAACCATGCCCAATACATAGTCACTTTACTACAGGCTTATGCCATTAAATTAGTCCTAGCGTTAAAAATAAAAAATTGGTGGTGGGGGAGGGGGCTGTGTGTGTGTGTTGTGGTAGTATTATAACCATCGGCTCTAAAATAAACAATAACCGTGCTCTGAAGCTTGTTCTATTGTAGGAAAAACTCACCTAGAACTTCCTGTTGCCATGCAATCGAGTCTTGGGTGCAATTTATTCACAGTACAGATCGTTGTAATACTGGGATCATAGACTTGCTCCACCAGCCGCCCGTTGCTCACGTCGATAAAGTCAATAGGATGCAAAGCAACTCCATTAAAATCATCACTTATGTAGCGACCAATCACTATCAAACATTCCGAGCGGTCCTTAGGATCCCACTCGGCTTTGAAGGCCGTGATGTACCTATTGAAATTATGGCTGTGCACAATCTCGCGACTGGGTTCTGATAAATCAGAACATATATTGTCCCAGACTCGGATGCGGTTATCTATACAGGTAGTCAATATCTTGTTTCCGGTGATTGGGCTGAAATATGCGGAATTCACCACTCGTGGATGAGTGAGCGCTGCTAAACAATTGTCAGAACTTAACATCCTCATGTCCCAAATTCTTGCCTGCATATTCGATAAATACAGATCATTTATTATCAGCATAAAAATGCAAGTAAACAATCATTTGAGCTGTCTAGATACAAGATTCCCAACCACATCAAACGTTCGAAATTGCATCCTCTAGAAATGTCGTATGTATCCCGTCAATTCTGAGCAGTGTACTTGAAATGAGAAAGTTGGAATAAGATGCAATAAGATGTGATTAAAATAGTCATATCAGCAGAACCACGCACCATATGATCATTTCCACAAGTAATGAAAAGATCAGGGTCCATGGGATGACAATGCAGGCCAACCACTTTGGTGCC
Source organism: Physcomitrellopsis africana (assembly GCA_036785485.1). Lineage (NCBI taxonomy): Eukaryota > Viridiplantae > Streptophyta > Bryopsida > Funariales > Funariaceae > Physcomitrellopsis > Physcomitrellopsis africana. The sequence goes on from JAWRVF010000251.1 coordinate 355,708, forward strand.
CTTCTTATGCACTGCCGTGGGTTTCCCAACCTCTTTGTTGGCACGTGTATCAACCCTGTGGAAACACAAACATTATACAGGTGTTATTCGACTACCACGGCGCCAAAATCACTGCCCTGACATTTCTGCGGACATGTAAGTAAAACACAAAGCAACTAACTTAAAGCTTACTGATATAGAAATCCAAAGTTGTCGGTCGTCAAGGCCAACTCTCTCTGGTTGTTGAGATCCATAGCATGAATCATCCGCCACGTTGAAGGACCCTGCAAAGTATACAAGCTATGTTTAAACAAAAGCATTGCTAAGTTCTCGTAATGGATTTGGAACTGGCGTGCATAGCTCAATTTTAAAACAGAGGCGTCTTCCAGATCATAACAGTTCAAAAATACGTACCACCCATCCACCTGGATTGAGGTCAAGGACTTCATTAGATGTTCCTGACTCTAAATCCGTAAAGCAAACCTTCCCATCCGAAGAAGCGGTGTACATCATACCATCCTGCCAAGGATGGAACCTGCACACATATCTTACAGGTAAATCTGACGAGCAACATTGTGAATTGATGATGGTACCCAATACGACTGGATACTCATATCCAGGATATCTTAATATCTAAGTTACACTGCATGAAACAATGACTAATATTATACAATGCACCATCAAGGTCAGAAACTTCTAAAACACGGAAGGTAGCATATATATTGCAAAGGGTCCCTTACTTGATATTGTTCACAAGAGCACAATGTATGTTCTCATGTACCGTTTTGTTGAAAACCTTCTCGAAGTTCCATATACCTACTTGACCTCTCTGTTATTCCCGTGACACACACAATCACGTGTTGTTTAGAGTAAAAACAATGTAAATCAGCATTTCAAAAAATAAAATAAAATAAAATAAAATAAATTAAATTAAAATTTTAAAAAATCAGAATTTATCCAGTTTATCCTCATAACAGAGGATAAACACAGAACTCAACACGTTAAAGAGAGTCATATATCAATAAGCGAGCACCTTATCGCCAGAAATTAAAATGTTGTCTTTTGTCGGATGAAACTCCAAATACGTCACCCTCCGGCTGTGCAGCCGAATAATTGCACTGTCCACTTTGTTCGGGATAGCTTGTGGCAGATGCACCTGATTCATAAATCGTAAGCAGAACTTTAAATGCATGCTTTATCTAAGATAGTAATTCAGGGAAACCCAATTCAACTCTGAGAGGACACCCAAGTAGAAGGATGTCGCTTTCACTTTCAAAAATACGGCATTCAAGTGAATATGACGTTGAGGTAGCTTACTGTGGGTACGTGGCTGCGAAATTGCCTCTCATGCACAAAATCCAGAAGACCTAAAGCCCGTCTGCGAGGAGCAGCAACAACCCCGTGCTCCGTTGCCATTCTATGCGGACATGTAAGTGTTGTATGACCTGCACAATAGAAAAATCAGGTACATATACAAACCAGCTCCGTCTTCAAAATGCAAGTTTGACCCACTACTATTTCACGAAGTCTGCAACATAACCATTGTCGTACTAATGGCAATTCTCTCAGCAGCATTGCAGAGACGTACAGTGAATTGCAGCCAACAGTCGAGTAATTAAGATGACGCAAAGAACATATGCAGCATCTTAAACAAAAAAATTATCCTAGCATCAACTCCTCAGGAGAAACTCAACCACACAAGAATGAATAGTGAGGAATACAGACCCGGTTTCTTGCAGAGGTAGCAAGGCTTGTTAGGACAATCCAGGTACACAGAACCCACAAAACCAGCTTGATGGTCTTTCGCCTTACATACCTGTGAATCACAAAAAAAAATCATTTGGGATTTTCATCGATTATCAATAACACATTGTTCTCGATACAAGCACAGGTATAATCTACCAGGACATCATCAAGAGATCATGAAAATCCAAGTTCATCAAAGAAAATTGGATTATCCAAGAACCATAATAACAACCACGCATTCTTCCACCGTGATAGCCCACACGATGTATTATTCGCGTCAAGATGCTAGGATACAGGCAATCCTAACGACACATTTTCATACTTGACTTTAAAAACCATGCATCATATAGGGAATCCAAAAGTCCTCTTCAACTCAGTATCAGATTCTCCAAGAAAGGCTAAAGTTTTCGCTATTTTTTTACAGTCAAAATCTTAAAATGCATATACGTGTAGACAAGCCATACCACAAGAGTATGTGCATCACCATCAGCACGAATGGACAGACATGTTAAAACTCTACCGTCAGCAAGACTGATTAACGTACAATGAGCTACATTATATCTGTGCTACAAGACGGAGGTACGTTTTATATAGAATGTTGATCACAACTTTGGAAGTCAGGGGATGTACTCGACAAACCTTGCAAACTTTCTGGCCCTTCAGACTGATTGTGATGCGAGCTTTCCTCTTCCTCTGTTTCTTCTCTTCTTCCTCGTTCTCTTCCTCCACGTGTTCCTCGCCTCCGGCATTCTCATCCTCATCACCCTCTGCTTCTTCATCTTCCACATCCTTCGACTCTTCGTAATCTGAATCTATAAACTCCTCCTCCTCCTCCTCCTCCTCGGAAGACTCTTCAGCATCACTCTCTCTTTGCACCACCAACATCCGCTTCCGCATTGCAGCCCTCGTCATTGTCATAGTTTTTTGTTTCCCCCCTCAAAGACTACTATCACCACACTTGCTCTTCTAAACCACTCCCACAGCTTAGTCAAATTCCCGCAAACGCACCACACAGCTACCAAACTCACAGCACTCCAGGCTTAGCAGACCCACAAAGCAACAACAACAACAACAATGCACTCAAAAACAATCCCCTCAAAAAAAAAAAAAAATAAATATAGCTCATTCACTGGCACACTTGACACCGGTCCAAAACAAAAACTTTAATTCGCGGACTCTTTTCCACTCACCCGCACACCAATTCGAAAGCGACAATGCCTCTTCAACGAAACAGATAAGCAAGTGCGCGACCAAGACCCGCCCATGTCCAGCAGCCTCAAGTTGCCGACATTCTCGGCCTTTACGAGCAAAGTCCATGCCCGCCGCAACCCAAACGAATAAAGAAGAAAAATCTAGTGCGGGAACGTGATAGAATCACCGCATTCTTGAGCTGAGGCGATGAAAAGCTGCGAGCATGAGTCCGGTAGCTTCAGTGAGAAGCTCCCCGATGATCCACAAAACCCTGAGCAGAGGAGGTTTCGAAACCCTTTCAACTTCTGCAGTGCTTGCCTCCGCCGCCTGTTTTATTAAATGAAAGTGCTGCTAAATTGGGCGATGATGCATCTGGCTTCGATCGGACGAGAGGCTCGCGTGGATCGTTGCTGCGTGCTGGTGCGACATTTGTCTCTGTCCTGTGGCTGCGACGCTTCCACACCACCGTGCTTCGAACGCCGCTGGCGGGCGAGTCGCGGTGTGAACGGAACAAAGATGACCTTAGTGTGAATAGGACCCTCTTGTTGGGATGGATGATTCTGGTCGTTGAGTTGGAGCGGGATGTGTTTGAGGGATGGATGAGGGCTGGTGATTTGTGATTGGTGTACGTGTCTGGTTTGAATGCTTGAATTAGGGCTCTATTTAAAAGAATATCGTATATAGGGGGGGGGGGGGATTTAAGATGCAAGGGAGATTATTTTGAATGGAAAATCTTATTTTGCATACAATTTTTCTCATGCATATCAATTTTTTGGTTCATAAAAATTATTTTTTAAAATCTATATTAAATAAAAAAATATTTATTTCTTAAATTAAAAATATATTAATTTTTATGGTCTTTAAATTTTAATTATAATAATTATAATAAAATAGTATTACATATTTATTCCATTAATACATATCATATTAATTAGATATTAAAAAATTATTAAGACTATTTTCTTGTTTAAAATCATAGATTTGTAATTTTAATTTTAAACACCAATTCTAAATGTTTGTTTGATTTTATTTTATTATTATTGTTATTTTGACACAAAATGGGATATATCTCATGCTTTGAAATTAATTACAAAATGAGAGTGCATTTCCATTGAGGTCCTTTAACCTTAAATTAAGACAAAATGTAACATGTATTTAGACTAAAGTTAACATATGCCTTTTTAATTAACTATTTTTTTCTTCATAATTTTATAATGCTATATATAAAAAGTTGTAGTTGCTACCAAATTTTTATGTAATTTTTATAACTTTTTATTTATTTTTATTAAATTTTAATCATTCAAAAATTATCCCAACGTTTAAATATAATGATGTAGTTATTTGGTTTTTGACCTATTATTTTCCTTGTGACTTATTACATTATTTTATCATATTTTAATAATTTATTTTATATTTAAATCTTTATTTGTACATCCTTCCAAATAATATTTTTAAAAATAAATATATTACATTATTATGTTATATAAAGTATAGCTTTAGAATACTTTAAACATCTACCTATTAAAAAAAATTCATCTATAGCCTATAATTGTCTTATAATAAAAAAAATAAGATGTTTAAAAAAATCCTTCTTAACAACCTAAATCCTCTTTGAAATTCTAAATCCAAGCAATCTTAAATCCCATATTCTAGAACCTATAAACCTTAAACCTTATATCCTATCAATCCTAAAGATTAAATCTTCTAAACCACCAAACTCTAAATCCTAAATAAATCCTAATAAAACTCTAAAAAAACTTTAAACAATCTTAATCAAATCCTTAAAAAATTCCAACAAATCCTAAAAAAATTCTAATAAATCCTAATCAAATTATAATTAAATCCAAAGAAATTCTAAATTCAAACCATTGAACTTCAATAGACAACAGCTCCTAATTGGACTTTTAAATCAACTTCAAGTTTCTTACAATTAATGGCTTTATAAGTCATATATAAACTCACAAGTTTTGAATAGGATCCAACTTATAGATTAAAAATTAGTGCAATAAAATTTTTGATAATAGAACTTGGCTTTTTACTTTACGTTTGATAAAAAAATCTATTAGCCAAATCTTATAATTTAGCCATTGACTTTTACTCCAACTTGGTATTTGGCTTGAATTTCATGTTGTCATAAAACATGATTTTTAATTTGGAAATACTTTGGATATCTAGCTATAGAGAGTTTAGCTATAACTTGTTGATTAGGCTTTAATAAGTTGTTTATCTTTAATATATATATATATATATATATATATATATATAAAACCTCTTATATTTAAGTAGGTTTGTACATAAAGTTTTTCTATGGCATCTAAAAAAATCCTTAATACCATTTTCTATGCTAAATCATAACTAACTAATTTTTGATAAGTTAGATTCTTAATAACTTCTAAGAAAATCTATAATCTCGTTTTATAAACTCATCATTATATCAAAAATATTATCATATTTCCATTTATTCATCTTTTCACTTTTATAAAGTCTTGGCTCTCAAAAAACTCCTTTAATTTGCACAAAATACTCAAATTATAACAAACCCTTTCAATACATTAACCATCTGCAAAAGATTGATTTCTTAGTGAATTTTAGAATCTAATAACTCTTAATCCTCTTATTCAATTTTTATCAAGTTTTTTAAAAATATAGCCTATATTCTTAAGCTTCACTACAAAAAAATTCAACTATAGATTTACTTTTGATTGTCTCAAAAACCCTAACAAGTGCTTAAAATCCTAATTTATAGACATCCAAACACTATTTTCTTTATATCTCAAAAATCTAAAATCCTAATGCCACAAAATTTTTGTATATAATTTTGTAATATGAAAACAAACACTTTTAAAAATTTTGAGCCAAAACCTTGTCAAATTGCTTAAGATATAGTTCAAAACACAACTACTAATTAAGTTGGTCACTTGTTGCCCTTAGATTGTAAGCACTAATTTCAACTTCAAATATCTCCTTCATCCTAGCTTAGAATTTATTGATTCATACATACAAAGTGTAGTAAAAAAAGTGCTCTCTCTAATCCTAGTTGCCAAACCTTTATTGCTTTCTATGTGTGCAAATTATACCCCAAAGAGTGACAATAGGTACAAATTTGACAATTGAACTTTGAGCGCCTATATCTCTTTTATAAAAACTCCAAATCACTCAATTTTTGCACCAAAATCATAACCAAAAACCTAAATTTGTTGACCCTAACTGCTAATATTCAAATGCCTTCAAAAGAAAAATCTTAATTCCTAATAAAGCCTCAAGAAGCTTCCTTGAAGTCTGTTAGGTATGACTTTTGGTCAATAGGAATAGAGATTTCTATCATCCATCTCCATTCATTCACATAGATGGCCTAACTACTCTTTTTGATATTAAAAATCTTTTTCTAATTCTTTTTTTAATGAGATTTATATAATGTGTATTCTAAATATCAATTAAAAGAAATAAACAAGATTTTAAGGACCACCAATGTCTAACAAAGGTAACTCAAAATATATAAAAGTTATTATCAATATAAAATCAACTTCAAAATTTACCATAAAAAAAAAAATGAAGTTGTATAAATCTCAATAATAGTCATTTTTAAACAAAGTCCTTTTAAAATAGTAATCTAACCATATTTTGTAATCAATTAAAATCCACTAATATGACTCTTATTTAGTTGTATAATAAATTATACATTAAATATATATGTATATTATTTTTATACAATAGTTGAACCACAACACAACAATGTCTTATGTTCACATCTTAAATTTGTGCCTCATCTAATGTCTAAATCTTTAGATATTTAAAAATTAGAAATTTGACTTCAACTTCTCATATCTATTAAAATGAAACAAAAATCAAACATTAAGTTTTTTTTCTTATATATCCATATACTTACAAAACTTCCAATGTAGATCAAACTTAGATTTGTAAAAACCTATTCAAAATTACACTAATTTTTATTGTCTTTGAAAGTATATTGCTTACAAAATATTTATTTTTATGCCTCATTAAAGGACTTTTCTACATCACAATTTTGCAAATCTTACATTCTTGGAATTCTCTCAAATCCTCCTTCTTCTTAATATCACACTCTAATCTCAAAAAAAAACTTTCTATTTTTTATATATATTCATTTTTATACCTTAAGGTCCAATTTTAATTTTTTTTTCACAAATGGTTCTTTCTTAAATATCAATCTAATTAATTTTGTAGTAGTTTTTTTATAAAAATCTACTTTTAACTTTGTTCTAGTGGTAATTGTGTCTATATATAGTTCTTATTTTAAAAATATTAAGTTCTTATCTTGCTAATATTATTTTATAAAATAATGATTTATCTCAAGATAATTCTATCATATTCCAATCACTTTCAATAATTTAAGAATATTTGTTAGAAAGCACCTCCACTATATCTAGCTATAATTATGGTCTTTCTTGATATTTTTTAGATACATAAATATTAGTCATACCAATACAATAATTTGCTACATTCTTAAGAATAATCCATAGAGTTTTATTATCTATGAAAGAGCCACATTTTCTACTAGATATTTAATGTGGAGTGTAAAAAAATATACACTTCATCAACTTTTACTTTATTAGGATCTAAATTATATCTAAGAATAACTTCTAAGATATAAAAATCTACATTTGATCATATTGTTTTTCCAAGCTTTTGGACTCATGTTTAAAAAGCTTATATTCTTGGATTAATAATATATTATTTTTAAGGTGTATACTATTAATGTAGCTATATAGTTTAAATTTTTTTGAAAGAATCATTTACATTCCTATCATTATATGAAATAATATTTAAGTTCATATTACTATGAAGAATTAAAAGAAGAAAACATGAATTATTGCAAAACAATTTTCATTAGAGGTTTTCTAATCTCAATACATAAGTGTCCTCATCTTGTATCTTTGTGATTATTGATCCTCAAAATTAATATAAGGACAATGAAGTTTATATAGATTAATGTTCCACCTCCATATTATCTTCTAGAGTAATTTAATTTTAATTTTAAAAAACAACATATTTTTTGAATTACTTCTGAGTCTTTTTAAAAAATAACTATGAAGATATGTAATAAGGTAGAAATATGTAATATATACCAATCTTTTATAATATAGTAAAATATTAGCATTATTATTGAATAATAAAGTATTGAAATGAACCATAATAATGCCTTATAATCTTATTTTGACTTACTTCTAAATTTGTATTCTTAAAGTAAGCATATATCAACTCTAGAACTATAGTATTGAATCTTACAATTTACAAATTTTAATTTTAATTTTGAAATAGGATATGAGCAAAAATAAAATATTTGAAAATAAATTTATCATCATAAAATAAAAGAACAGAGGAAAAAAGAAACTCCAAGGATCTTAATAAAAGTTTTTTGGAAGATTGTAAATACTTCTAATGTTTTGATAGTACACTTTGATGAAATGAATTTAAGGATGTGAAATTGAACTTAAAATATCTCTCATTGTTACAATCCAAAAAAATTTAAGTTAAGACATCAAAAAAGAATCATTAAAATCAAAGTTTAATCTACAAGATAAAGAATTAGTTTGGTGAAAAGGATCAAATTATTCATTGCTGTGTACCCCCATTGTATTGTATATTGTTTGTTCCATTTTTTTTTTATGGATCCTTTGTCATATATCAAATCTTGAGGGAAAAATATATAGAAGGCTTGATGTATTTAGTTGAATTATTATTGTCTTGTCACTTGATATAATTCTTTGTATCTAATTTCTATTAATCTCATATGGTGTATTAATTTTTTTTTTTGTTGCTTCACCTTCTTTTTGCTTAAATACTTCTTTTCTAAGATAGCTATTATGGTCTAGATTGATTTATGTAGGTCCTAGCTTCTCTTCATCATTACCAAGAGAGCCAATATTAAGTCCATAAGAATCACTTTCCATTTTATAAGACCAAATATATGGATTATTTATTGAATTGATTTATTGTACAACCATTATAATATGCAAAGTGGAGGTTGGTGGATAATAAAAATTTAAAAAATTTCTATTTAATGATAGACCATAGTACTCGGATATCTCTTCTATTATTTTTGATAGTTAATCAAGCTTTAAAATAGAAGAAGTAAGATGTTTTATGTTGGTAGTTACAATGACTCAAAAAATTATTTTAATGTTGATATATTTTAGAAAGAATACTATATTATAGGTGAACTATAGTGAATAATAACATGTGATTATTGTAGCAAATAAAATACTCCTTTATAGCTACAAAATAGATCCATATTCAAAAGAATCCATTAGATAACTACAGAGCTATAACCAATCCAATTTGGAATAATATTGAAACAATTTTTGAGTGTAGTATCTAATTATTAGTTCTTATCAATTATTCAATATTACATCATTTTATTATCATCAAATATACTACAATAATATTAATATTAATCTAATGACATTATTAATACTTAATAGCAGCTATAAAAGCACCATATTCAATCACAATTCTTGTCACTAACATATTTTAAATTACTACATTCTAGGACATTCTAAAATCCTTTGCAATTTTTAAGAACCTTCTAGATATTTGTAGAATCTTTGATAGGCTTCTAGAAAGTTCTATAGGCTTTTAGAAGCTTCTTTAGACTTTTAAAAATTTCAATAGATTTCTAAAAGCTTCTATAGAAAGTACCATAGACTTCTGGAATCTTCATTAGAGTATAAATAGGAATCTTTGTAACCACTCTTGCTATCAATCTTATTCTTTATCTTTGATTTTCACATACTTCTTTGTCAAATTCTTGTATCTTTGACAATTCATTGGACAACTATGAGATCCATTTTCCACTCTTTTTAAGACAACATTATCTTTATTCTTTTTTGTTTTCAAAAATTCTATGGCTAGATTGCTTCTAAGCTTAATTGTAGTAAAGCTACTATCTCTAAGCTAGCAAAAAAATTCATTATTGATAGGAAGAACCTTAAAGTAGGTAGGCCAAAGAAACTTAATATTATAGATGAAAGAACAATCATTAGCCAAATCAATATTCAGAAGTTTAAGAATACTATTGAGGCTGCCAAAAATCTTAAAAATATTATTAGTAATCTTCTATTAATCTAAATAATCCAAAATGCCCTCAAAAAATGCAATATGAAGGTCATGGTGAAAAAAAAAAAAAAAAAAAAAAAAAAAAATCCACTATTATCTATCTACCATTGAAAATAATATTTGATTTTTGCTTTGAAGTACAAGGAATGGACTATGAAGGATTAGAGGAAGGTTATTTAGTTAGATGAGATAAAAATCAACAAATTTGGATCAAATAGCAAGAAGTGGGTGTAGAAACAAAAGAGTTAATTCTCACTTGGCAAAAAGATTCAAAAAATAATAAAACATGGAAGTGAAAATATAATGATATAGGGATATATGGAGTAGAACAGGATTGAGAGGATGGTAGAGATTGAAAAGAGGATAGATGCCAAGCAGCTTGTAGCAATTCTTACAAAAAAAATATTTCCTAATATTGAAGAATTTGACATTTTTAAAGAGGAGGTGATCTTTCAGCAAGATAATGACTCCAAGCATAACTCAAAATTGATATAGGAGTGATTTAATTATCATAGGATTAAAATAATGGACTAACATGCCCAATCTCTTGATCTTAATCCTATTGAATAACTTTGGAAGCACCTCAAATACCAACTCAATACCTAAGAGACAAAACCAAAAAGAATTTGGAAATTATAGAAAAAAATAGTTATAGAATAAAATGAAATTAAAGTAGCTTTGTACCAAAAGTTAATAGAAAGTATGTTCAAGAGGTTGGAGGTAGTTATTAAGGCCAAAGGAGGTCCTATAAAGTACTCATATGTAATTAGATACCACACTCAAAAAACTATTTCAATGTTACTCCAAATTTGGATTGGTCATAGCTTTGCAGTTATTTGATAAATTCTTTTGAACATAGGCCCATTTGGTAGCTAAAAAAGAGTAATTTATTTGCTATATTTATCTCATGTAATAATTCACTACAATTCATCTATAATACACTATTTTTTCCAAAATATATCAACATTGAAATAGTTTTTTGAATCATTGTAAGTATGATCTAACTTTGACAAGGTCATTTGTATCAACTTCACTTACAATTAATTGAACTTATCCAATACTACTCTTATTTACTAAAATAGGCTTATAAACTAATATAGGAATTATATTTTAAAATGATACATTATAAAGATTTTTTTTTTTTTTTTTTTTTTTTTTTTTTTTTGCTAAAATACAACTCATTTTAATTAACCTATAATACATAGGATTATCAAGCATTAGGAAGAGTTAGGAGCATCATCTTTATTTATTGAAATTAGATCTATATTTCAGCTTGATATTTTATTCACATAATTTTTCTATATATCTAAGCTTAAGATTGCATGGTCACTTATTAGTTTTAATATCAATTAGAAATCATGTCAATATGTTGAAAGGTAGACAATATTGGTTTTGAAGTTGAATTTGTAATCTAGACTCTTTGAATCTAAATCCATGCACATTTTGTTTATCTAGCCATTTCTAATTATAATCACTTCTAATATAGGAGAATATTAATCTATATAAATAATGTTGATTGGCTATTGAACTATTGCTATTAGATCATGGTTGTGATTAAGAAGGAAAATGACTACTTCTAATGAAATGTTATTAGTTTTAAAAGCCATTACCACTTCCACAATTTGGTACTTCATGTTATTGTCTTTGAAAGTTATGTCTTTTGTTAGAAGGACATATATATATGTGTTGATATAAGGTTTAAATTTCTATGATTAAAATTTACTAATACTAAGCTAGCAATTGGTTGTGGTGTTAATAAAGGATTACAACAAATAATCTTATTGTGCAAAGAATGGGTATCTAACTTTGTCATAGTTCATTCTTTGAATTGTATAGAGCCGATATTTATGTCTTCTTCTTGTTCTATAGAACTAATCACAACAATATCTTCTTGTTTCCTAAGAATATTTATACCATTCTTTTTTTATGTTAAAATACCTTCCATGTTAGTTTTTGGTGGTACTGTTATATTAAATGATCTCTTACCAACTAAATGGTTGAGAACCTCATTGAAAGAGGAATTGTATTCAATAGCAAAGATAGAAACTTATATCTAATTGATTACTATCCTAGGAAGGACATCATCTTTATCAACCATCTATTACCTTGTATAGGAGTAAATATAATATGTATTTTTAACATAGTCAATACAAGGAGTATTTGCTACATGTAGAGTTATAGAAGGAATTATATGTACTCAATATTTTTCAATCTAAGTTGTAAATGATTATTTCTATTATTTTTTTTTTCTTTGTAGTTCACCACTAGAGTTTAGCTTCAATATTGCTTTTGTCTGAATCTATAATTTCATCTATGTTTGTATCTCCTAAATTATGTCTTTTTCCATTCTTGTTCAATCTCCTTATTTTTTTAATATTTTTTCTAAACTACTTGTTTTGATGGCCCTTAGAACAAGACAAAGAAGGATAGTCTTTGATTTGATACATGGTTGAAAAATAAAAATAACATCAAATTGATAAATATTTATAATCAATTTCTATGGTTTTTTTTTTTAAGTAATAGGATTAGTAACAAAGATCTTAAGATTCCAATCAACCTCTAATTGCATTACTACACAATACTAGGGCTCTAGTAACTTTTATTATATTAGTCTTTACCAAGAACATTACAAAGCTCAATTGCAACCTTCGCAGCAACTGGCAAGAATTCTTCTAATAAATGTTTCAAAGTAATGCATGTTGGAATGTGAAACATACCAAAATCAAATACCAAGCTAGAGCTCTATGCAATGATGGAATCAAATGGCACATCTCTTGATTAAAATGTCCAATTACCATAAGTAATCTAATAGGAAGAAAGAAGTAGGATTTATTAGAGTATGTCTTTTGATTTTACTCTTAGCTAGAAAAAACCTATGCCAATAGTTCTAATCACTCGTCAAGACACTCTCGTTGTGCCATTCAATGTATGTAATAATTAATTGAATGTTTTGAAAGTTAGTATTTTATTAACAAAGTAAGATATAATAAGATATTTTTGCAATAATATAATTTCAACATTTATTAAATTAAAATCCACAATTATTTTACAAAAGATTGATTTTACCAAAAAGCTAAAGCAACTATAGTTATATTTGTGTGACAACTTTTCTTTTAATTGTGCCCAAGTTGGATGAAGACAACCTTCTTGTCACTACTCTTCGAAAGCTTTTGTTATGCCACTTCAAATCTCTTCTCTAGTTCTTGTTGACAATCTGGTATGGCCATGGGATGCACCTAGTATTGCAGAATTTTTTACATACAATATTGGCATAGGATGTCATTTGAAATAATAAAGAAAATAGAAAAGAAAAAAGAAAAAAGAAAAAAGAAAATATAATTTTAATTTTTTTTTGATAAACTACTCACTCTTATTACACAAGGTTGATAAGGATGATGATTGCAATAATATTTTTATTTTTTCCTTATTTGATTTATTTTTTAATCTTATTTATTAGTTATAATTAAAATTTTATCTTCTATAAAATTTTAACTATTTTAACAATCATTAAATAAGATAAAAATAAAATATTATTACAATCATCTTGGATTTTTGTACTAATCATTATAGTGTTTAATAAAAAAAACTGTCCAATAAATCATTATTTTGTTTTATATTGGCCTGGTTTGCAAAATATGATTTTTAAAATATAAAATGTATCATGCACAGCTTTGACATATTCCAGCATTGTTATTAACAAATAAAATTTATTACATCAATGGTATGTATGTTCATCATCCATGAGTAGGTTTTGTTACTATTAAATATACTAGTACCATAATATTTTTTGGAAAAGTACTTGTTTCTTATGAATGTATTGTAATACAGATTCAAAATAGCTACATATATACATACATATATAATCAATGTTGAACAAAAATGTTTTCATAAAAACAATTACATCTACAAAATTATTATGTTTATTTATTATGTATATTTATTTTTGTTGGCATCAAGAATAATAAAAAAATTCACATGTTCCTAAAATAACTTACAGATATATAATTTAAGGTTCCTTTTGTCAATGCTTCTTCTTGCTTCCTTCCCTTTTGTCTTTTACTAATCAATCAATTCTTTTAAAGAGTTACATATAACATAAAAACCAACATTAAAAAATTGTATTCAGTGAAATGCATTAATTTAACCCCCAGCTCTCTCATGTCTTGCACATCTGAAATATGAATGGTAGAAACTTTCCAAACTCAAACTTAAATGCACATTTAAAATCAAAAAGCAAAAAACAGAACAAACTTACAAACAAGAAAGTGAAGAACTGTTTTATACTTCAGTAAACTTCATAAACAAGTCAATAAGTGACTTGTGGCTTTAGTACAGATGACATTCTACAAATCCTAGACAGAGAGCTTCTCCCTTTCTATGTAAAAAAGAGTAGCAAGCACTACCTCATGAAGCAAGCGTTATATCTTGATATGCAAGCAAACACGTCGGTCTTCTGTACACCACTCTGGTGACAAACTGAAAGTATTATTTTACAGTTTTTTCATACATGTATAAAAATCTCTCTGTAAGCTTATAATTCATGCTGTAGATTACGAAACTTGTTGCAATCCAAACTTTAAACTGCTCGCTCCCTAGAGATTAAAAGAATTGCTACCTAGTTCATAATAAATTAAATGTCTTCCTTAGAACTTGCCGGAACCAGAACACAGAGCTCTTAGGAAGCCTGGCCAAGCCATTTTTGTAGTCTACATAGTAGATTCCAAACCGGACGGAGTATCCATCTGCCCACTCGAAGTTGTCCAGTAGAGACCATGCAAAGTAACCGCGTACATCACAACCATCCCTGCATCAAAACCAATTCCCTTCTCATCAAAAACAAATACTGAAAATTAGGTTTATGGCTGAAACGAAGAGAAAAGGAAATATAAGAAAACTGAGTTAAATTTTTAAATTTTTTTTTTAAAAAAAAGCACATAATTTGCAAATGCTTTTACCTGATTGCCAAAAGCACATTTTGCATGTAGTCGTGATAATATTGAATTCGTTCAGGATCTTTTAACTGGTCTTCAATCGGCATGAAATCCTCTGTGTTGGCTTCAGATCTACCGTTCTCAGTGACATATAGAACTGGACTGTTGTACCGTTCACGAACCCAATTTAACAGCTTTCTGATTCCAAATGGAACTACAAATAACCAGTCCGAAGGTGTCTACAAGAAGATAAAATAACGTTAATATTGTGCGAGAAACATACTTGATATCATATCTAGTGAATAATAGTATCAAAGTACATGAACCCTACATAAAAAAATTGAAACCATTATAATTGCAAGGATATAGACAGCAAATAGACAATTGAACGACTTTTTTTTGGTAACTATCACATGTTGGAGGTTAGAATCATTCTTACTGGATCACCAATAGGTACACCATCTTTGTAATATGTTTTCACAATTTCACCACTGGTGCCGTAAGTTGCATAACTTGAAGTATAATGATTTATACCAACAAAGTCTTGTGAACCTTTGACAAGCGCTGCTTCTTCTGCAGTAAAGGTAGGTAGATTGGAACCCAAATTTCTCCGCATAGACGCAGGATAGTCGCCAAAGAATATTGGATCAAGATACCTGTCAAATAATTAAATTATCAATTACCTATCTAAGTATCGTCTTTATTCACATTAATCATATTATTCTCAGTAATATTATTAAGGAGATTGAGTATTTAATCATTCAAATGAATCGAAAAAATTTCTCTGTTCCAACAAATCACAAAATTTTTTTTTTTTTTTCTCACCATCCTAAATATGCTTCAACGGCTTCTTGTGCAGCTTGTTTGTCAGAATTTGAATTCGAATCAAGAGGCTCATACCAGATACAGTCTGTAGTTATTCCAATTATACCCTTCTGCGTATCCTGTATTCATAGAACACTGCAAAATTAAGAACTGTATAAAAATTCAGTATTAACTACAACGATAATAAACAAAAACGTAAAATTAATGCAAGATCATAAAATGATGATAGTTGTAGTTTTTTTTAAAATGATTCGTCAATAAATACCTTGAATTCTTTTCGATAAATATCGACAGCATGAGCATGTGATAACAAAGCATGATGGCTAACGATGTATGGCTCTGTATCAGAATTCCCAGCCGCACAAACTGGTGCAGAACATCGCCCTGGAGCCATCACTCCCGTCAAATAACCAGAACTTGAAAAGGTCTGAATTTCGTTGAAGGTAATCCAATGCTTCACTTTGGAACCCCACCTTTCAAAACAAAATCTTGCGTACTTGGAAAATGAGTCTCTGCAATGGGTGTCATTTTTAAAACATGATTAGTGTCTTTACACAAAAGAATAAAAATGAAAAGAAATGCTAAAATTAAATTCAAAAAAACCACAAATTAAGCATTGCAACAAACAAGAATCGTCAGTGAAGACGTACATAATATCAGGGCTTAACCACCCTCCAATTGAGTTTTCAAGAGCTTGAGGTATGTCCCAATGATACAAAGTGACATATGGATCAATGCCGAGCTCCAAGACGTGGTCAATGAGGTTATCATAATACTTAACTCCCTCCCAATTCACCACGCCAACACCATCTGCACTTGCATCGATGTTACAAGTACAAGTCTTTACATAACTTCAACAATACTGAGCTTCACTAAAACTCCAATTTTAATGTATAAAACATTTGCGAAACATTGCATGCACATTGTTAAATTGATATCGAGTGAAGTTTTTATTACTTGGAAAAATGCGTGGCCATGAGATTGAGAATCGATAAGCATCCATGTTCAAATCCTTCAGTAACCAAATATCTTCCTGGTCAAATTTAGAGAAAAATAGAAAAGAAATTGCAGTATCAGTACGATGGGAGAGACCTTGAACAAAAGAAGGTCTAATATTTTCCTTGGTTTACTAAAAGCCAAAAATACTGAAGAAGAAGTGCACAAAGAAATAACGGCACATGTGTTCATACTGCATATCGATGATATTGATCCACGGCAATATCTCCGGTCTTGTTTCCTAATATTTTGCCTGGCAGATGTGAGAAGATGTCCCATATACTCAAACCTTTGCCAGCCTCCCTTGCAGCACCTTCAATCTGCATGAAAACCAAAATCGATCGTAAGCAAGTGAGCTCATGCACAACAGACAAAACACTATGAAAGAGTTCAACAACAAAACCATTGGGGCAAATTTACCTGATAGGCAGCTGTCGAGGACCCAAACACAAATCCTGGAGGGAAGCTTGATCTTTGAACAGTTGGAAGCTCCTGGATAATCGTAGGTCCTCGGCACTCAGCGAATTCTTGAAAACTTTGAAAGACAAGACAAACTGCGAGTAACAGTATGCAGGCTCTCCTGCAAGTAGCCATCTTTGCAGCCTCAAACACAAGATCTTTAAAATGTAACTCCAAAGTTCGTGCTGCGACATGACACAAAGAAAAGAGTCACAATCTGTTCTACTGCCGGCCTTCTACAACGACGAGGAAAAGTAAAAGTTCACTAATAAAAGGTTAAAAACTAGTAAACGATTGTAGGTTTGAACCAACTTTTTTCAAGTCTCGTAAAGTTGCAAAAGTCTTCCAGCAAGGAACCGTGTGCACCTTCTAACTACCAATGCGTGGCAGCACTAAGCTCGATTCAGCAAGGGTACAGGTGTTATTCCTAGAAAAACAAGAAAACTTTGATTCAAGCTCGGAAGTCTACATTCTTCAAAGATACAGCGTACCGAGTGCAGATTCACACAATGTAAGGTTGCTGTGTAAAGCTGAAAATGGACTCGCAGCCAGCAAGCAGGAGGAGTGTGATGCTACTCAACGATTTCGTCAACTGGGTCGAGTGAACACACAAGATCAAGATACAGATTTAATCCTAAATACAATAGATTCACTCCCAAAATCACAACAGTAGTAAAAGACTGTCTTGCACATTTACGCAAACCCATGCACCATTGCCATCACAATTAATCCCTGAACCATGTCACGATTAAAGCACAGTACAAGTAACCATGATTCTTCTTGACAAGGATATGGCACCCCTGTACGACATTCTGATCCATAGACGCCTCCTAAACGACTTATCAATACAAGTGGGATCCAATTTTATGCCAAGAACTACAAGATCAAATATTATCACTCCGTTAAAAACACGAAATGGCCTAACGCCACATGTCACTCAACAAGGGGAGCAAAATTCTCACCTCTACAGGTCACATGCACCCAATCTGCACATGCACCCAATCTGCACGAATCAAACAATCAGCTACATGACTGCTCAATCACATCATGCAACGTCGAGCTCGATTCTAAAACAGCCTCTCTCTCTCTCTCTCTCTCTCTCGCACTCACTCCCTCAATTGCCAAACTCTCACAAGTCTCCTCACTCTCTCTCTCTCACTCTCTCTCTGTCCCCTCAAGAACGAACACCTGAAAACTGAAATCCATAACCTGCTGAACGCAGTTATTGTACCCCTGCTCGACCTGACATCTCCAGTCAAAAAGTAACAGAAGTGTGCAATCAAGTCTGAGGACCTAAAAAATAGTTGATAAGGATGAACCTTAGAAACCGGGCCAGCAGTGGGGGTGTGAGATTAATGAGCCCACTTGTGTGTTTGCACCTACGCCCGCAGTAAAGCAAACGTCTCCGCTACGATCCCAGCAAAATCCAATAAGCGATAAGAGACATTACCCCCTTGTGACTTGTGCAATTGTGCCATGGATAGCAAGAAAGCTCTTCGCGGGTCGTGCACAACAAGGCAGAGGGCGGACCAATCTATGGAATTCACAGAGGATTTGCTCTCCCCACTTCCCTCCCCCTTGCCGTCACGAATCCATCCATATCGGCGAGTGGAATCAATTGAGTGTCGATCCAGCATCGTCACAGTCCTACTCCAGATTCCCAATTGGTCGGCGAGACCATGACAACGACGAATCCGCGATCATAACACTCAAAAAGATGAATTCTGACGTGGTCCCCCTCATCGTTTCTCGGTTGTTCCGCCGCAATGCAGGTGGGCTACGGTGGCGTCTTCTGCGTTCTCATGCACCCAGTCTCGCTGGATGAGATAATTCGAATGGCAGATGGATGAAGACATTCGCTATGCGGTGGTTCGTTTGAATTGTGGATGAGTGTTGCTGACGTGTACTGGACGCTGTCGATTCGTTTGCTTTGGATGTACGATACTGGTGACATGTGGCGTGCGTTTCAAGGAGTGTTTGCTTTTTATTCTTAATTTTTTTAATTTTTTGTGTTTCATATTGTGTTGAAAAAAATGATGGATTCGTTAGAGTATAGTGTGATTCGTTTGCTCTTTTTGATTGCCACGTCAAGTGGATCATCCTTTGGAGTTATAGTATGATTGAAAGTGATGACAATCAAGGGTTTTTGACCTCACGCAGCAAAAGAAAAAAGGTTTTATAAATTTCAAATATGTAAGTATATATGTGTATTCAAGAAAGAAAACTAGTTGGCAAGCTAAATGATCGTTGAGTTCTAAATGTTTTTTAATTGGTGTATTTATAATTATTACACTTTAGCTAATATATGTAATATTATTGAACAAGTTTTGATATTTATATGGACAATTGAAAAATGAAAATTGTTAATTGAATGTTGAATTTTAATAGTTTAATGACATAACATCAATATGATTTGTTTTCATATAATGACAAAGTTTTTGCAATTTTTTCCTTATTTGGTTTTCAATACTTCATGAAGTAGAATTCAGAATATATTTTCAGGAAGTCGCAAACCTGCGATGCACAGTCATTATGGACAACCTTATTTCTTTATATTTTAATTGTAAAGAATTATTTATTCTTTTCACTACTATTAAAATACTATCTGTACCAACTTAAAATATTTAATTTACAATGATAGATTTTGTATTATTGACTAATGTCAATAGAACTAAACACATTGAATAAATTGTATAGAAAAGAATAAATGACACAATAGGATTCAATATTAAATTATATGTTCAATTTTAATATTAAACAAGTTATTTTAAGACCAGAATTATTGTTAGTTGAACAATTTCTAAAAATAAATTAACTATCTTCATCAATGATATCTATCAAAAAAATAAAATAAAGTAAACTCATAAATTCCTGCTTTTCATTTAAGTAACATGTTTATGAATACTTTGGACACAAAAAAATAAAATAATCTTTTAAGCCCAAAAATGCTTATCCTCTCAACATGGTGCATTCTCTCTCTCTCTCTCTCTCTCTCTATATATATATATATATATATATTTTTATATATAAGATACATTGGTACATCATTATAACATCTTGTGAACACAATACAACCTTCTTTAAGAAACTGACAGTACTTAGACCCACAAAGAGATTACATTGATACAAATTTGGTAGGACTTGTATTTTTCTTTGTCTTCTTTATTTTTAAACTCTTACAGCAAATGCAAAACAACATTCTACTTGTAGCAAATGAGTACTTTCACCTCCATGGCATTGCACCATGGAAGTCATATTGCAACCCTCATTTTGATTGGTAGCAAAGGACCCAATGCCCTTCCATATCCAAAAAAGTATTCAAAACATAGATAAAGATAGACTGCACAGAGATATGGACGTTATAGTTAGGTGACACTCACTTTTTAATGTCCACCTGCTCAACCTGATCCATGTCAATCCACCAGGCTGTACAATATAGAACACTATAAATTCATGCATCATCAACTCGTGTTGCCTTTCTTTTCATTCCGTTTGGAAAGGCATTGCTCTGAATCACATGATGTGGTTGGCTACAGTGGTCTACCTCTTTTTTTTGGAGTTCAATCCCAGCAAATTTGATTTGGGCTTGGAGTGGACAGGACATGAATAGCAAATGTCTTTTTGTCTTACAGAATGTGATCCTTGTCACAAAGCACCACAATTTGGCACATTGCATTCCAGAATGACTCGGATGAAGTTTTCGAGGTCCCTCTGAGATGAATGGTTGGGCTGAGTCAAGGGCCTCCACCTGCATAATTGCCACCATGGTCCTTAACAATGAATGTTATGCAAGACTCCCTGTCCATCCTTCCTGTTCACTACTCCACTTCCCTGTGACAGGGAGCACAGGATAACTTCCCTGTGAAATGCCTCTTCCTTATCCTCAATAAACAAAAGTTAGTTATGTTCCCTTGTTTACCCACATCAAGCATGTGGTAAAGAAGAGTAACATTAAAAATGGGACACAATATATGTAAATTTCCTTGAATGGGATGGTCGTCTGCGAGATGGGTTCTCGAATGCCTCCATGGCTTAGTGGTAGAGCGTTCCCTTCGTAAGGGAAAGGTCGTGAGTTCAATCCTCACTGGGGGCAATTCTACATCTTGCGTTTGTACATCTAACTTGTACGAAATGGTTTTCAAGTATATTTTTTGACGAAATGATGCATTATTTGATGAGTGGAGAATGCAGAGCAGGGCTTCTGGTTGCCCTCTGCTCTGCTCCAGATGAACATCTGGGTATAGTTATCTAACTTTGAAAGTAAATTCTAAGGAATGTCTTGCTTCCATTGAATGTGGATATCTTGCTCACTTTTGGAATAATGTAGCAATGGGATTGGCTTATTCTTCACAGCAAAGATAGTGAAATCTTCTAAAGACATCACCAAACATTCATGAACTCTTACTTTACATAATCGTGTTCTTATCTTCATTCTCATCCATTGTGCATATTTTGTGTGACAGCTTTTGAAAGACATCATTGATCCAAATCAACGAATGATAATTGATAATGACAACTTTATTCATTGCACCAATATTGATACACACAAGTGATTAAATCACCACACAAACTCCAAGTCCATTGACATTAAAAAATAAAAAAAAACGAAAAAACATATTTCATTCAATTGCAAGATTGCAAATTAAGAACCTCACCTTCTTCGTACAACACAAAACAATCAGTTCTGTAACAACAACATGTCACATGTAAAATAAAAAAAAGGAAGTAGAAAGTCTTTCTAAAGAGAACAAAAAAAACAAAAAAAAAAACAAAAACAAAAGAGAAAGTTAATGTTTAAATACACACACTCACACTCTAAAACCATTTTTAGCTCTACAAACGTAAGTACTATAAACATTTTTATCTCAAGTACCGATAAAAGTAACAAAGGGAAGACTTCTACAGAAAGAACTTTTAAAGCTTCTCAGGGTAAAAGTCACCCACTGAATCAGATAAAGTAATGTCTCCAATCACAGAAGCCGTGGTCCATAAAAGAAATGACAAAATAGAGAAGACACAAAAGAAAAAGACACACAAACAGACACACAGACACAACAAAATCCTTTTTGTAAAGTATTGTTTAGGATTTCTGTAGCTCCACCAACATAATCACACACTTGCGCGGGTTGTTTTTATTTCGACCCGTCGAACCGTGACGCCAAAAGGCGCAACTAAACAATCAAACTCTCGCTCGGTGATGAGCGGTGATCACGCGCGGTGATTTTGCACCACGATGGAGCGGGATCCAATTTCCACTGGGATGAGAAATCAAGGCGTAGCCCGGCTGTCGTGGATCCGAGGAACGATTCCCCTGCATTGGAGGATGGGTCGACACCTGGAGCGTGGTGGCCCGACTGCGTCAACTACCGGATGAGGTCGAGGAGCGGCGTCAGCGCATGTTCTTTTGTTGTATTTGCGACAGGTTGTTGGACCTGGTGCTGTGGGGTTTGACCCGTCTCTGGGTAGTCGTGGAGTCCATCTCGTGGGCTGTGATTCTAGAGACTCACATTCATGCCAAACTTGCGTTGCGCTGTGTCAAGATAACCTCACAATCCTTCCATCGCCCAAAGCTTGCTTGTCTTGCGTTACCCTTTCAACGGGCGCAACCTTCTTCTGCTGCTTTTTCTTCTTCTTCGTCGTCGTCGTCTTCGTTATCTGCATGCATTTCAAGCTTCGTATGCACAATGTATTGTAGAGACGCTGAATTTTATGGGAGGGATCGGATTTCTGAGTTTATAAGTTGGTGTGGATCAAGGACGGAGGGAATTGTGGACGAATATCCGGCGTGGATCTTTTAAAACATGCAAATAATTGACATTGTTTTTTACTTTTGGAAAATGTCATAAATTTAAAATAAAATAAAACTTAGGGAAAATGACATATATGGATAATTATATATATATATATATATATATATATATATGACAATTTTTTTGGAAAGTCAGATTTAGATTTGCACCATATTGAAGAATTGTGCATTTGTTTATTTAATATTATTGATTATATTAAATTAATAAATATATTTATTAATTAGTATGATATCCCATTTTATTTTAAATAAATTATTAAGCGTCAATGTCTTTTAATAATATTAATATAAGGATGATTATTTTTTTTCAAGAGAGATTCTTTCAAGATATGGTTAAATTTTTATTTTTTATAAAATATTTTTGGTTTTAAAATAAAATACGAATAGATTAATTAGAAACTAAATTTAAATTTTAAAATATAATAGATATATTATAATTTTATAGTATGATTAAAGTATAATTAAAATATCCCTATATATATATATATATATATATATATATATATACATTAGTAAATTATATTTAACATACTAATTTGTTGTTTAAAAAGTACTTTGATTATGTAGTTTTTTCCATTAAGTTGTAAACTTCATTATAAATGAGAATATATTTTTGAGTGTAAGAAATAATGATAATAAAGAGAGAATAAAAATATTCATTATAAATCTTTATGTTCAACATACACTTGTTTAAAATACTGTTAATATATAAAGTTTAAAGAAATTTGGATTTATTTATTTTATTTTTATTTTTAAAAAAAATTAGAAGAAAATTATTATTATTATTTTAAAATTAAATTGAATAGAGTTAAATATTTATTGTTACAATATTTCATTTAAAAATAAAAAATATAAATTTATAATATTTTTTATTAGATAAAATAATTCTACATAGTTTTAATAGCAAATGCAAAAAAGATAAATTTTATAACCAATAAGAAGATTTGGCATAGTTTAGATTTTTTGTTTATAAACACTTTGTTGCAAAACATGCTTCACAATATATTAAAAACTAAGTAAACATAGATTTATATTTAAATATCAAATTAGATCTACATATAAAAAATAAATAGAAAAAAATTGACTAATTTTAAAGTTTATTGGGTATCAAACAAGAAAACTCTTGTACTTTAGTTAAGTGCCAATTGGTTGAATTGTAATCATGTAAAAACACCATAGATTGCAAAGGATTTAGTTAAATGAATAATAAAAATATTAACAAAGTTAGCTTTACTAGAATATTTAGCAAATTATCAAGTTCTGTGAAGACACTTTTAGATGTGATATGAAATAATTTTTTATTAAGATAGAAGATAATAAGCAGCCTTGAATTGTCAAGATATAATCAACGAATATAAAAACCAATTGTAATCAATAGAATTAGAAAATTAATCATTAGAATTGTAAAAAAAATTAAAGTAGGATCAAAGGAAATATAGGCTAAAAAAAATACAAATAGATAAGAAATTAGATGTTGTTTTGTCCTCAAATTAGGAAAACTATCAGTATAAAAATGAAATAAATAAACTAAATAAATAAAGAAGGTAGAATTTTGAGATATTGCAAGTGTATTAAAAAGAAGTTATGTAAAAGTCTTAATAATTAATATAAATTATATAAAAACTTTTGTTTAATTTGAATTATATATTTTATAATATATTGCTATAAATTTTATGCAAATATCATTCTTTGATTTAATTACTTTATTATGCACAAGAATAAAAGAAATAATTATTTGTCAAGTTACAATTGTTATTTAACAAAAGTAGTTAAAAGTATGTAAATGACTTTGTTACCATTATTGGATTACAAAATTAAGATATATTTGTTGAAAGATCCTTCTATATTTAAATATAAAAAGATGAATTAGTTTTAAATAAATAAGTATTGTGATTTTATAAAAATTAATGTGGTCAAGAAAAAATATTTTAATAATAAATTATATAATCGATAAAAAAAAGTCTTTTGACAAAAAACACATATTTGTCAAAAGATACTATTAATTTTTAAAAGAATGGTATTTTACAATAAAAACTCTTAGAGACAAGTATACATACAATTGTGGTACAAGGATTGCAAGGATTGAAACAATTAAAGAAATAATATTGAGTAAGATTTAACAATTTTTGTGTAGAAACAAGAACAAGAGGTCAAACAATATAAATATTTTAAATACTAAAATATTGATAATCAAATATTTATTACCAATAACTGTGATAATTATATATCTAAAGACAAAAAGTTTTGCAATATACTATGCAAACATAGATGATGTTGATGATTAAGAAGATTTAACATGTATTGTATTATAAAAATAATATTATTAAAGTTTAACATGTAATAAGTATGAGTGTAATTACTTAATTTTATTCATTTGACATGTGTTGGTTTCTTTTTAAATCTAAGTACCAATCTAAAGAAGTATTGAGGTTTTCAATAATAGAGAACAATTTTTACATCTATGTTTTTTCTCTCAAAATAATTTGTGTGGCAACATCCACAAATTCATTGAAGTCTTTTCTCATGCCCTTCAGCTCCTCTAATGCCTCCTATTACAAAATAAGGCTTGACCCAGTTTCACATTACAAGTTGATTTGCAGTACAACGAGGACATTCGTCCCACATGAATTTGTTGCATGGCCATGCAGGGTGCTGCAAGAAGCACAAGTGAAGAATCAAAGAATTTGCGTCAAAAGGAGAAAAATCCAGGATGCCAGAAGATTCAACAGAATGGTCTCGTCATTCAAGAAACATACTGCTTCAAGAAAAGTTTGCTCTACAGCAGTGACCGTTGTATCTAATTCGCCTTCGGTCCATGTTCTACCTTTTCAAATAAATACGTGTTCATATTATGCACGAGATGCGTGCATGATATATATTCATCTGCCAACATGGATCAACAGGACCCGCAAAAATCAAGCTGACGTAGAAACCAATAGGGAATATCCAGGAGTGAAGGTTTCTACAGGTGGGATAGATGGCACTGTACACTACCACGAGTTGCCCAGTTCGTTTCAGACCACAAACGCTCAAAAACAAATCATACATGAGAAGCTATGAATCAACTGCGACAAAATATCTAAAATTGCAACTCTATAAGCGCAGAAATTTAAATGAGATAACAAATGCACGTTGAGTAAGCCGAATTTACTACATGAAGGTGAGAAATGAAACTAATTCTAAGCCCTGAAACTGCAACTTAAGAGAACAGAAAAGTTTCCGTCCTCGCAATATGCAATAAATAGAACACAGTTCAGATCAACCAGACCACCTTCACACGTGCATAAGTTGGTGAAATCTCACTAAGAGAAACATGAAAATAATTGATATAACATGCTCTCCTAAACTCTTTCTTCATCAGCCACTTGCATATATAGCATGTAGAGGTGAATATATTATTGGACTATCTTAATGTCTCACATTCAAGTTCTACCTTGTTGAGATTAGAGTCAGAAATGAGCAAGAACTACTAGGTGGACTTTTTCTCGCGTTCCTTTGTGCTTGAACTGCCTCCTCCTTCAACCTTATACTCTTTGATATTGAGAGCTGCCATGCCCAAAGATTGACTGCCATTATACTCATCTTCCTCCTCTTCTTCATCTTCGTCCTCCTCTTCTTCCTCGTCCTCGGACCCTTCCTCCTCGTCATCGTCTTCTTCATCAACATCATCATGGTCGCGCCCACCACCGTGACTAACACCACCATAGCCACTAAAGCCTCCGTAGCCCCCATAACCACCATATTCACTATCTCCTGAGGTTCCTTCGTCATCATGTCCACCAGCACTCTGTTGCAAGCAATACACTGTTAAGTGCTCAAACTTGCGATTGACAGTACAGGAAGTATCAGAAATATACAAGGTCCAAGAAAAGGAACATTGACCTCAACAAATAAATAAATAAATAAGATTCAAAAAGTATAGGGACTGAAATGCTCTATACTTGCTCCTTGTTATCAGCTTGCATACTTTCTTACTGTGATACAATCTTGTCTCGAATTGCAAGCAACTTAAAAGAAATATTGTTACCTGCCGCCCATATTTGTGTATGCGCACTGACACACTGATGTCCTTCGTCTCCTTCAGCGGATAGGCACACTTTTTGCACATCAAAGCCTACACCCAACATTTATACCAGCAATGTGAGATCCGGTAATAACTCTTTCTTTGTTTCAATCATTTTCTAAATTTAGATAGATGCAGCAAAGAAGGAGGATGCAACATAAATAAATAAATAAATAAATAAATTTCGAAATCAGTATACGCGCTGCAAAGCAAGCCAGGGAACAAGTAAGAAGAATATTAAAGCCAGGACTCTCCTTTGAAGTAGATCTCCCACATCTAAGCAGGGGTAACAAACGGCTTTGTAAACAATTATGAGCTTGAATGACATGTCTCGGCGAATGTGGAAAGACAAAACTTCACGGAGATTCTTGCAGAGGTGCATACCTCTCCTCTCTTAGCTACATTCGTAACACCTTTCACATGTTCATCGCAAAAGCAGATCTTGCACCGCAGACATGTATACAGTCCTGTTCGGTTGCACGAAAGACAATGGAAAGTCTCAGTGTCAAGCTGCTGACAAGATGCTTGATGCTCGAATTGATCATCTTCGCACAACCACATGTCGCAAGAAAAGCAACGGAACAATCGACCTCCGTGCTCCCATACTACACGCTCACACTCAATGCATGTTGCGTCGACTAGTGGACAGTTACAAGCATGTGTAGTAAGACATTTCCTGGAGTGGCATATGAAAGCTTCACAGAAATCACAGATGGCTCCCACCAGCCCAAGACCTGCAACAAGAAGATTACCGTAAGTTCGACAATTTTCGACAACAATGTCGCCTAGAATTGGGCGGTGCTCAACGTTTTGTTTGTGTCGTTTCTCAACTTACAAGTTCTTAGAGAATTTGCAAGCGTCATTATGAAACATGTGGAAAGGTGGCTTAAATGAATCAGAACGATCGGGAATGACAAAAAAACAAGGAGATAAACGTAGACATACCGCTGACGTTTTTACCAGGATGTCGCACCACACAATCAGAACTCGACGCCATGCACTTGATTTTCCCACACTGCGCACAGACGGGCGTCTTGGGATAGCTCGCACAGAAATAGCAAAATGCTCTGTTCTTTTGTTGCCTGGTGCAAGAATCGCAAGTCATAGTCTGGTTACACGGATGCTTCCCCAGATCGACCACATACTTCTTATTCGAAATCTCCTTCTGCCGTTGCCGCATACCCTCGGCCTTCTTCCGGGCTCCTGTTTTACGTTTCGGCATCTTATCCGGCTGCAACTACACTCGCACACTCCCACGCAGCCCAAACCTAGCTCCTGTCCGCTGTAATTTTAGGTCAAGACCAGCTAAAATGCATAGTACCTACGCACTGACTTCAATTCACACGCAAACAATTAGACTTCAACCATGAAGTAACACTACAATCTCCACCTCCGCAGACACTCCTCACCAGTCTTCCCAAATTCTGTATGTCTCCGCCTCGATCGCACTTCAACACGATGCTAAACAACAACAACACACCAGCTCCAGCAAGGAAAAAAAAGTCTTCACGCTGTCCTAAACATCTCCACGCACCATAACCTCAAATCCAAAACCAAAAACACCAGCAACGTCTTCTCCCACAACAGACCTAACACTTCCTTCAAAACTCCACTTCCTTCTCACTGCCACTGCTTGTTCTTTCCCGCAACCGCCTCACAAATGCAACACTGCGCTACTCAATTAGACTCACAGCAACGAGCTCCGACGTCAATCGTAATTCGACAGTCTGCAAACACGAGCTCCCGCAACACAATCCTCTGCCTCATCGGCGATTTATTGCATTGCCAAGCTTGGCTTTGTTGCATAGTGGTGTTCCACATAGAGCTTGCTGGATTTCTTTCCAGAATAAAATTTCTTTCAAATAGGTTTTCTAACAATTTCTTTACATGGATATATTCACTGTTTCAGTTTTCGTTTAGGTTTTGTGTGGATATGTTCTTACTTTCTGTCCGACTCCTTTCGCTTTAAAGCACAGAAAAAATGTTTTCTTACAGCCTCTGTGAGTTCATGGCCTGGTAAGCTTTTGTACGAATGAGAACAAAATAATCCTTTGTTTTTATCCTCTCCTGGATCTATTGTATAAATAAAATTAATAAGTGAAAATATATTTTTTAAGAGTAAAACACCATGTTGATTTTTGTAATGTCTCGTTTTTTTTTTTTGGGTGATTAGTCTTTGTATTTTTTTATTTTATTTTTTTAAGAAGATTGATGATTGATACAATGTAATTCTTTTCATTTTTGTTAAGTAAATGAGATATTTCAGAAATAAAGGATATGATATACAACAAATTCTTTGAAAAATAAATTTGATGACTCCATGGTGCTTTCAAAGAAGCATTGATAAGAGTTTTCTATGACCACAAGAATTTTTTTAAAATCTTTCTAATTATAATACATTACATAATTTTGTAGAATGTTTTGTATATTTTGACTTCACTCATTTTTATATTTTTATTTCATTAGTCTTTCATCTACAAGTAAGTTCAAGTTACATATATATACATACATATATTAGTATAGATAACTTTTGTTTTGTTTTGAGAGTACTTGTTGAAGAAATAGACACAAAATCATATATGTTTAGAAAAATCAATACAAAGTAGATTTATTTTACTAAGATTTGAAACAACATATTCACAATTGCAATTCTATCATGCTAAGGACTATAGTGGTTGAAAATCATAAAGATTGTCTACAAAATACTCTAAACACCCACCAAATATGGCACACTATGCTATGGGGGCATTGCCTCTACTCTCTATTCATCTTTATAAACTTCAACTCCACCAAATGATTAGGACATAGAAGAAATCCTAATTAATCATCTAGTAATTTTATGAAATCAACTACTTTTATTCAATAGAAAGTAGTGTATCTTTTATTTCATTTTTCCTCTACTACTACATGTGAATGACATGGAAACCTTTGAAGAATTTATTGTAATTTTAAAAATAAAAGTATACAAATTGAAGAAGATACTATGAATAAATCAACTTAAATATGCTATGCATTTTATATTAAAGTTGACATCATGAGATTAAAACAGTTTTTTTTTTTTTTTTTTTTTTTTTCCCATTCTAATGATATTTCACCACAAAAATTTATAAGATAAATCAAATATAAAATAAACATTCAAACTTCATGAATAAATGGTCAACAGGCAATTTTGACAACCATAGATAAAGTCCACATGCTTTGGTACTTGGCATAATTATGCAAATGCATTGTTCATATTTTGCTTAACTTTTTGACTATCCCAAAATTGTTTTGAAATAATAATTTTTTTATTTGTAATACATGATCTCATTATAGATCATTTTTTGTGATTCTTAAGATACATACAATTATTTCAATGATGCCAAAACCAACAGAGGTTAAAATTTATATGTTTATGTATGATCAATTTGTTGAAGCCTCAGAATTCACATGCATCCATAAAAGTTAATATTATTACTATTACTATTTATTTTTATTCTTGCATTTTGTATGAGTTGTTGAGTTCAGGACTAGATATATTTGAATGATAACCTTTTACTTTATTCTTAAAACATAGAATGTTTAAATAATTGGTATCCTTAATTCATTACTATTCAATGTTTCAAGTTATACTCAACAATTGATGTATTGAAATGATTATACATAAAAAACAAAAAAAACATTAATTTTTTTTTTTTGTGAGGTTTTGCATCTTATATCATTTTTTCACATCAACATTGCATCACATACATATCTACACACACATATACACACGCACATTTATATAAAGAAGATTATTTGAATTGCTGCACAACCACCCGCACTAGAACTAAACTGGACCCAGGATGCTAAATTCATGAATTAGTTTATATATATATATATATATATCTCTCAAAAAAGGTGAACACAATGCTTGAATAAACTGGGGGTTCATACCTTCACCACCGCAACCTCGAATGCCTTGAAAAGCTCGCCCCTACTAAAATCCTAACCCTAGCCCTAAAACGACAAACCCGAACCCTCACCTTCATTGCGCAACCCACCACTCGGATGGAGCGGAATTCAAAGGCTCCAGGGAATCAAACACATCTGCGGTGAAGTTGGTGATCACGCTGTCAGGACTGCAAGAATCGGCGTCCTTGCTGTTGCACCCGCTGTATAAGCTCGCGTCCTCGCTGTACAGCGTCGGCAGCTTCTCCCACTGCGGGCTGTTGGTGAGGAACAGCGGGAACTCGGGAGAGAAGATCTGTACATTCTGCATAAGGGAGCCATTGGATTGCAGTAGAAACTCCAGGTAATTGTTGTTGTTGTTGTTGTTGTTGGAGGTCGTGTTAGGGTTGCTTTGTGGGAGAGTTGAGCCTGTGAGCGAGAGCTGAGAGCTGAAGGATGAGTGAGCTGAGCTGCTTTGAGGAGCTCTGGCGATGGAGTTGAAGGTATTGGAGTCGTTGCCGGAGTCGGTGGTTTCGACGACGGGGTGCTCGAAGCACGAGAGGATTGTGGTGGAGCGCGTCTCCCTTCTCGAGCGCGGCCTCCGCTTGATGGACCTCGTCGTGCGGGATGCTATCGTGACGCGAGGCGGGGCAGATGCGAGCGGCTCGACGAGGCTGGTCGGCGGCTTTGTGTTGGCTCCCTGCTTGGTCATGCCGGTGCATGGTTCCTTCTCGCACGCGCGGAGCCCTAATTCTCCTGTTGAATATGCACCTTTAATTTGTAGTTCGGTTGTTGAGCTTGTGGACTCTTTAGTGATTAGACGTGCACATTGTTGAGATAATTTTGACCAGTTTTAGGGTTTTGTATTGTATCGTGCATCTGCAAGATTCTGAGGAGAAGAGAGTGGGAGGATATTGGAGTTTGTGGATTTGTAGGCATATTAGCGATTTTCATTTCTGTGAGGTAAGTTGGAGTGGAGGAGGTCTTGCCTGCAGGGATGTGGTCGGAGAGATTATGACGGCTACTCAAAACATCATCAGCTTCCATGGAATTGAAGGTATGGACTTGGTGGAGCATTTGGCATTGGGTGGTGTCCGTGGCGGAATCCCTGAATTTGTTGTCCCCTTCTGCAAAGATGAAGTGGGGGCCCATGCCGCTACCAATTAGTGACGCTGCTCCTGAAGGGCTGTGAACCTGCAACCATTGATATAATGATCATGATGACATGATGGCCTTCGAGCATATTCGTTTATCATCGCTTGTCGTTCCTTCCGTGGTTCACAAATGATTCATTCAGTTCTTTCCTCTCTTATGTTATCTCAATTGCTACTACGCAGCCACTGATCATTAGCTCAAGCTGCCACTCTGTCCACTCTTCAAGAATATAACTCAGTAAATCTGGCATTTTTCTAGGTTAACAACCTAAGGACTTTCATCATTGGCTTAGAGAAATTTGCAAGGTGGGAATTAACCTGAAATCCCCCGAAGTCTGTTGACTGCGGGTCCTTGCTTAGGTCTGAGGTATCGGCCGAAGCATCTGTGCTCCCGGAGGGCATCTTGGGGCGTTGCAGAGCTCGCAGGATCCGTTTTTGTCTCGTGCTCCAGAAGTTCTTGACATCATTGTCGGTGCGACCTGGTAGGCAGCTGGCAATCTTAGCCCACTTGTTGCCCAGCTTAGCTTGCATTTCCACCACCAGCTTCTCCTCTTCAGGTGAAAATTTACACCCACTCCTATGTGATTCCCCAACCATTTTAGTATTATGGACGAGGGGATCGTCATGGCATTTTATAAATGACGCAATAGTTTCTCTTCACTGCTTGATTACTCTCCAAAATAAGTTGAAGCAAACACCTACGACTGGGTGACCGGATATCTTTTTGGAGACGGTATTCCGAAGACTGTTGCTGGCATTTCTGCTTAACGTTACACTTGATCCATTGTTTGAGATGTTTTGAAATGCCCTACTTAAAAGTTAAAAGTTACATTTTTGTCTAATTCTGAAGCAGGTGTGCCCAATTCGAACAGTCTGCCAGAACGCAGCAGGAGTTGGACAAGGTTCATATTAACAATTACCAATTCAACCCCTCAGACTCTGCATATGAAGATCCTTCGCATGAACCATTCCAGGAATGGTGCAGTTCTGGAGCTCATCCTCAGTCCTGAATCTACTAGCCCTGACCTAAAACGAATGAAATTAAAAACAAAAAGAAAACAAAGACTGCTCTCCGGGGTGTATATTCTCAAAGAAAAGCTCTGCAAATGAGGGCCCATCCCTCTAAAGAGCAATCTGAGAGTATCTCAACTGTGGACAATTCAATGATTTACCTTTTGAGATCAGGTTTGAGCTTGTTCACCCACCGCAAGCGACACGATTTTCCTGTCCTGGGCAGCAATCCCTTGGTTCTGATGGAACTCCAGTCTCTAGCCCCAAATTGTCTAACATACTCCACCAGAATCTCATCTTCTTCTGGCATCCATGGCCCTTTTCTTAACACCTCGTCCCCGGTTTGCACCGACTTAAGGTTCATTTTGTTTGACCCTGCACCCCCTTGTACCCCAAACTGTGGTTGTGCCACCTATCTACTAGATGAACTGCCGAATGTGAAATCTTTGCTCCCAACCGGGATGTTGATTCGGAATCGTGTAGATCGATTCGAGGCCTGGTCAATCACAAAGCAGACCACTTCGTAAATGTGAAGGAAAATCTCCGTTCTTCACTGCTGCCCAAATCGGTGCAGTACCAACACACCATAACGGGACCAATTCCGAATGTGTCTGCACCAAACTGCACAGATCTCACAAATAATACTCTGCTTGGTAAGCGTGCATTGATCTGCTGTTCTAATGTGAAACATTTGAAGAGAAGAATAAGAAAATCATGCTTCTGTAAATGTGTATCATGCGTGATATGTGTATATATATATATATTATGATTCCTGACTATTCTTCTTAGCACAAAATAGGTGTGTTGCATTGCGACTAGCGAATCTTAGCATTAACTTTCTTCAATGCCATGGACCTCAACATCTTGTTGCAGCATTACAGTTGTTCACGAGTTTCAACAAATGCGGTATTTGTGAAAACCTGATTGAAGAGTTCCGATGGCTGCAGGTTTGTAAGTATGCCAAGAATTCGTTTGGAATATTCTTTCAGATTTGACAATATCCGTTGCCAGGAGGCAATATCCTAATAATGTGGTTGCCTGAGCAGCAAAAACATTATTCGCAATGTAAATGCTTGTTCCTATTTGTGATAGAATCATTCTCCTTCTCCTTCTTCCATTTTTATTTTTTTATTTTTTAGTTTTTGCAAATAGTCTGCTTAATTTAACTTAATTCAATCAATTAGTGAGCCTCTGCCACTATGTTCATTACAATATTGCAGCATTGATTTTCAATACTACGAATAAAAAATAAAAAATAATATGACGATTAAAAATACGCACACATAAATACACTTTTATTGCCAACAAAAAATTTAAGATGCAATCTGCCTTTACGTGCACAAATAAATACATTCCACTATTAGTGTTATTATTATTATTTTTTATTTTTTATTTCCTACGAAGCATTGCAATGAGAATGCATCTGTCCAACCCACATTCTGAAAACAGCATTTTCAACACAACGCACAACATTAAGATGCACCAAGTGTGAAAAAAAAAAAGATAAAAAAAATAAAAACAAGAGAAACACTACATTTATGTCACGAAACGCCATAAATCGAAGTCGTTCCAAACAATTTGAGTTCTGAAAAGACGAGATCGGCAAAGCCTGTGGACCAACAGAGCTGGAAGCTTCAGGCGCCATGGATTTTGTCAAGAATCTGGCCGAAGCTCAAATCCAAGAAAAGACTGTCAACTCAGCTGCTTCAACACTCACTCTTCCACAACCAAAAAATAAATAAAATAAAAATAAAAATAAAAAACAAATCCTGCACACACTTCTCGCAACGTTCTAGAAATATTTCCATTCAAACTCGATGTTGTGTGTAGGTTTTTGCAACACAGAAAACCCAATTCCACTTCAGTTGAGCTTCTAGGTTCTCATCAGCCAGCTACGGTGGTATTTCAACTGTAATAAAACTGATGATTTTGTTGCTGTAAACATGGGGTTGATCCTTGAACTTGACCCCATCAAATTATTGCAACAAAATTATATGAGAAAAAAGCAGTAAGAAGCATACCTGGCAGATGCAAGAGCTTCAAGTGAAGGTGGAAATAAGCTTTAATACTGAGTGACATGGTTTTGGATCCAGCTGCAATGCTTCATGAGCGATGGTCCTTGTTGGATTAATAACTTCCCTGGTCTGCTAAAAATTAAAAAATTAAAAATAATGAAAACAAAACAAATGAAACATAAAGATTTGAATGAAAAAGAAGGGTGCTTTACAGGAATGTCATTTCTTTATGCTGTTTTATTTCTTCTTGCTGAGAAAACTACAAAAGACCAAAGATTGAAATTGAAACTTTGCTACACTTCATTTTATACAAAGTGATTTATGGGTAAAATGACAAGGTTTTATTTTTCTTTCTTCTTCTTGGTGTTGGTGGACCTAAGAAAAATAATTATGAAAGTTTAAAAGAAAGAAAGAAGTATGTTTATTTTGAATATGCGTGAGGTGAAGCAAGAATGGTTTTGATTTTGCTTGACTTGTTACAAAAGATATTGATGTGTACAATTTCTTGTAAAAAATTACAATAAGTGTTGTTTTCTTACTATTGGAAGCTCATAAATAATACAATTTGTGTTAAAATCTCATTAAAGTGCAACTTTTATCATAGTTTTCAAAGAAATTGTTACTTTGCAATTGCACCATTTTTAAAATATACATATAAAAAATGATTATGTAACTTGTAAATAGTTGTAGATTTTTATTGCTTCATACATTTGTTTCAACTTAAGTTTTTTGTAATTACAAAAGAGATTAGAGAGAAATATCTCACAATTGTATCTAAGAATAAGCAATGTAGGGTTTTGTTGATATTGTTGCATTTGTACTTGTCATCTAAGAAAATATTGATCAATAATGTATATACAATGATTTGCATGAAGAGATCAAAAATAAAAAAGAAATGAATACATCTTTAAGCAATACAAGCGAAAGAACTTCTAAAGTTTACAAAAAAGCCGTAGAAAGAAGTGGAGGAGGAATGGAGCGGTTTTGACTTTATTTAATTAGTAAACCAATTCTAAATACTCTTATGGCGGTTATAAATGTGTCAAAGATTATTATAATTAATTTGTGATATTCTTGTGAACTATTTCAAATTGAAACTTTTAGATTTGAATTTATTTTCCTTATAAAGTTTTTATTTTTTATTGTAAATTTATAAATTTATGTAATTTAAAATTTTCTTCAATGTACATTTAAAAAATGAATATAATACTATTGAGATTTTTCTAAGAAAATAAAGATTATTATAATTTTAATGTTTTAGCATTGGTAATAATTTACATGATACTAATCATTTAGAATAATTTTTTTTTAATTAAGAAAATAAAAAACTTACACACAATTACATATGAATAATTATTAATATTTTTGTAAATCCAAAGTTGATTCCAAATTAAAATTTTATCATTATAAATTACCATAAATTAACTTTATCAATTTACAATTGGCATTGAAATTTAGCATGCATTTATAAATTTAAAATAACAATAATATTAAAAATCTAAAATTAAAAAATTATTACATTTATAAATAAACTATTTCATTGTTAAATACTATATATGTACACATATACACACATACATACATACAAGCAATCTTAATATTAGACTTAGTTTACTAACACATACATTTATACACAGATTAAGTAATTGTAAAATGAATTGAAAATTTCAACTCACACATGTTCATGCATATAAAAACATTTGAAGGATTACAGTGCAAATTCAGTAACACTTTTTTTGATTTTGATTAAGACATGTATTTCAAGAAATCAAAAAATTACTTAAAATATGATCTTACTTGAAGAAATCAATTCGTTTCAATAATTCATTAAAAATTTGAATACCAAAATATTCATAGTTCAACAATAAATAAATCTCACATACAGGAATTTCGAATAAGCCCAAAAAATTACTAATGAACCAAAAATGGCAAACAAGTGATGACGTGGCCTAGAACCAACCAATCACCAGCACTTTTTGCTTCACAATGATCCAACCAGCAAAACAAAGACACGTGTCTCTCGATGAACCACACGATGAGAAACAAATCCAAAACACTGCCCTCATACGGAGCCTTGCCTTCGGCCGTGGTCACGGTAGTGGGGTTTTGCCGCGGGACTTCAGATGAGACTCCCGGTGACCGTCTCCAGTGTGGTAGTCACATTCGCAAATCTGATGCTTGCTTCAGTTGCATCTAGCTTCTCTATTGTAGGGGCTTGCCGGTGTAACACCGAAGTTCTTTTTTCGTTACACAAGTAGCATGTCTTACCAAAAAAAAAAAAAAAAAAAAAAAAATTATAATAACATGGGTGATGCCCAGAGGTGCCATCCTCACTATCTGCAGGTAGTGTTGCTTCAGCTGTAACAAATCTAGCTATTACACAGCATCACAAGTCTCGACATCCAGGACCCATCAGTATACCACTTTCCATGCTCATTTCCAAATACCATTTCTCTGATTCAGCACATATGATATTCTATGTGCGAAATGAAAGTCTTGGTATCCTTACACTCGTCAAGGTTTCTGTACTCGTTGACGCTTGAGCATCGAAGTAGTAAGTAGTAAGGCCACTCCATTAGCTTCCTCTTTTGACTCACCGGATGGGTGGAGATCCAATTTCAAATCAAGGTGTTACTCAATAGCGAGATGCATCGGCCATCACGTAGTTCCTTCTCCAGGGACATCAGCTATTGGTTCGGTAGTACAAAACCCACATGCAGGAGTTGGTACAGACGTTGACGGGGTTGATGCCGACGTTGGTGGAGGAGTTGCAGCAGACGTCGGCAGAGGAGTTGGTGTAGACGTTGATGCAGGAGTAGATGAAGATGTGGATGCAGTAGTTGAGGCAGGGGTTGAAGCAGGAGTTAATGCAGGTGCTACCATCTGCTGCTGAGGGCTGGAGCCACGTGTTGCAGGAACTCTTGAGATGGGGCTCGGTTTGCCAGCCTGGCTGGGTACCTGAGAATTGTTCCGAGCTGCTTGAGGCGGTACAGTAGGAACAGACGACGGGCTTGAGTTTCCAACTGGGTGAGGTGCTCTGTTGAGCTGATTTTTTGACATGTGATGCGAGGTCGTTCGTTGTAAACTTGTACTAGAAGTAGCCAACGATGAACCACCTGAAGAAATTTACAAGCAACAGCTTCAATTTTTTTGCGACATGACCAGTGAGTTTTGGTATATAAGATGACGCACAAAGAGCTAAAAGTGCAAACCTGAACCGGTGCGGATATAGTGGATGATTCCTGAACTGCCACCTGCATTGCCATTTCCAGCTTGATTCGATAGACCTAATTTGGACCTAGGAAGCCCACCACTTCCGATGTGAACCACATTACCAGATTGAGCTGCCTTAAGTAGTGAAGCAGCTGTTGAGGCTGGTGCAATTCGAGCTCCTGCTGCCATTGCAGCTGCTTGTATCATAGGATCGGGACCATGTACGCCCTTGGAACCTCGTGACACTCCAGTTGTCATGTTGCGCGATGCAGAATACTTACTATCCATGGGAACAGATGACGTTACAGGTTGTGTACTCGTGTAGAACATTTGATTGCCAGCAGCAGAGCCTTGACCTGGTCTCCATACAGCTGAAGCATGAGTGTGTGATCCACTAGCTGAACCCTCGTGGACTGCTCCCTTATGAGTTTGTAAGGCGGTGGAGGCTCCAGCTGTCGCACCGCCACGCATGGAGGTCTGGTTATGTGCTTGCGGCCGCTGGGCAGGAACACCAGCCCAGCTGGTTGAAACACCTGGTGCAGGCAGAGCTCGTGCTCTTTGTGTTTCAAGGACAGAAGCAGTGGTCTCAGTGCCACTGGGAGTTGCGGCTCCAGGATTTCTCTTGCCAACTGGAACGGTAGAAGCAGAGGACGGTGGTTGCTTCATCGGCGTAGGAGCATTCCCAAAAGGCATAGCTTTGTCACCCGGTCTTCCAGTATCCTTTTGCATGCCAGGCCCTGCTAATGTACCAGGTTTGGGACCATCCAGACGCTCTATATTGTTGTAACCGGATGCTAAGAGACTCACTCCAGAGCCTCCATACCCTGCTTTTTCTTGAACTTCTCTCCTCTTTCTGATCAGAGCCCATCTCTGCAAGACGAGTTAAATGGTCAATATTGAAAACAAGACCCCGAACTTCAAACAAAAAAAAAAGAAAAAAATCATTGCTCGGGGGAATGTCACCAGGATTACAGCAGCCAAAAACAGGATAGGCGACACAAATGAGCCACTGTAGGACAACGATTACAAGACAAACTGGCCACAACCAACCATGAATTGATAACGTAACGCAAATGCCACCCACTTTCCATCAGTTTTGTGAAGCATCGCGAAACTTAGAAACAGCTTGGACATAGTTCAGAGATATAACGTTATGTTTGGTTAGATAGCAAGAGCATTTACTCAGCAAAGAGGTTATGGTGACTGCAACATCAACCACCAGAGTTGAGAGTGGAGGAGTGCCTGTGATAGTTGGGAGGCACTGCGATCAAAGTCATAATGGTTCTTCAGAACAGTTGTCCAGTTGCCCTCACCGTACTTGTCCACAGCTGCTATGAGTGCCAGGTCTTCTTCGGGGGTCCAGAGTCTTCGCCTCTTCCGAGCATCAGATTGGTTCATGACTGCAGCCGGATACGCAGCCTTAGTGCTCGTAGAGCAGGAGAGAATCGCAGCCGATTCCCCATGCGTAGCTGCACACTGTGTTGCACTTGCTAAGTACGGTACTCCTGTTGTATTAGGAATGGCAACCAATTCGGCTGACTCATCTGGTTTGACCAACAGACCTGATCCCTGTCCGAGTTGGTATTATTGGGTATAAAGCAAATCAGTACACATGTCTCAAGGATGAATTTCGAAGGCTCCGAGTCACAAAGGGTAGCAAGAATACGTGGACACGAGGATTAAAAGCAAAAGACACAAGGACGGAACAGAAAGCATCACAAGCAGCAGGGTAGAATATTTCCATGTCTTCCAAACTTGGGAAGCGGACACAGAACTCAAGAACCAGTTGAAATAGCTTTCTACAAGAATACCTGGTTAAAGGGTGATGATATTCTACTCGTTGAATTAACCTGATGTGAGAAGAATGCAGACTCCATACGAAGTGCTGTACGTTGAAAAGGGAATGGAGATTTGCGATACCTGCTGTTTATTGGCAACCGCATTGTCTGCAGCTTGATGCCCCACACCTGTCTGGCCAGCATTGTGTTCCATTACTTCATCATGCTCATGCTGTTGCAAGTCTGTCTGCATCTCAAGACAAGTGCAAGATATCAGCCTTTCTCATCCTTAAGTAATGAAAGAAAGAGGATAAATGCAGGCTGCTACAACCTTGAGAGAAAAACAAGTGGGTCAAATAAATAATTTATCGCCACAATTGCAGCGTACCTTCACAAAACTGGATATGCTTTCTGCCACGGCAGCGCTGACAGCGGGAACAGGATCTAACTCAACATCAAGGTCACTATCATCGTCCTGAAATGAACAAACTCTAAGAGTAAGAACAGAACATATTAATGACCGTCGAATCATGTGACAGGATCTTAAAACCATTTTCCAAACCGTCTACTGATGTCGATACAGATCGTCATTCTGCTCATTAGGATGAAATGCCGACAAAGAAGACAAACTGTTGTGGATGCTACGGCTGTTGAGACACTTAGTAGACCCTCAACAAAATATTGAAAGGTAACCTCGAATGAAGCACGAAGTCTTGCCTGTCTTTAAACTTTAAGGATTTTCCTGCAGGACAGCCCTTGTACTTAAAATGACGAGCTCCCTCTATTCAAGAAAGCTTATTTCAAAACTTCAAAGGAATGAAAACCCCACAAAGAAAGCTACGCTGGCAAACAGACAGAAGAGTAGTTCCTCTAAGGTACTGAAACACCCCAAAAACTGTCGGGGTAAATTTGAAAACAACATATAAAACAAAGAAAATTAGCAATAAAACGCCATACCAACGGTGACTCGTTGTCATCAAAAGTGTCCTCCAGCTCCGAACGATAGGCAAGGCTTCGCCACACGGCCTGGTACTCCTTCGGGTTCGTAATGCCCGTGACCGTGCTCTTGCACAGCATCACCCAGTCCAGCTTCGGCGACTTGCATCTTGCAATCTCCCGCAGCATTGTCACAATCGTACTCGCCGAGTACCTGCCCTCGCCAAACATCCTCACTCAAACCTCTTGAAGAGAAAAAGGAAAAAAGAACAAACACCCACCTCACAAACATCCTCACTCTCTTCGGAAGAATCCCAAAGACCTAAAATCCGTGACAATACCTAAAAAGAAACACACACACACACACACACACACAAACAAACAAACAAACAAACAAACAAACAAACGAAATAACAAAAAAAGAAAAAAAGAAAAAAAGACCCACTACCACACTCCTAATTACCAAATTTCCTAAACCCCAAATCCTCTACTCAAAAAATTCCCCAAAACCCTTAAAAACTCTCTCAACATTCTCTACAACAACAATTCTAAAACCACATCCATTGACACAAAACCCCATGAAACTTGCAGCAGAATCGCATGAAGCCCAGAACGCGAAGAATAGCATACCGTTTCACGAGTGAGGCCAAGTCGGTATCGGCGAAGGGAAGTTTGACGGGAGCCATGTGAGCTCAATCGCTGGAGTAGAGTGCGAATTCGCGAGTGTATGGCTTGCGGTATCTACATGATCGAACGACGACGACGACGACGACGCAGCGTGGGGTGTGGGATCGGGCGCAGGATTCAGCTTGCTTGTTACGTGGAGAGTGTTTTGGGGCAGAGATTTGGTGAGCTTGGTGAGCGCGCGCTTTGCCTCCGTCTCGATCTTGGTCTCGGCCTCGGCCTCGGTTTCCGTGCTTCGCAGGGTTTGCGAGGACCTCGGCGTCGCGGTTTCCTGGCTCCTTTGCTCTCAGTCTGTCCACTGATCCACGGTCTTTTTTCCCCACGGTATCAAACATTTGTCCCCTACGGCTGTAGACCACGGTCGTTTTTCTGTTGTGCGAAGATTGTTTGTATGCAAAATTGATTGGTGCTGATTTTACAAAGATGTAATCATACGTTATAGGATTTATATATATATATATATATATATATATGTATATGTGTGTGTACATATGTTTTTTAATTTTTTAAATTTTTTTTGTGTATTTTTTCTTACAAAGCTTTGTAAAAAATTTCTCATGGAATTTAACACATTTTTTTATAATTTGAACTTGAAACAACTTTTGAACTTGAAAAATATCAAGTTGTATCAAGTTTTGAAGTTAAGGCATAGTATGCTTAGGTAATATAGAGTGATATGTAGCATGATTATTATGTTGACAAATTTCTCTTACATTGCAACAAACCTTTAAATTGTCTCATGTGGCTCTTCAAGTAACAAAACATTCTTGTTGATCACATTCATTGCGTCAATAAAAATACAATTGATGATAAGCTAAATGCAACAGATATAATTATCTCCAATAAGATTTGCAATCAATCTCTTATTTAACTTTTATCGTGTGTGGAGAATAGAGATAGTGATTTCTAAACCGTTGCCTAATATAATTTATAGGATTTTAGGATACAAGTTGAACTCTTTTAGAATGGCAACAATGAGTTTTGATCCTAAACATCCCATTGTCTACACATATTCATCTTCTATTGCACATGTGAATGTTTATTCAGAAAATAATTTATTGATGTAAATTGAGTTAAAACTTTACAAATGCCTTATTAACAACAAGATAATAGCTCTATAGTTGTCTATAATAGTTTATATTAATGTTTTTAAACTATTGATGTTTATTTCTATTAGATTCATTAGACCACAATTACTCAAAAATTTGATCCAAAATTTGGACAACTCTTCCTAATTATATCACATTGTGATATTTATATACAATTAAATAATATCTTTTCTACTCACCCATTACATTTATTTGTAAGTTTTTGCCTACATCAAGAAAAAAAAACTTGTAATTGTTGAGTAAATTAAATCTTTATAAATTGTTCAATCATGAAATTTCCTCTTTCATAAGCAAGTTTCCAACCTCAACCTTAAACAAATAAATATGGATCAATCTACACCAACAAATCTTACAGAGACTGGCATAAAACACATATCCCTGGCACCCAGAATAGATCAAGAATTAAAGATTCCAACTTAGTCTACATCGTGATAACAAAAAAGATAAAAAAAATAAGATATGATTGTAATTAGATTCTTTCCAACCAAAATATAACAGCACGAATAATAATAAGAATTCTCAGGTCTTCCTTTTCGTCACATTCTCCTACAACTTTTTTTCTTTACTTTTCTTCAATGCATTTTATTTGTTATTCATTTCACTCTTTTCATATTTTGACCTAAAGCACTGCTACTAGCTTCGTCGAAGCTCTGCTATCCACTTACAATATTGTAGCTCACTTCCTACTTTGAATAAAACCAACACATGTGAATACAGAACACTGGTGCTGTGCTTTGTAAACGACATTTTAAGTAGACATCTAAGATTTTTTAAATAACTAACAATGGTCCTCCAGTGGAAGAAAGAGCCGTTCACCTCATATTCGCTTTTGGCACTTCAATAGATAAGTCTACGACAATCGTAGAACACATTTGAAGTTCAGC
Source organism: Physcomitrellopsis africana (assembly GCA_036785485.1). Lineage (NCBI taxonomy): Eukaryota > Viridiplantae > Streptophyta > Bryopsida > Funariales > Funariaceae > Physcomitrellopsis > Physcomitrellopsis africana. The sequence goes on from JAWRVF010000251.1 coordinate 399,495, forward strand.
AGTGCATTCTGAGTTAAAACTGTACACAGCAGCTAGAAAACATCTGGAGGTGACAAAATTGTCAAATTATATCAAAAGTTAAACAACGGCGCTTGTGTGCATTCACCCGGCATTCAGGAGTGCCAGATATCTGCTGGCTCCAACCACAAAAAGCCTGCAAACTACTTCGTTCTCAAGTTTCTAATCTAATCCATACAACCCAGTCAACTAATCCTACTTTGATTCCTACACATAAAGAATTGATTCAGCTAGACGATGCCACAAGGGCATGTACAACTGCCTCTCAAATCCGCTGAACTCAGTATCTAGGTGGGGGCTTGTCTCCAGCCAAGTTCACTCTCAATTGCCTACCGTCATACTCAGCGCCATCAAGGCTTTCAATGGCAGCGTTAACCTCAGTTTCACTGGACAAAGTCACGAACCCAAATCCGCGTGACCTGCCAGAATCCCTTTCAAACGCAATTCTAGCTTCCACGACTCTTCCATAATCCGAAAATAGAGTCTCAAGAGCCTCTTCGTCGCATCCCCAGGATAGATTGCCAACGAACAGCTTGTTAGGACCATCTTTCTGTCTGCGGTCCCTGCTCCCGGACCTGTCTGACCTAGGAGACGATGGTTCATAGTTGCTGTTGGAAATCCAAGAATCAATTAGTAAGAAAAAATAAATATAATTGTAAGTTGATACAGTAACAAGTACAATGCGGTACACATGTGAACCAACTACAATACAGAATATCAACATAATGGAGCGAAGCATTGCATTATTCAGTTAGTCACTACTATGGTGTACCCAGATTAAACGGAATTCGTCCAAAACGGCTCGGATATACACGCGACTTCAATAACCTTCTAAACATGAAAGAATAAGACGACGAATCTAGCAAACTCTAATGTCTAATACGATTCATTGCATGCATCCTCGCAAAGATGAACTTCGTAGTTTAAGAGAACAATAAATCACATGCTTGACAAGTACCGCAATGTTATAGAGGGATACACAAAGCAGACCTCAAGAAAGTACAAAGACATATAAATTATAATAAAACTTGATTCTCAATACCTGGGTGGGGGCTTCTCTCCAGCCAAGTTCACTCTCAACTGCCTTCCGTCGAGTTCCGCGCCGTCCAGGTTCTCAATAGCGGCATTGGCCTGATCCACACTTTCCATCGTCACAAAACCAAACCCACGGGACCTTCCAGACTCCCTGTCATATACAACCTTGGCATCCACCACAGTTCCGTATTCTGAGAAAAACGAATATAAAGCAGCTTCATCACATCCCCATGAAAGGTTGCCAACAAACAACTTGTTAGCATCATCTTTGGGACTTTCCGACCGCTCCGCGCGAGGCTTGCCCTTCTGCGACTGGGGGTAGTTCACCTTCAGAGGTCTCCCTCCCATGTCCGCTCCGTCAAGCGCGTTGATCACAGACTGGGCATCCTCGGGACTCGCCATAGTCACAAACGCAAATCCTCGGCTCCTCCCAGACACTTTATCAAAAATAACTTCCACGACATCCACGGTACCGTGGTCACTGCAAATCTCAGCAAGCTGAGCGCTGTCGCACGTCCAGGGCAAGTTCCCCACGTACAGCTTCGATTCTGGTTGCTCCTCCGCAACAGGGGCTGCAACGTCGCTACTGCCACCGTCAGCAACGGAATCCACCCCAGACACCGCAATGCCGTCGTTACTAAACCCGCTCTCATTGTCAGCCGCGCCTCCCATCATATCGTCCGTGACACTTCCATACAACTGCTTCTCCAATTCCTTGTCTAAGTCAGACGCCCTAGCGACAATCCCGCCAATCAAGCCACTGCGCTTGGTCACAAGCGAGAAACCAGAGAAAGCGCAGCTCAAAGATGAGCCAGAAACATGGGCTGCCATACTCAAAAACGAGCCATGGCGACTCAAATTGGTCTCACCGCGAGCCACAGCGGCGACGAGGCGCGGAGCAGAAACGGCCATGGTCATGCTGGCGACCGCCATGGCTGGGGAAGCGCAACAGCGGGGGGAAGAAGTGCAGAATTCGGCGGGCAGGGAGGCGGAGGTAGAGGCGCAACACAAACCCCAAAACCCTAGCGAGAGAGAGAGCTTCGCAAGGCGGAGCTGCGGAGCAGATATCTGCAGCGGAGAATGCCCCTCCGCGCATCTGGATAAGGCCCAGCTGGCTCTCTCACCCCAGCCCTCCCCCCCTGCTGTGTGAACGCGGCCCTCCCACCTTCCCCCATTCCCCGATTCGAACGAACTTGCTCCCCACAGAGAGAACGCGATGGGATAATAAAGGCGAAAGTAAAAAAGCACAAAGTAGTATGCAGAAGGGGATATTTCAGAGGAGGGCTTAATGATAAAGGATGGATTATCACATTTAGATATTGCTTATTAGACAATGAACCAAGTGACTTGACTAAGGAGTTTGTTTGGTTGATGGATGTGATCAACATGCATAGGTAGTTACCACATATTTGATATGACAAAATTAGGTTGTAAATAAATTTGGATAGGTTTTTTGGATGCAATTTGTAAAATTAAAATAGTAGTTAGGAAATTTTTATAGAACAGTGTTCATGTTTTTAATTAGATTCAAAATTGAATAATAAAAATATTGCAAAGATATACAGGAAGATGCATTGAAATGTTAGTGATCCTAAAGAGGATTAAAGGGCATTATTATCCAAATGGGTAATTATAGCATTGCATATCAAATAATCAAATATTAAGCAAATTATAAGTTATATGTTAATGATCAATTGAATTTGGATAAGAAAAGCTTAAACAAAGATGGATAATTTTTTCATTTAAAATATCCATAATCTTTGTATAATGTGTAAGATTAGACTCTTATAGTGAGATCCTTACTATGTACTTATTAAATTACATATTACCTCAAAAAATATTATTTAGTTACATGAAAATGGTATATTTTAGCAAAATGATGTTTTTACCAACATTGATATTTGATTCAAAATATGGAAAGTTGAAATAGTAAAATTTAAATTTATTCACAAATAAAAAGGTTCTTATAAGTATATTTGTTCTTTATATCCATAGATCAAGCAAATCAAGTTAGAAGAAGGAATTCATCCACTTAAGACAAACGATTGGACTAGAATATATGAATTAATTGAAGACTTTACTTCTACTTATATATTTTAAATTCAACGCCATTATAAAAAAAATTCAAATAGATGTGTAGACTTGTCAAATTAAAAATATATTAGAAGAGAAAATAATATGAAATTCTTTATGATGATCTAGTCTTATTTTAAAACAAAGTGATTAATTTAAAAATTATCACTAGTTTCTTTGTTTTAAAATAAGACTAGATCATCTAATTATTATAATCACTAGATTATAATATTTTTTAAAATAATCACTAGATTATAATAATTTTATAATAATTTTTAATTATTAGATTATAATAATTTTTAAAATAATCACTAGATTATAATAATTTTTAAATTAATCACTAGTAATTTTATAATAATTATACATAAAGTTACAATATTGTAGAAGTTATGAGTAGATATTTGTATTCTTTTCAATTTCATTGCTCTTTGGTTTGCTCCACATTAACAAATAAAGATCTAGATGTCTTATAACAATTGATTAATCTAATCTTAAGTATTATATATGTTTTATTTTATATAAGTGTGTATATATAAAGTATAAACTATAATTTATATAAATAATATAATATTTAATATTTACATAAAATATTAACCTTTAAAAGATAAATTAAGTCAATTAAAGAAACTCCATCAATTATATTGTTTTATATATGATAACATAAGGCCATGTTTATCTATGATAAGAATCTTAAAAAATATTATATATATATATATATATATATATATCTTATTAAATAAAAAATTTAAATAAAAAAAATCTAATTTATTCTAAAAAAAAAATCATAATATATCAATATGATATCATTACCAATTTATCTATTAACAGATTTAAATATAATTGTATGTTTTATTTATTTACTTCTTTTGTAATTACAAATCTAAAAAGAATTATTTATTTATTATCAAGTAAGATCTAGTTTAACAAGTATGAGTTTAGATAAATTTTTATTTGTTAGACTTGGATATAATTTATTAATTAGATTTTTTTATTAAATGATTATATAAATAAATATTTATGTACATATACATCATACATAATATCTATCTAATTTAATGTAGTTCCTAAATATTTTTGCAAAATACTCAATACTTTATAATATTTAATATCATATATCAACATCAGTTTTTTATTATTTATAATACTAAATTTTATAATAGTTATTTGTAGCTACATTGCTTCAAAAATTTATAGGATTATTACATATTATTTGATTTTCTAAGATAATATTATAATGATTTTTTATATTTTTATAAGCTCTATAATATTAGTATTATATTTAGATAAAATAAATATTTTAGTTACTAAGATATTATCAAAATCTTTTAAATAGTTTATATATACAAATCCATTCAATCAAAGTATTCTTTTGTACCACAATAAAAAAAAGTACTAAATGACATGTATAGTGTAAAATATAGTATATTATATTAAAATATTATTTTTTGGTTGATTCATATACTACTTTTAATAAAGGCTAAAATATCTATGTCAACAAAGGTTTTGTAAGGTAATTCAAGCAACCAATTAATATTTGAAACAAAATTTGTTATTTTATTTTATTTTTATTTTTGTTTTTATTTTTTTATATCTATTTTTTTTTATTTTAAAAATAGATGTATTTTTGTCTTTGTAATAGGTATGTGAGATACAAGAATAAAATTCTAATTCAAATTATAATAGTAGAATATCTAGAAACTAAAGAACTCAATTCATATATATATATAAATTGAAAATAACTTCCTATAATATTTAAAAAACTTTTATATACTCTTAAGTCAATTATATCATAATTAATTTTTTTTTTATTAATTTAAAGTTATAATGCTTCTAAAGTTAGTATCTATAAGTAAGAAATTGTTAATATATATTATTAACATAATAAAAGAATTGATTTATGTTAGATTTTTAAAAAATTATTATATATTTTTATATATATACTATTTGAATAATTATTTAATAAATCCAAGTAAAAATATTCTAAGTATATTTATATAATATTTTAATTTATTTGTAAAGTGTTAATTGCTATATTTTTTTTATAATTGGTTCTTGGTGCTTGCTTGCATTGATTCAATAATTAATCTTTTTGTATAATTATTTGTTTTAATTTAATATTATTTAATTGATTATTCTTGGTTATTTTTTAAAAAATTATCTTAAAAGAAAAACTATATATTTACAAATATCTTCTAATATAAATTATTTTAGTTCTAAATTAGACATTATAGAATTTTTTTCATAATCTTTAGCAATTTGTAACTTAAAATTATTGATGTTTAAATTTTTATTTTATATATTTAACTTTATTGTTTTATAAATTATGACTAAAATACATACAAAATATAAAAATATTTGAATTTTAATAAATACATTAAAAATAATTAATATATATTATGAGAAATATGAATCTAGATAAAACTTTTAGAAGATAATACACTAATGTATTAGTAAGAAAAGAAAAAATAAATAAAGAAGAAATAAATATAAAATAAAATAAAAAATTAAATTAACTATTAATAAATACCTAGAAATTAAAGAATCTTGGACAAAGATTGGACTATGAAAAAGACATTGAAAAGACTAATAATGGCTTTAGTCTTGCTTTCATATATATTAGCTACTAACAAGAATTTGTAAAATATTCATAAAGACTAGTAGGTTTGTTGTACAAGTCTCTAAGTTGTAAATTGCTTTCAAAGCAACTATTTATAAATAGGAAAATTATAGAATAAGTTTAAATAGTAACATGATATATTTAAAAGAATTTTAAAATCTAATTTATATTTAAGAAGCTAATTTGATGTTTTATGAGGAAGATATAATTTATATAATATATTTTTATATACTTATATTTTATTTATTGAAGTAATATAAATATTTGTTATATTAAATTCTTTTTTAAAGATAATTTCTATAAAAAGTGATGTTGTTTTATGTAAAATTCAGCTTAGAAATGTACTAGGCATCTTGTTGTAGAAGGATTTTAACTTACTTTGAAGTTCCTCTTGTGATAAAAAAATAAAATAAAATACATGAGGTGTTTAAAAATACCTATCTTAGTAATCATGACTCTTTTAAAATCTTCAATTCAATCTATTTTATTTCTATTAATTTTAAATTACATCCTTGCCATTGCCAATCTCATCTCTAAATGGCCTTACTTAATAATTTTCAAGGTCATTTACATGCCCTTTACTCATTTCTAAAAATATTGAATGTATTTCAAATTCATGGATATAGGCTCTACTAATACTCTTTAAGCCACTACCAACTTTAATCAAACATCAAATAATCTTCCAGCAAATCCTAAAAAATCTTAAACTATCTTCATAAAATTCCTAAATGAGACCTATAAACTCTTAACAAAATCCTATCCAAATCTTAATTAAATCCTGTTCAAATCTTAATCAAATTTTAAAATAAATTCTAATTAAATCTTATCCAAATACTAACCAAATCCTATAGAAATTCTAACTAAATTATAACCAAGTTCTATTCAATCATATCCAAATTTTAATCAAATTTTAATCAAATTATAATTAATTCTATAGAATCCTATCTAAATAATAATATCTAAATTTTTAATTATAATTTAAATTAATTCTATAGAATCTTATCTAAATTATAATATCTAAAATTTTAATTATAATTTAAATTAATTCTATAGAATCCTATCTAAATAATAATATCTAAATTCTAAAGAAATCCCAAGCAATCTTAAAGAACCTTATTCAAAGAATTTTAATCAAATCCTAATTAAATCCAAATGAATTTCTATTAAAATCTTAATCAAACTTGAAAGAAATTCTAACCAATCCTACAGAATTCTAATCAAATTCTATAGATATTTAAACCAAATCCTAGCCAAATTTTAAAGAAATTTTAACAAAATCTTAAAGAAACTTTAACGAAATCCTAACCAAAATTCTAAAAAATCTTTAACCAAATCCTAATCAAACCTTAAAGAAATCCTAACTGAACCTTAACAAATTCCAATCAATCCTAAATAAATCCAATAGCAAATTTAAACCCTTGCAATTTTTTAACTAATTAATGATTTCACTTATAAAATTTTAAAATCTTCAATATCTTGATTGAAAATATATATAAGAAATTTGAAAAGAATTGTACTTATTAATTAAGAAAAAAGTCAAAAATCTTATTTAAAGATTGGGCGGCATTTCTTTTCTAATCTTGATATTAAACTCTCAGTCATAATATTTCTTTCATGAATTGTCAAATCTCTTTCAAAATTTGCATAAATATTGGTATTTATGTCAACTACTAATAAAATAATTTTTGCATCAATCCAACTAGCAGATGATTTTAGATCTTAAAAATCCTTACTTTCTTTTTAAATCTCCAATTTTGGATATCTTAATCTACTTAAATTCTAGTTTTTTTTTTTTTATCTAACTACTTAATTGAGCCAAATTTATAACACATATCTAATATAGTAATTTTCACAAATCTACAAAATTTCATCTATAGATTTACTACAAAACTCATACAATTCTTTAAATTGTGAACCTACTTTATTTTTACAAAATCAAAATCCTCTAAACCAACTCTTATAGAAACTCTTTTAAATTTTCTCTCTAATTCTACTTTCCAATCAAACAAAAATAACCTTACATCTGCCATAGGTGTGTGGTTTTATGCCTTGAGGTTTGGTTTTGACCTTGGATTACAATCAACCCTCCTTAGAATAATTTTTGCTAGAAACTATCCTTTACTTTGACTTAAAAAAGCCTATAGAATTATTTTTGCTAATCTATCATATTTTATCTTGTTTATGATTCTACAAAGTAAGTAAAATTTTTTTAAATAAAAAAAGTAGCATAGACTCTATTTTTCTACTTCCTCCTATCTTTTATTAATGATTTTAAAAATAAATTTCTACTAAGTCTTTAATTAATCTCTTCTATAATATAAGTCTTCTTTTGCTCTTTTATCCAATAGCTATAATACAACATAATAATAGTTAAGTTGTTCCATAAGTTAATAAAGTCCTAAATATATTAAATAATAATTATTTAAAAAAAAAATTTATATCATGTGTAGATGTGATTATAAAGTCTTTGGAACTATTGATAATACTTTTTATAAGAGCAAAAAGACTACCTAATTTTTTGGTAGTTGTTAAAACCTCAATAACTACCTTTAAATAATATATTATGAATGTTATTAGATAAAGTATTTATTTCTAATAGTATTATTAATTATCAATAATTTCTTCTAAAATTAAGCTATCATATGTGTTAAATCTTAAAATTTCTTTAAAAAAAAATATATTTCTTTTGAAGATCTTTATTTTAATTTTAAAGTTGTAAAGATTGAATCAATATAAATTGATTTAATTAAAAAAATTTCAAACTATAATTTTTAAGATGAATGTATAGATAATTTGATTTTCATCTTATAAAAAAATTTTAAGAAATGATTTTTAAACATGTTTTTCTTTGACTTGGGATATTTCATGATTAATAATTGGTATTTGATTTTCATGGATGTAGTTAATTAATTAATTAATTTTTTGATATATCTATAATATTCTTAGATGGCTCTTATATACATTTATTAATATCAAATTAGTGCTAATTTATAAGATATTCTAATTTATTTTGATATTATCTTAAATACAAGATTATTTTTATTTGAATTACTTGATTATTATTTTTTTCAAAAGGAGTTGGTGGTAATTTCTTCTTTTGTAGTGTGATGAGTGCAGTATAAAGCTTAATAAGAAATATATAGAATATAAGGTGATTCTTTATAAATTGTAGTAGTTGCAACAGATGTATCATTAGGTTAATCTTTTTTTTGACTCATAAGCAAACTAAGCCTTCAATAATCCAACTTATTATAAAGTTTATTAGTCTTGATATTACAATGAAGTAATTATATCTTATTACTAATTTTAAATAGAATTATTGTTGTTGTTGTTTTTTTTTTTTTTTTTTTTTTTTTTTTCAAAAGATATTAGTACTGATTTTTTTTGTTGTTCTGAAATTATTTTTAGTCAAATCTTTATTGTTGTGTTAAGCTCTACTATTTTATTTGTCAAACCTCATATTATTAGATTTTTATTTTTTAAAAATTCAAAAATATCAAATTATTAGTAATAACTATAACAAATAAAAATAATATTTTAAAGTAGAAGAATATAATCTATTATTATATAATTTTTTACTAATAGCAAAAAAAATTATATAATTGTTTTAGTTATAATTGATAATATATTACAAATATTGCTCTAATATTTTATTTATAAGTACTATTTGTATATAAATTTGAAGATAGAAAAATAAAAATAACTTAATACTAAACCTTAGTTTATTAAAAAGTATCATCCAAAACTTTAATATTAATTCAAATTATAGATAAGATATAATGTTAGTTAAAAATTTAGATTATTGATAAATATTATTACAAAAAACTTTAGTTATTTTTTCATTTGTGATAGTTTTTGTATAAGTTACAAAATACACCATTTTAATGAAACAATACACCACTATAAAAATAAATTTGTAAAAATTTGAAATTGAAAGATTTATAATTAAGTCCATTAAAATAAAATATTATTATTTTTTTGAAATAAATATAGGTTACATAAGTCTATAGGATCAATGACATGGAGTTCTTACTCAATAATAATTTTTTTGACAACTTTTATATTTGATGTATAGATAGAAATGTTTAGATAAGGCATCTAATAAGCCTTTATATTTTCTAAGATAAGATATAATATTTGTTAAATATTAATAAAAAGAATTATTTTAATAAGATATTTAATAATTTAAAACAAATAATTATATAAAATACTTGAGATTTTTAAAATTAATATAAACTATAATTAGATTAAAAATATCTTTTAAATAATAATACCATTTAAAATAATCAACAATAATAAGAAGTTTTATTTATTTATTTATTTATTCATTTTTATTTTAAAATTTAAAATTTGAAAATTAATTAAAATAAATAATAATAATAATTTTTTTGTAATAAATGATGGATGATATTTTATAAATTTTAAATATAATTAAATATTAGATATAATTTTTGGAGTTGTCTAAATTATAATGGTTCTTATTTCTTTTGGATCTATTTATATAACATCATTTAAATTGATATATTCTAAGAATTTCACTTGAATTATATAAAATATGTACTTTTCTATCTTACCATATGGTCTTGCATTTTTGAGTTTTTATAATATAAAAAAATTTATTGTTTATATTCTTCTATTATTTTAAAATAAATTAAACTTTTATCTATATTATATATGATAATTTATAGAAAAATTTTAAAAATATATTATTCATTAAATGCTAAAAAGTAATTAAAGCTTTTACAAGTCTTTTCAAATAATATTTAGTTAGTAGTTGTAATTTAATCATATTGAAAAAATAAGAAAAAAAAATAAAAAATAAAAACTTTTTTTACAATTAAAATCTTATTTATACAAAGAAAATATTTTTATTAAATTTAAAAATTATTTATACTAATCTTTTCAATTAACTTTCTTTGTATAATTTTATTTTTATTTTATATTTTTTATATACATCTAAAATTTATTTTATTTTTTAAATTAAAAAGCTTTATTTTATATATGATCTATTATGTAATTGATTAATGAAGTGTATTCTATCTTTGACTAGCACATGTATATAACATTTTATTATTTTTAAAGTCCTATTTTTTTTCATTGTATCAATTATAACATATTCTAGGTTATCTCTTGCTAAAATTTGATTACTACAAAACCACAAACTATCCACATCTACAATTTAATTTACTTCTTGATTAACTTATTTTTTTCATTATACAATTGTATTTGCTGCTATTCCAACTTTATATTCATTGTTTTAAACTATCTTATAGGCATAGCTTCTAGCATCTATCTTCTTAATATGCATTGTTATTATCATGGACATAAGATTTATTTTAATAACTATCTTATTAATACAGATAGATAGAAGTAGATAAAAATAGGTTAATTTGATAATATCTTATAAAGAAGCTTCCTAAAAGCTTCATAGATGCGGTTTCACCTTTATACATGTTTATAGGTGATTGGTAGGTTAGAAACTTGGCCAACAAATTAGCCACGTATTGCACATGTTGGTAGCTTGTGGAAGAATCAAGCTAAATATATAGCGCACATATAAGAATTGACAATAACTATTTTAGTTTCTCCTTGAATGTATATATTTTCTTATTTCTATTTTGTAATTTTTCTTTGAAATAGATTTCATTGATTTATGCATCTTCTTTCAGTTTGTATCCTTGATAGATTGATAAGAGTACACATATAATATCAGAGCTTTATCTTTTCTAAATGAAAAGTGGATTATTTCTTTCTCTTGATAAGACATAAGCATATTAGAAGTTGTAGATTATCTCCTTTTAAATTAATATTATTCATAGATTTTTTTTTTTTTTTTTTTTTTTTTTTTTTTTTTTTTTTTTTAATTTTAAATTTTAAATTTTAAATTTTTTTAAAAATATTTTATTTTATAGTGAAAGTAGACACTTTCATTTCTATTATATTATCATGGCAAAGCTTACTAAAATGAAAAGCATAATGATATAAATGCAAGAAAAAATGAAAGAGTTAATGCTTACAATGCATCAACTCAGTGAATCACTATAAGGAGTAATAAGATTAACAAAAAGTGAAGATATAGAGATGATTTGAGCTCCTTGAATATCTATACCAAGCCATATTACTTCATCTATGATGGAACACTATTCAAGTATCAAAGAATCAAAAATTAGTTTGCTTAAGAAGTTTGTAGCACAAGATTTACATTTTGAGGATTCATCAATCAAATATAATTGATGATTGAACTTCAACCTCAAAATTATCCAATTCAAAGATTATAAGTCAGGTTTATTGGAACACTGCTTTCAGATTATGCTTTATTATAGTTTTCATCTTTTTGTGAACAATATGATCTAATATTGGATAATTTAGAGATATTTTTAGTAGAATTTTGATCTATATATGGAGAACATAATGCAATTCATATTACAATCAACAAGATCTGTAACTTACAACAAGACAATCAATCAATGTTATTATATGCTTTATAATTTTGATAATTTGTAACTGATATCAAGTAGGATAATGTTGTATTTATCAACTAATTTTTCTATGGATTACAATATGAGATAAAAAAAATTCATGCTCAACTTATCCGATCCTTAGACATTGAGTCAAGCAATTGACTTTGCTATGAAGTGTGATAATTGACTTTTTGAATTTTAATCTGAGAGTTGTATAAGAAAGCCTCAACATTATTGTAATACAATGGCAATATCAACATCTTTTCAATACATACATTCGAAAGTAGAAGATATGCAAATTGAAGCGGTACATTTTAAATTCTTATTGAATAACAAAAAAATATTAATAAGAGTCTTATTAACCAAGTGAAAAGCCATAAGTTTAGTATAATAAAATCCATATTTATAGGTGCAAAAGCTTTTATAAATGTAACAAATGAAGGATTACCTTTTGTTATTTATATTACATCCATTTTTAACAAAGGAAAGACTTCAAGTGGCATTCTAAGCCAATACCAAGATTATCAAGATATTTTAAAGAAAAGAAGTGTAGATATTCTTTTGGAGCATCATTCATATGATTGCTCAATTGATCTCAAAAAAAAAACTTAGCTTCTATTTGGAACAATCTATAATTTATCACAAAATGAGTTGGTTGAATTTAAAAAATACATTGATGAAAATTTGGCCAAAAATTTCATATGACATTCAAAATCTCCAGCAAGAGCTCCTATCTTGTTTGTAAAAAAAAAAGATGGATGACTACAGATACTTGTAGATTATCAAGGACTTAATAAGATTAACATCAATAATAAATACTATCTATCTTTAATATCTAGACTTTTTGATCAATTATTAAGATCTATACAAAAATAGATCTACAAAGAGCATACAATCTAGTCCGCATTAAAAAAAAAGATGAATAGAAGATTATATTTTAAACAAAGTATGGATACTTTGAATATAACATTTTGCCTTTTGAACTCACAAATACATCAATTTCTTTTCAACATCTTCTAAATGATATTTTTTATGAGTTCCTAGATAATTTTGTTATTTATTCCCTAGATGATATTTTAATCTACTTTAAAAACGTAGAAAAGCATGAATTATATGTTTATTGTGTATTAAAAAAATTTGGAGATATGAAATTGTATGCTAAGATGGAAAAGTATATATTTTATACTACTCAAGTTGATTTTTTAGGATACATCATTTCAAATGATGGTTTCATAATGGATCCTAAAAAAAATCCAAACATTCATAGACTAGAAGATTTTAAGAATAATAAGGGATGTGTAATGCTTTTTGAGATTTTTTAATTATTATTGAATCTTCATCAAGAATTTTTTTCAAGTTGCAATTCTACTTACATGTTTAACTTATAAAAACAAATTCTAGTAGAATAAAGAAACAAAAGTATCATTTAAAGCTTTCAAGACAACTTTTACTTATGCACTAATTTTATATTATATCAACTTTTTTAAGGCATTTTTTATGAAAATACATACATCAGACTTTATTTTAAGCGTGGTATTATCATAAATAGGAGAAAATGACAAATTCTACCTAGTAGCTTTCTATTCCAAGAAATTTTCAGTAATAGAGATCAATTACAAAATCTATGATAAAGAACTTTTTGCAATTGTGGATTTGTTTTAAGAATGGTATCATTATCTAGAAGGCGCTTCTAATGTAATTATAATATATATTAATTACAAGAATCTTGAGTACTTCATGTCAATACATGTATTGAATTGTTGTCAAGCTTATTAGGATATGTCTTTGTTAAGATTTGAGTTCATTATCATTTATCGGCCAAAAAAACAACAAGGTTTGTCTGATGCCCTTTCTAGTATTAGGAACATATACTTTGAAAGTTTATAGAATCTTCTAGAATATTTAAGAGATTTTTTAATTAATGAAAGTTGGCCAAGAAGCTTCGTAGTTGGTGAAAGTAGCTTGAAAAGCTTCATAATTAGTAGAAGGAGCTTGAGAAGCTTCTTAGTTTGATAGAAGCCACCTAAAAAGCTTCTTAGATAGGAATATATATTGGAATTAAGGCTAAAAAGTTCTTCAATCTTGACAACACATCTCTTAGAGTTTTAGCTAAATTTTCTTGGTATTATTCATATATTCATTTAGATAATTCAAGTTCTTGTCAATTTCTTCTTAAAATCTTTTTTAATTTAAGTCTCTTGTTTTGTATTCTTGTGTCTTTGATAATTTGTTGAGATTGCCATCATCTTCAATATCAAAATTGGATCCTATTTATTAGAGAGTGGATTATCTTTCTTTTTGAAGGTATAATAGTGCTTAAGAGGTTATAAATTACTCTCTTCTTAATTTATATTGTTTTCTTATAGATTATTATTATTATTATTATTATTATTATTATTATTATTATTTTTAAATAATTGAAAGTTAAGATATTAGCATGATCAAATCTTTTGAATCTAAGTTAGATGCTATCATAAACATTCTTGTTACTTTATTTGCTAGGAGTATAGACATTGAAGAGGTTGTTGCAAAACTTCATAACGACATAACATTGGAAGTACCACAACCTAGATTATATCCACCTCCAGCTTTTATACTTGAGGATGTAGTACTACTTATGTTGCACTAAAGAAATCTTCCTATTTTGTAACATAAAGAGCCTCAAGTTAGTCTTTTAAAGAAATATAATGATATACGTTTGAAATTTGAAGGATTTGATAATCAAATTCAATTAATAATGCTTTTACGACTTAATATTAATCCGATAGAAGAATTAAAGGTTGGATTGGTTGGTATCTTATTTACAAGGCAAGCATTATTATGGTTTGCTTTCTTATTTGGAAAGAGATAACCAAATTTAAATAGTTTTAAAGTTTTATAGAAGTATTTACAAAAGTATTTGGAGAACATGACAAGATTCATTGGGCAACAGGTAAGATTTGAGTATTGTGATAAGAGATATGCTTTGTATCAATCTATGCATCTAATTTAATACAACTAACATGCAATATCAATTGGAATGAAGAAGCCTTGACGAATCAATTCTATTGTGATTTAAGAGACGATATAAAGAATTTATTATTATTACTTTTGAATCCACAATCACTCAATGAAGCCATTAGCCAACCTGTAAACTATGATAATTAACTATTTTAACTTCATTAAGATCAATATTCATAGGCCTCAGCAAGACAATATGTAATCTGATACATTCTTATTATATTAACAAGTAGTCTGAATTTATATTTAGAAGTAAAAAATATACAACTTGATGCAATATATTTTAAACCTTTTAGTCCACAAAAAATAGAGCGTCAGATGGAAGAAGGTTTATATTTATATTATGGCAAGAAGTGCCACAAGACTTGCAATTGTTCAAAAAAACAAAATCAATACATTATCAAAACTAAGAATGCAATCATTCAAGAAAACAAAGATGTTTAGATACAATAGAGACCATACAGCTAGACAATTCAACATTGTAAAATTATTCAAGTCCCTCTTTTTTTGTTCAATTTGCTTGTTGCTTTATAATTCTTTTGTATTTTGGCCTTGAGAAGCTTCAGACAATTATCTTGTTGGATTTTGGGACGTTTGCTTGTTTTTTAAATGAGTTGTTTGCTAAGCTTCATAAATTTTTTCTAATATAGAAATCTAAACTTGTTCATATAGAAGTAATAGAAATATGACTTTTATCCTTTGGTAGTATCATCCATAAAATAATGCCTATAGAAGTTTTGTTTGAAGACCATAGGAACCAAATTGTGTTCAATATTATTAGGACTTCTTTAAATCCTATTATTCTCGGATTTTTTTGATTGAAAAAACATAATCTATTTATAGTTTAAAAATTGAGTAGAATAATATTTTTAATAGAAATTCCTATAAAAAAAACTTCATAAAAAATCATGAATTGATAAGCTTTTATTTATTGGAGCAAGGGCCTTTATGAAATCGGCCAAAGAAGATATATCATTTTGTTATTTATGCGATTCTAATTAAAGAAGATATAACTTTATTGATAAGTATTTCAAAATAATATAACAAATTTTAAGATATTTCTTTTAAAAAAAATGCTAATATATTATCAAAGTACCAATCATATGACTATGCAATAGATTTTTAAGAACGAACACACTACATTTTGGCCCAATTTATAACCTTTTTCAAAATGAGTTTTCAAAATTGAAGATTATATTGATGAAAACCTTGAAAAGAATCTTATTAGATATATAAAGTCTCTAATATATGCATCTATACTCTTTATGAAGAAAAAGAATAGTTTCTTGTATATGTGCATTGATTATCGAGGATTGAATAAAATAATGGTGAAAAATAATTATCTACTACCATTGATTTTAAGACTTTTGGAACAACTTGATCAAGCCAAGATCTAAACTAAAATAGATCTTCATAGAGTATACAACATAGTATGGATTAAAGAAGGATATGAATGAAAGACCATATTTTGGACAAGGTATGGATATTTTGAATATAATGTCATGTCTTTTGGACTAACAAATGCATCCACTATCTTTCAACATTTAATGAATGACATCTTTTAAAAGCATCTAGATAAGTTTGTGGTAATCTATCTTGATGATATCTTGATATATTTAAAAAACCTCGAAGAACATAAAGAGTACGTAAAATTGGTATTATAAAAGCTATAAGATGCAAAATTATATGCCAAGCTAGAAAAATATATATTTCATCAATCAAAGATAGAATTTTTGAGATACATCATATCTACTGAGGATTTGATGATGGATCCTAAGAAGATAGAAGCAATTATGCAGTGGGCCATTTCAAAAATTGTAAGAGACATACAATATTTAGATTTGCTAACTTCTATTGGATTTTTATTAAAAATTATTTTGAAGTTATTGCCCTTCTCATTTGATTGACATACAAAGATAAATTGGAATGACACCCTCAAGTAGAAAAGACATTCTAAGATCTCAAGACAATGTTTACTATAGCTCCAATCTTTGGACATTTAGATTTTACAAAAGCATTCTATATAAAGAGTAATGCTTCAGATTTTGTACTAGGGGCCATACTTTTATAAATGGATATAGAAGAATATTTGTATATTCTAAAAAGACCAACACAATTACGTGTTCTTTAATCTTGCCATGACTTTCTAATTATAAGTCACTGTAGATTTAACAAGACTTTGAAACTTATTTTTCAAGATTTTTTGTGGCTTCAAATATAGAAGGCTATAAAAGACTTTGTGGTCTCTTATGACATCTGTTCAAGGTCCAAAAATCCTTAGCATTGTCCTTATAGACTCTTATAGCCTTTGCCTATTCTAAGACGGTCATGGTCTTCTATCTCAATAGATTTCATTATAAATCTATTGCCATCCAATTCATTGGACAACATTCTTGTGGTGGTTGATTGATTCACAAAGATGTCTCATTTTATTCTTTATAAGAAGACTACTTCTAATAAAGAAATGGCAAGGTTCTTTTTTAATAATATATATTAATATCATGGCCTACCAGATGATATTGTATCAAATCAAGGACCTAAATTTATATTTAAGTTTTGAAGATGCTTTTTTGAAATATTGAAGGTGGACATTAAACTTTCTTCAACTTTTTATCTACAGACTAATAGCCAAATAAAATGAGTTAATCAAGTTTTGAAGTAATATTTATAATGCAACATCAACTATCAATAAGATAATTGGATTTTATATCTATTGTTAGTAAAATTTGCATATAATAGTATTATTTATATTTTAATTCAATAAACATCATTTTATTCTAAGTATGGATACCACTTGAAGTTCATTTATAGAATATACTAAAAAAAATAACCTAGTAGCCAAAGGATTTATAAAGCATCTATTACAATACCAAACAATCTTGAAGCTTCAATTGTAAGTAGCTCAAGATTCTTATAAAGCATCTACAGATAAATTCAAGAATCAACTGCGTACTTTTCATATTGAAGATAAAATATGGCTTTTTTGATGGAACATGAAGACCAAGTGACCATGTGATAAGTTGGACTATTAGAAATTAGTAACATTTTTTTTTATCTAGAAGTAAATTAATCTAATAGAATATCACTTAGAACTACCATCTTCTATAAAGATATATTTAGTTTTTCATGATTTTCTTTTAGAATCTTATAGAGAGCTATATATTTTGAATAAAATACAACAATTTCTACTTAGTATTGAAATCAAAGATCATAAAGAGCATGAGGTCAAAAAGATGTTTGATTCATGACAAAGGTAGAATAAATTAGAATATCTTGTTTATTGGTATGGCTATGATATTAATAAATATATATAAAAATCAGTTGAAAGTCTTACCAATGTGCCTTAAAAGATATAAGAATTTTATTGGCTCTATTTCAACAAATCCAAATATGTTTGATGATAACTTCTTGGTAAAGATTGTATTTGAGAAATATCTATAAGAGGGAGAGAGTCAAATCAAAATCTTCATCAATATGCAATTATTTGTTCTAAGATAGAATAGAATTATAGAAGCAAGTCAATAACCATGTCAAATCTTCAAGTATTGTAAGAACATGATTTAGAAAATTCACTTGTTATGCAAGCTTTGAGTGAATTAGTGTAATTTTCATAGCCTTTAATTAAACAAAGTGAGAACTATATATTTCAGCGCCAAATATGACCATAGTTGGAGCTATTAGGAGCAACATCTAATCATGCAAGTCTCAATTTCAATGCTCAAGCTTTAATAATATTACTTGAACTTGGAAAGGTGAACCTTTTTAAGCCTGAGATCTTATTTGGAGGATGTTTCAAAAGGCGCAATGAAGATCAGATCCTTGAATGGGATGTTTGAACAATAGAGGTTCTAGCTCAAGGCTATAAATAATTTTTTTGAAGTCTAATAGAATCTATTGCCTAAGAACAAAGAATAAAATATATAACTTTATTGCCACAGCATATTCTTAATTTTTTATATGTATAAGAAGATTTTCAAAGATATGAGCTTTTTTTCAAATTCGATGCTAAAAAAAGGATGATATTAGGAACATATATTTTAGAAGTTTACAGAATCTTCTAAAATATTTTAGAGATTTTTTTGTTAGTGAAAGTTGATTGAGAAGCTTTATGGTTAATAAAAGTAGCTTAAAAAACTTTATAATTAATGGAAGGAGTTTGAAAAGTTTCTAAGTTGGTAGAACGAGCTCAAAAAGCTTCCTAGTTTGATGGAAACAACTCAAGAAGCTTCCTAGACAAGAGTATATATTGGAGTTGAGACTAAAGCTCCATGGAATCTAAGGCCAATTTTGGTACTTAAAGTATATTTATCCAAATTTATAGAGCTTTTAAAAGAAAAGATACAAATAAAAATCTTAGAACCATCATTTGCACCATATTCTAGTCGTTGGTTTACAATACCAAAGAAAAATGGAACTCTATGATTTATTCAAGAAATGCAACCAGTGAATCAAATAACCATTAGAAATGTAAAAGTGGGACCAATTGTTGGAGAATTTGCTGAAGCATTTGTTGGTAGAGCCATTTATTCTATTGAAGATCTTCATTCTAGATATGATCAATTTCAACTTGCAGAAGGAAGCAGACATATCACTACATAAGGTGCTCCAAGATTTTATTTTAAATAAGACTATGCCTTTCTTGCATAGTATTTCAATAAAAGGATATATAAAAGAAAAAAAAGAAAAAATAATGGATCAGAGGGGGCATCATAAATTTATATCTAGTCATATTTTGGATTGTGATAAGATTTTATAACGGCTTGAGGAAGTCCGCTTGATCTTATCAGGAGCTAAATCAATCTTTGGTATTTGAGAGGTTGTTATTGTGGAACATTTATGTAGATGGTTTAGTCATAAACCAAACCATATTAAAGTAGATGACATACAACGGATGAAGGAAGTTTGTAGCTTACAAACAGAAGTGCGAAGATTTTTGGGAGCTTGTATATTTTATTATATATAGATTCCATATTATATATATATATATATATAGCAGATCTCTTCTATGATCTACTATGAAAAGGAAAGAGGTTTAAATGGGAGAAGATACATACAGAAGCAATGCAAAGGTTGAAACAATCATTGTCTTCTCCACTTATGCTACGTAGAGTAAATTATGAAAATAGAAACCCAGTGATACTTACAGTTGATACTAGTCCAATAGCTATTAGTTAGACATTGGGACAGGATGATGAAGAAGGGAATTGATTTGCCATACGATTTGGAGCTAAGGTATTAAGTGAAAGATAAAGGTGCTATCTACAAGTGAAATGAGAATTATGGAAGGCAGTGATAGCTATGAAAATTGAAAGAGATTATCTAATTGGAGCATCAGTGATAGTGGAAACAAATTGTTTCTCACTATTGGAAATGATCACCAATTGTAATATCCTTGATATTGCTATGCTGAGGTGGATTGCATATATTAAATCTTTAAATCCTGAATTTAAGCACATAACAGGCAAAAATAATCTAGTGGCGGATATACTATCTCCGGCTAGATATGAAGAAGAAGAAGATTTGATTGATGATACCAAAGATGTAGGTATTATTTTCTATTCTTAAACACAACAAGGAAAGAAGGATTATTCAAAATTATTTATGGAAAAACTATATGAATGAGAATAGATAGATATTAGATACTATTTGAGCACGCTATCAAGGCAATCAAGATGGAATGATGTTTATTTCAAGCAAATTAGGCGGAAAGCCTACAATTACTAAGTAGAAGGAAGAATTCTGTAAACAAAATCCACTGAAGGAGTTATAAATTTCTACTAGAGGATGTGATTTGTAAATATAGATGTATTAGAAAGATTACTGTTGATCGTGGGAAATTAGATATACATGAAGCAAGGAATTTTTTTGAAAGATGTGGGATCAAGCTTGCACTTACAACAGTATATAATCTGGAAGATAATGCCAAAAATAAGCAAGATCATCCTTCGATAGTAAAAGCTATTGTTAAAGCATGTAAAAGAAGGACAAAAGAATAGCCAAGATTATTACTATTTGCTCTATGGGCTGATTGTACTATTCACAATTCAGTAATTGGATATATATCCATGGAATTGATACAAGGAAAAAAGCCTATTATGCCAATTGAAGAGAAAATATATACTTGGAATGTTTTACCTCGACAAAACAATGTGTCTAGAGAAGAACTTGTTGGACTTCAAATCTGTCAATTAAAAAGAAGACCTGACAATATGAAAAAAGTAATTATCAAATTAAAGGAGGCACGAATCAAAAAAAAAAAAAAAAGATTTGACAAGCGACATCAGTTAAGGCCAAAAGAAATTTAAGAAGGTGATTGGATTTTGGTATATGATAGCAGCTTGAATAACCAGCATAATATTCTTAGAAATTTTTCTAAATGCTAGTTTGGATCTTATGTGGTTGTAAATATTTTGAATAATGTCACATATGTATTAAGGAAATTAGATGGAATACACCTTAAAGTTCCAATTGCAAGAAAATACATAAAACTCTTCAAACAACATGGTCAAGACATAACACATGAAGATATAAGAGAAGAGATTGACTTCTTTACAGATGAAGAAGAAAAATAGGATTTTGAAGAGGATATTGCAGGAGCAATAGTATAATGCCGACCACAACTTCAATTCTTCTTGGTGCATATCGAAGGATGTATAGGTTTGAAGGCAGCGGAGGTTGTATTGTGGTTTGGCTACTATGTAAAAAAATTATATATATATATATATATATATATATATATATAATTCATGATATAGTTGAGTGAAAGCTATAATAGTAGATTTTATTGGTTATAAGATGTGATTAGGTTATTAGTTTAAAAAGAATCTATCTAAAAAGATCATTAATGAGGTTTATACAACCTTTTATTTTTTTTGACAGTAATTTTGAGATTGATTATATTGATTATAACTCTTGTATATCTTAAGTCACCTTTGTTAGACATTGGTGATTCTTAAGATCTTATTTACTTCTTTTATTTGGTGTTTAGAACACATATTGTGTAAATCTTATAAGAAAAAGGATTAGAAAGGGATTTTTAGTGTGAAAGGAGATAGTTAGGCCATCCATGTGAATGAATGGATATGGATGTCAAAGACAATAACTGGATGAAGTCAAATAAACAAGTGAGACCTCTCTCAAAGAAATAAATATAAGGAAGTATATATATTAAAAAGAAACTGAAATGGCTAATGCCAAAAGACAAGAAAACTAGAGACTCTTGAACTAGACTGGAAACAAGAAAGGAGTTGACAAGAGTGAAGAAGACTTCACTCTTGTTTTTATTTATACTATCTACCTAAGAGCTAAATGGCGACGTTCTATAGGACCTCCAACACGTGTCCAAGTTGCAAGACACGTGTCGAACTTGCAGGGCAAGTTTCCTATATGTTCGCCACGTATTTAGCTTGGTCTTTAAGCTACCAACATGTGCGACATGTGGCTAACTTATTGACCAAGTTTCTAATCCAAAAGTCTACTATGGACACTTATAAAGTCAAAGCAGCGTCTATGAAGTTTCTAGGAAGTTTCTCTAAAGATATTATGGAATTAATCTGCTTTTACCTTCTTTTATCTAGTTCTATCTGATCATATAGATAACTATGTATATGTCCGTGACATTACCCCCCCTTTAAAGGACGAGTTCCACAAGGAGCGGTGATTACATGTGTAGAAAGTCTAAGATGCGACGAATAGTATTTGCCACATATTTTGATCTTTGTTCTCTTTGAAGATAATT